>CM042321.1:36979124-37154124 GCA_023566125.1 Zingel zingel | reverse complement strand
TATTTAGACGAGCACAATGTCTACTTGAGTTTTCTTCTTTTTTTCTGTGAACAACGCAATCACAATCACGCAAAGAAATTAAAGCGAATATTAAGAGGAAAGTCTGAAACATGTACACAATTTTGTGTAGCAGAATTGAGTCTTTTTTTAAATTAATAATAAACAACTTACGAGGGGTACCCATGCCCAAGGAGGAGAAACACTGTGGAAATTTTATAAAGAATCTATTCAGAAAAAAATGTAAAATAAAGCATAACCACCTATCACTGAATTTTGCCCTTTGACCAAACAAACATGTTCTTGTGTTATGTTGACACCTCTGACTGTTTGTGGCGACTGACCTTGTTGTCCTGGGTGACCAGGATGCTGGTCCCTCCGGGTTTGAGCGGCATTTCCTCCATCGCCCCGAACACGTCCGTCTCTACGGAGAAGGTGAGCTCCAGACCCAGATCACTGATGTCGTTGTCCAGGATCCACTGCAGGTTCTTGGCATACTCTGGATCGATGGACGACACGTCCTGGTAGTTCACTGGGATACCTGGGAAACACACAATTTTCAATTTTTAATGGCACAGTAAGGAAACATGTTTCCCTGTGCAATGAAATTCTTCCTTTGCTGTCCACAGAATGACAAAGACACACACTAGATATAGTACGGAAAGTATAGGAAGTATTTTTTTTTTACTTAGTAATTAACACAAAATGTTAACTTTGATATTCACTAGGGCTCAACTCCCAGATTTTCTTAATGTTCCAAATGTATGGCACTTTACAATTCTCCACTTTGCAATGTTTAAAACAAATGCAATATCTAAAACATAATAATCAAAGCATAAATGGTATTACAAATAAAAAATAAAATTTAACATTATAATAATGCTAATACTGTTATGACTAGTAACGTACTTTTCTGGAATCTGATCAAAACATCACTAGAGTCATGTCAGGGTACCATCAGGTCAACGATAATATATAAACAATAAAAATGATCAAGCTATCCAACACTGAACGCTTGAAACCCTAGACATACAATCAGCAGTGTGTGTATGATGCATGTGTGTTCCAGTTTTACTTTTTTTAGCTAATTAACCCATACGTATATTATATATTATTAACCGACATACTAATCTGACTCTTATCTACACAGATGCCGGTGTTCTTTTACCCAGAATGTGTTTGTAGAAGGAGCGGGTGAAATAGATGTTGACCAGCTGTCGGTGGTACAGAGCCAGACCCAGGATCTGACCTGCGAACTGGAAGTAGTTCAGATGGTCTGGGTTCACCGAGGAGTTACTGTTCGGCTGAAAAGTGGTACCTGTAGAACACACACACACACACAGACACACACAGACACACACACACACAGACAGACACACACACACATACAGACACACACAGACAGACACACACACACAGACAGACACACACAGACAGACACACACACACACACACACACACACACACACACACACACACACACACACACACACACACACACACACACACACACACACACACACACACACACACACACACACACACACCTTCATTCTACATGATAAGGTTCTGCTTGTCACACAGAATGTTACCACAGTAAGGAAAGCGTCGCGTACCATCAGCTGACTGAGTGAACAGAGCATAGTCTGGGTTGATGATCTCATTGGACAGGATGTCAAACCACTCCCGAACCACACCCTGGCCCTGTAAAAACACCGAAAAATTCATCACAACTCACAGCTGTGGATTCAATGAGACAAGGGACTGGAGTAGGGCTGGGCAGTATATCAATATTATATCGACATCGATCTATGAGGCTAGATATTGTTAGGAATATTTACTAGTACTGTAGAGAACAATCATCTTAAAAGAATGGCTGTTCTTGGGCAAAATCAGTAATATACACATAGTGGGCACATAGTGATACACACGCACACGCACACACACACACACACACACACACACACACACACACACACACACACACACACACACACACACACATTTGAGGGGGCAGTTAGACTGGTTGAAATAGTTTGAATTCCTCTTAAAGTACTCATATTATGCTCATTTTCAGGTTCATAATTGTATATAGAGGTTGTACCAGAATAGGTTTACATGGTTTAATTTTCAAAAAACACCCTATTTTTGTTGTATTGCACATTGCTGCAGCTCCTCTTTTCAGGTGTGTTCAGGTCTCTGTTTTAGCTACAGAGTGAGACCTCTCACTGCTGTAACATCTTTGTTGGCAGTCACACATGCGCAGTAGCTAGGTAAGATCACATCATCTAGTTTGTTTCTACAACTTCAGTAGTACAAGGCAGGGAGCCTTCTAAACGAAGGCACACTCCCAACTTTGTGTGGATTACCTGCAGAACAGGGACATTAAGTAGTTCTTTTGTAGATTATGGTGAACTAGTGTGTGTTGTAGCAGTGTTTTGTCATTCAGAACGAGCTAGCATGCTAGTGCTAGCATGCTACGGTTAGCCACCTCGTTTTGGCTAGTGTCGTGAACAGCTCACTTGGAGACTGAAGGCTGGACACATTCAGAAACCCGTATCTCACTCAAAACAGCATGGAAGTTGTTTTTTTTTCCAAAATTGTGTGCGTGTGGAAGCACCACAGACACAAAGTAACACCCAGAAAAAGTGATTTTTTTCGTAATACGGGCACTTTAAAGTAACCTGACACCATCCTTGTAAACAAGTGAAGGGACAGCGGGAAATCTCTTTCCAGGGTTGTTGTCCTCTACCATTGGATGGATCGAGTGCCAAGAAGCTGGGACCAGCCTGTCCACCAACCAGGAAGCGCCAAAGTTTGAACCACGGCAGCCTCCCGCCTTAGTATTAACCAATCACAATAACCTGCACATTTTCATATATTGAGCTGTGACTTTTGAACTGCATTCTTTTTGGGGCGAGGAGAGACAGAGTAACAGCACTCCACTGACTGTGCTTAATGGTGTTTTTTGCCTCCAACGGCGCCTTCCAGGCAGCTAACCCTAACCTTAACCCTAAACATAACCATTGCCGCGCTGCCTGGGAGGAGACGTTGTGGGCGAAAAACACCAAAGACCGCTGACTGTGGCTTCTCAAACCGCAAGAATCCTTGTATACAAGTTGCTATTATTATTCCAGCTTTAATAAACCACCTTAAATGAGGGAAGTTGTTTGTCTTCTGTCCTAACTGACCAAACTGGACCGCGTCAATATCGTCTTAAATTATGGAAAAAAGTATTGTCTTTTCCTGGTTTTAAAGGCTGCATTATAGTTAAGTGATGTCATTTTATGAACTTAGCAGACTTGCTAGCTGTTTTATTATGTGCCTTTAACCACTTAGTCATTATATCCACATTACTGATGATTATTTAGAAACAAAATCTCATTGTGTGAATATTTTGTGAAAGTACCAATAGTCCATCCTACAATATCGCCGCAATATCGACAGTGATGTATTTGGTCAAGAATATCGTGATACTGGATTTTTTTTTTTTCTTCTATCGCCCAGCTCTAGACTGCAGTACTGCTGATCAGCTGACAGTTGAAACAGACCAATAGAAAAATGAGTTTGAGTACTAAGAACTCATGCAGTGCCACATGAATTTAGAAACCCACCATCCCCTCCTCGCCATGGAAGCGAACAGCGATGCCCTGTTTGAGTTTCTCATTGGTGGACTTGGAAACCATCTCACAGCTACTCCTGAATATAGAATCTGTTAGTGAGAAACAAAAAAATCGTATCGGTACACTGAGAACAAAACATAAAGGAGAAAAAGATGTGGAGAACAGATGGAAAATATGTCGGTCAGGGTTGGAGCTACATGCTTTCTGTTCTTTCTTTTATAGACTGAAGGTGGCAATTTATTGCTTATTGGCATAAATTCACAACCAGTAGAACTTGATATTTATTACATATTATCACACACAAATTTGCACCAAGCAGCATCTATACTGTGTACCAGTCACAAACACCATCCATAGAATGTTGTTGGAAATCATTAGAAGGAACAGCAGACAAAAAAAAAACATCTGAAAAAAAATTAATGTTGAATGTTAATGATGAATGATCTCATCTATCCCAAGGTGTCTTAGTTACAATCCACTACACATTAATTATATAAAAAGCCATTTTTGCTACTATTTATGGTTGGCATCCTTTCAGCAATAGCTCTTAAATGTCTTTACATTCTGTAATTGCCTTTCTATTCAGTAGTCTTCATTGTTAGTGGCGGAGTGTGTTATTCAAATGGTGTACCCACACATATGGTTTTCACAGGAAATTATGCATACATGTAAAGCTTGTGTTGCAGAGGACTCTTCTTTGTTCATGTATAAAGAGGACCTTTTGTACCTCTGTGGATGAGCAGGATGTCATTCTCGTTGACCGGACGATGAACCATGTCTGAGTCCGGCTGGCCGGCCAGCAGATGCTCATAGAACCACTCGCAGCGATCTTTGAAGGGCTGAGGGAGAAAACAAGACTTAATCCCACACTTTCCTGAACTAATTACCACTTCGCTGTGCTTTCAACTCTCAGACTGTGGATTTTTCAGTCTCAACCGAAGGCTCGGAAAGCCTTCAGTGCTGAAAAACTTGTCTGTAATACAGACATGAGGCTGGGGGTCTATTTGCATAATATATGCCTTTGTTCTCTAAGCGTTGGAGGTAGAGTGAAGGATGAGCTTGGAAGAGCGGAAAAAAAGGCTTTTCCCACTGGGGCTGCGGGGCGTACAGAGAGAAGAATCAGGAGATGAAATCAAATTCACCAGGTTAAAGTCTGTAATTAAAACAAGGGCCTATTCCCAGGCGAGCCATAATCCATGGGTAACGAGGCTCGAACGCTGCAGCTCAAATATGAATACTGAAGAGTGACGGAACAGCAGACAACACAGAGTAGCTCTTAAAATTTATGAAGCCATATAAATGGAACTTAAGACAAGTGTTATCGCCATGGTAGTAACACTGTTAAATGATCCTGAAGTGAAGACAAGGGACTTTCAAAGTCACTTTCCATAAAGTCTCTGAAGACACAAACAAAGACACCGGGCTCTATCTCGCACCTGACGCAGCACAAAGCCCAACGCAAGCGTCTTTGCTAGTTTAAGACCGATGCAATTGTCAATTTTCCGTCCAGCGCCAGCGTCGTTTAAATAGCAAATGCACCTGTGCCCATCTTTGTGCCCATGGGCCAATATTACGGTGCAAATCCGCCATCATAATAGCAATGCGCCAAGGTACAAACGCGCCTGATCGATAAATTGGAAAAGTTGATATATGCCTAGAGAGCCTATATATTTGTATTAGTTTATCACAGATGCATCAGTATCAGTGTACATGTCGGCCGATGAGTAACCAAAATCGGAGAAAAGAAATGTCAAAGACATGTTTGAGGTAAGTATAGCTTGATAGACACTTAAAGTATGAGGACCATTTTCCCCAATTTTCCCACATTTGATAAATTAACAAGTTATCAAAAAATGACTGACGGATTAATAGGTAATAAAAACAACATCAGCCATTAGATGAAGTCCTACTGTGGAATGTTTGGTAAATGTAAAAAATGGGCTAAAATGTACAGTGGCAAATGGATGGCTAACTTACTGTATCTAGTGGTCCTACAAACTTAAATAAGGTTTCAGCTGACATAGGGGTTCCATATTGGGTGAACTATTTCTTTAAGATCATGAAAACATTTAGGTACTGCCTTTATATGTACACTCAATCTACTGTATATTGCCATGTTTCATTGTGTAGCAGTAGTAATGGGCCATTAAAAATGTAAGAAGAATACATTTAAATTAACATACATATAAGTAAAGGTTTATGGCAGTTGGGTGTTACATACTTAAAGGGTAACTACCGGAGTTTTTTCAACCTATTTTCCTATGTTTTTGTGTCAAATGGCATTTTTCCATCACATGGTACCTGCTCGACTCGCCTCGACTCTACTCGCCTTTTTTGGTTTTCCATTATGAAAAAAAGTCCAACAGGCACAGGTACTTTTTTTAGTATCACCTCTGTCGAGGTTCCAAGCGAGCTGCGGCGATACCAAAAGATGACGTGAAAAACCTGCAGAGTACTGATTGGTCAGAGAGAATCGTCACTAATCACGGCGTCATCATTGCTAGCGACAGATGGGGGTGTCCTGAACAAACCTGCCATTTTTAAATCGTTCAGCCAGTGGTGGTTTTTATTGCTGCCACCAGCCACATGCCGAGAAACAAAAACAACACACCTTCGACTTTCTGTGTGTGTCATAGGCACAGCAGTTTCCTGGGGCATCGCTATGACGACCAGGCACGCTCGCCTCACACATGAGGCGGTACTAAATCTGCAATGGAAAAAGGAGGACTGGGCACCACGGCTGAGTCGAGTCGAGCAGAGCTGGTACAAGCAGTGGGTAAGCGCCATAAGTGACTGATGGGAACAACAATCATGGACATTGGTCCAGTATTAAGCGAGATTGCTGCAGTCTAAACAAGCAACTAAACAAGCTACAATGTAAGTTATGGGGGAATTGTCCAGCTTGTATTTACCTTCACAAAAGTTCTCGTTTTGCCACTGACATGCTGATTAATATTCTAAGTGTCTGACAACATTATGGAAAGGATCCCTTCAGAGATAGACCTTAAAAACCTATTTGAGACCTTTCTGATTAACCAGAAACAGCTCTGAAGTCGCTAGCGCTAAACCCACCAGACTCCATTTAAAAAAAAAAACAATACTTTTAGCGTGTATAAAGCTAACATATTTTCACATGTTAATCGGTAGACCACGTGTTTATTTCAACCAAAACTAGAGTTGTGATGGTTAGAAAAGTGGAAAGACGACCCAAAATGGTTTTTCATAGTTTTATTTTGTTTCTGTCGACTTTGAATAAAGTGTATTTTACGATGCTAAAATTACTGTTTATTTACATGGAGTCTGGTGGGTTTAGCAAAAGCAATTTAAAAAAAGGATCTTACTCTTTAACAGAAGGGTCGACCTCCTTAGAAATCCTTTCCATAATGTTGTCAGACACTTAGAATATTAATCTGAGCCTGTCAGTGGCAAAACAAGCACTTTTGTGAAGGTAAATACAAGCTGGACAATTGCCGCATTAACTTACATTGTAGCTTGTTTCGCCGCTGCCAACTGCAGCGATCTTGCTTAATACTGGACTAATGTCAAAGATTGTTGTTCCCATCAGTCACTTAGTGACAAAAACATAGGAAAATAGTGTCCAGGCTGAAAAAAAACGGTAGTTACCCTTTAAAGTGTACACCTTCTGACTACATACAACTGTTACTGACAGTGTTGCTCAATAAAGAACTGACAATGGTTTCTAGCAGATTCAATTTAACTTCCAAACTTGTGCTTCCATATTAAGTCCCTCGAAACATTTCATAAAATAATTCATCATGTCTTACCTGGCCTTTAATAATGTGCATGAAGCGTGACATCAACTCTGGACACTCCAGGAGGAAATGAAAGTGGTTAAAGATGATCTTTGGATTCCTGGGAAGAAAAAAAAAAGAGGAGGCACAGGGACGAAACAGGGGAAGTGAGAGAACAAAGAGATAAAAGTGTCAAAGTAAAGAAGATGCTGGATCATTACCCAGTCTCCTAGGTGCTGGGCGGGGAGGTTGAAGCATGGCGCAGGGCCGCATTGACTCACCTGGTTACAAAACACTTGAGCACCTCGTCATGCTTGCAGACAAACTCAATAAAGCGAGGGGATGTCATTCTGGGTGAGGAAAAAAAGAGGGAGGAGAAGAGTGAGAAAGATGAAGTGAGAAAGGAAACGAGACGAACAGCAATCTCATCAACAGCATTTGTTTTTCATTTCTATCTAAAATGGGAAAATCTCCTACACTGAAGAAATTATGTTGGATTATTATTATTATTATTATTATTATTGCTGATGGAAAGCAGGGTTAAAAAAGCAAGAGAGCAACAAAAACAGAAAGAGAGACTGTTCGGAGTTAAGGGGCCGTGTTCATTTCACGGAATTCTGTGAGATCAGGTTGCTCTATTGGCTGTTCATTAAGCGTATTTAATGATTAAAATTGCGTATAATATTAAAAAAAGGGTTAAAAAAACAAAAACAAATTAAAAACAAATTAAAATGTGAGTGCAAACAGCAGGTAGATGAAGCAGGGCTTTTTGGAAACTAAATACTGAAAGAGAAACAGTAATACTTTGGAATATCCTGATATACAGTATATAAGTTTGTGTACAGCCGTTTACTAATACATCTGGATCAGAGATCTTCAACAGGGGGTCCGTGACCCCAAGGGGGGTCCTCAAAGTTAGTGAAGGGGGGCCGCAAAAATATTTTTGAAAGTTTCTTTTTTCAGAAATATTAAATATCTGAAAATATACATTAATATGAATCCAACATTTTATTAGCAAAGATAAATTGGCCTATTTGTAAAAGACAAAGTCACTGTGCCTTCCACATGTACAGTATGTTTAACATTAAAACACAATGTATAAATAACACGAAAGCTGATTGGCTGCAATATAAGTTGCATGTTGGTCTGATTAGTAGTCGTAATACAGCAGAATTAAATTTGGACTAGCGAAAGAAAGAACTACATCATCACGGAATTTAAAACAACAGAGCATTAGAGGTAGAGTTGCATGGACGTAGGAAAATTAAGACCTGTTTAAAATGATTTAAGACCTAGAACACAATACTTGAGCGGATGTAAGACTTTTTTAGGCCTAAAAGTTTGATTTTGAAATTTTAGACTTATACTTTTTAAGACCTTGAGGAAACCCTGAGTAGTAGTAGCAGTAGTGATCAGTGTGCTAGTAGTAGTACTGTAGTTTGCAACACGAATGCAGACCATCTGTAGAGAAACATGCACACATCCCAGGCATTTATCTGTCCTTGTCACTTCCTGCAGCTCAGCACAGCAGAGATTCCTTAAAGAGTGACAACCCACCAAAGGAACTTAAGCTGTCTACCGAGGACACATTTCAGCTGCGTTTGTCTGCCTCACATGCGTTTGACAGAACAGATACGCTTGTATTTTAGTCAATACAGCTGTTTACACCTGCTGCGTGACAGTTTCACTTGCACTGCAGCATGTGACACCGACTTGATCTGTCTTTTTTGGCTTAGAGTCTATTTTCTTCCATCCTTTTCGCCTAACTACAGTGAATGCGTTTTTGAACTGTGAGCACTGCCAAAACGCATCTTAGACAATGGCAGTACTGTGACTGAACACATCTGGTGTGACGCTGATACAGGACTGAACTGAAGCTGAAGCTGCTGCTGCGCAGGTGTTAGACTCTTAGCCTACAGATGGATGCTGGAGTGGAAATAACGCTTATGAAACACTTTACAAACAGCTGCAGTAGCAGAAAAAAAGAGTGAGTAGAGCACTGACATTAGAGCTGCACTGCAAAGGCAGAACTGAGTACACTTTAATATCTGTTTAATTATATAAGTAATATCGCTCTTGAAAAATGTCAATGTTATCACATATCGCATTTTTTCCTCATATAATGCAGCCCTAAATCAAATCGCATTAGATATATGTTGCAGTGGGTAGCTTCTCTTAATGCACAAGTGGTGGCTGTGGTAAAAGTAACATTATCAGCAGTAGAACAGCAGCAGCAGTAGTGGCTGTAGTAAGTAATAGTGTCAATAGTAGTACAGCAGCAGTAGCAGTTGTCTATATACACAATGTTCCACTTCTGGGATTGCTCCGGTGCTGCCGGAAATTCCGCCTGATGTCCCTCATTTAGGCCGGATTTCCGTTGCCTTGGGGTTCCTTTGTGTTGTAATTTTAAACCCCGGTGGATTTCTGAGGACTCTGGTTAACTGCTCCTTAGATCTCTGCAGGGTAAATCCAGACAGCTAGCTGGACTATCTGTCCAATCTGAGTTTTCTGTTGCACGACTAAAACTACTTTTGAACGTACACATGTTCCACCAAAACAAGTTCCTTCCTGAGGCTATTTTGCAGAGGCTGCCGTTGCTCCGTACGATGCTTAGCGCTGCCCAAGATGATCGTGATTGGTTTAAAGAAATGTCAATAAACCAGAGCACATTTTCCTCCCATCCCGAAATGCTGTGTAGACTCGCCAGACCCTCCGCAGCGCTGTGGAGGAAGGTCTGGCAAAGGAGACTATAGTGGCAGTGGAAGTACCAACAGTACTTAGCAGTAGCACAGTAGTAGTAGTGGTACTAGTGTCTGCACTTGTACTACAGCAGCAGTAATGGCAGTAATAGCACCAGCAGTTGTAGTTGTGGCTCTAGCAGTAGCAGTAGTAGTAGGAGCAGTGTCAGCAGTAGTACAGCATTAGTGGTGGTGGCTATGGTTGTAGCAGTCATAGCAGAGAAGCATGATTTAACATGCAGAGCATTAAAAAGTAGGGGTAGATTTTTAGAATTGATTCTTTTCCCTAGAATCAATATTTTGTATGTATTTTTTTTTACCAATGAGTCACCTAAATATTTTCTGTTTATACGGTAGCGCTGGCAACTACATCATATCGGTTTCCAGAAAAAACAGACGGAAAGCAGAAAATACATTTAATGTACTTCTTTAGGAATTAAAATACTGTCAGACTGACTGACTTGTGATGTGCATTCCTTTTAAAAAACAATTAGTTTTTAGAAATGTTAATGATATATTGTATCTAAACGTGTATTATTCAACTTTTGTTTTTGTTAAAGAAGTAGAAGAAAATCGCATTACTCAATACAAAAGAATCACAATACTTCTAGAATCTGAATAAATTAAAAAATACCAATACAAATCAAATTGGCACCCGTGTATCGTGAAAGAATTGAATCAGGGCCTGCCCTGTTAAAAAGATACTTTTCTGATTTCAATTCAGCTCTGTGTCATCTTTGTGTGGGCAGGGTGTTTAGATGAACGGTGTGTGGCTTCCCTCCATGGCAGCAGCGCACGGAGCTCAGAGCAGCCGAGGTCTGCCAAGAACCGCAAGATGATGCAAAACACATAACGGAGGTCTGCTGAGATCCGCCACATGACGCGCTGTGTCAGATTTCAGCTCCGAGCTCCATCAGCTGGCGCCACAGAGGAAAGTCACCCTTTTTCTGTATACTGATTAGATATTACAGCTGACAGATGAAGGCTGAACACAGACCCTTGTGGCATCTGACAGGAGCAGCACATATAGAAGGCCTGGATCACAGCACTGAGCCGACTGGCCGTCATGGAGATGACGTCCTCCCCATCGGCGTACACCTCTGTTTCAATGACGGTCTGAGCATCCAGCAAGGAGGGCAGCTTCGGCGTAGAGCCGGAGTGGTCGACCTCCCGCTGTTTGAGCAGCAGCGAGGCTATTTCGCTGCTGCTGGAGGAGGAGGAAGAAGGGTTCTTCCTGTTCCTGTCCAGCTCTGTGGAGATAAGCACCAGCCACTCGTCCAGGGAGTGCCACAGCAGCTCCATTGGCTGCAAAGAGACCGACAGGTGGTGAGAGGCACACAGGATCAAAGGAAAAAACAAAGGGAGTGATCCACGAAAACATTACAAGAGAGGAGTGACTTTGGCCTTTGGGGGGTCTGCAGGTTGTTGTTGTTTTTAAAGCTTCATTCAGGCCATAGATAGAAAGCCCAAACACTACAGTAGCAAATTCCTCCTCCCTGTGTGTTAAAAGTATTTTAGAAGTGAAATTGGACAGAGTGTTAATGAAAATCCCGCAATCACACAATCCTAACCCCAAAAGGATGAAGACTCTATTTAGTGTTGGGCAATATTAGTATACAGTATATACAGTATACTATAAAATGTGCCTGAGACTTTGCAAATCCTTTCTATACCCAGGTCATTGCTGCTTTACCATTTTTTTGTTGTGTCAAGTGATTGCAGGTAGTGTTACAAACCATTGAGCAGGATTTCTGCTTTATGACAATATTAGAATTACAGGATTGGAAGGACCTTGATAGATATACATTATTATATAAATACATCATTATAGATAACAATATCATGACATGCTGTACATCTAAAAGTGCAATCTAAAATGGCATGTAGCATGAAAGAAGATTTTATACATATTGCCCAACACTAACTCTGTCCACACACACCAAAATGCCAATCATTTTCAAATGTAACATTAAATCATTAAAACACCCAGCTACCTATTGTGATGGTAAGTACGATTATAAGATTGCAGGGTTCCGAGATCATATTTCCCAAAATTCAACATGTCAATGCATTTGACATGCAGAGGTTTATTATTGCTGCTGCAAATGATAAAAATGTCCATGGCTCACATCAAAGACAGCAGAACCTGTCCAGGGACATTCATCTTTTTGTACCGTCTCCACAGCCATCTGTCTCGCACACATCTGCAACCAATGGAGTCAATTCTTATTGGTGCTGTTTTAGTTGAAAGGATATACAGTCAAGACAGTATGATCATGTGCCAGTGTTACCAACTGTCTTCCAATAAAAGAAGCAATTAACTAGAAAAAGTTCCACTATTGCCCCAGTGCTGTTTTTGATACTACCACCAGGACTTGCCAAAGCCGGACATTTTTAAACCCTACAACAGTGCTTTAAAAAAGGTGCAGTAATCAATATTTTTCATATTAACAAAGGATGAGGTGACTACGTGTTCTATGAAAGTGGTCAATCGTAGAGACAAACCCAAAAAAGAATTATCACCAACTCTGCAGCTTTGTGGAGCTTTTTGGAGCCTTTGAGCTCATTGTTTTGGTTCACTCTCACCGCTCTCATCAACCTTAAAAGTAAACACCCTCAAAAGCTGAAAGTCAGTATTTAACCCTTGTGTTGACTTCGGGTCACATTGGCCCGTTTTAATTTTTTTATATCAGAAAATATTGGACCTAGAAATAAGCGCTGAAAATGTGTAGAAGAAAAATCTAAAAATGTAAAACGTTAGAAGAAGCAAAAACAAATTGTGAAAAAAGGCGTCACAAATGTCAGAAAAAAAGTGTTTTTTACAAGGTTGAAACTAAGACAACACAAGGGTTAAACCACTGAATGATTGTTTCCTTTCAAATTCTAAAAAGCTGGAGCATAGCCTGGCAGACACTGAATTTTGAGGTCAATATTGATATTATAAAATTCACCGCATTTTTTTTTTTTTTTCATTTACATTTTTGACATTGGTGACATAAATGTGGTTCTTTAAGATATGTAGTGAGCAGGACATACTGCAGTGTATAAATTAACATGTTAGTGCTCTCTGGTGGACAAACTATGCATTGGAGACATTGTTTCTAAATTAACTAATTTCTTTGATATTCCTGCAGGGACATTTCCTGTTAACTGTTGGCCAACATATTATGTTAAGCTGTATTAAAGCCTCTGGATATATATATATATATATATATATACACACACACACACTATGTTGGTGCTATGCTTGGTGGAGATCTTAGACCAATCGAAACATTGCACTACATTAAAGAATTAAAGATATTGTGGAAGCAAAATAAAGTATGAAGATTATATTTAACCCTTGTGTTGTCTTCTGGTTGACCATGCACTTGTTGTCCTTCTGGGTCAAATTAACACGTTTTTTAAAATATTTTTGACACATTTTCCAATGTTTTTGTCCCTTTTTTAAAGCACTTTTTTTCCAATGTTTTTGTCACTTTTTTCAACGTTTTCAATGCCATTTTTCACTTACACCAACTTATTACCACTAGTTTTACACTTATTTTTGGAATACATGGTCAATACATTTCATTTATAGGAAATTACAGTATACCTAAATTTGAAATGATAAATTAATTTGACTAATATTAGAGGAACCTATGTTGACAGATAATCACAGACGTGTATCTCAAAGTTTAGTTAGGTTTTAAATCCATTTCAATTTTTTCAAATGATATAAAATTGAATATCCAAAATTCAATGAAAGTAGTGATCAAGTATTTGCAATTGTACTTAATGTTTTGGGTAATTTGGTTAAAAAGAAACCCATATTTCTCTTATAGAAGTTTCGAGAACGGGTCAAATTTGACCCGAGGACAACACAAGGGTTAAAAAAATTGCCAGGTGTTTTGTGTTTTTTGGATGTACATACTTTCATTAAATATCCCAGAATTAAGCATTAACCAATGTATAATTTAAAAGTAGAATTGGTGATTATCAGTTTTGATATAATTAAATAACACTTTTTGTTGCCATTTTAATTTCACATTTGCAAATAACATAAGAGCATTCACTACTTCCATCCCAGTAGCCTACTCAGTGGTTCTTACAGCACCTACAGATCACAACGTACTGTATATCCAGCTCCTACTAACCTTAAAGACCTGGCTGCGAGGAGTCTTGTTGCCATTGTAGCCCATGTCGTTGCCGTTGTTGGGGGAAGAAGGCCCCAGGCGGAACACATGGCAGAAAATACGAACGATTCTCAGCAGACTCTTCATCTGAGCTTCATAACTGCTGGACAGGCTGAGGATGGACAGAGGTAAAATGAGCCACCATTTGTAATGCAGCTACACAAAATCCGGCACACTGTCACAGATAAGACAAGTGCAATGTAGGGAGACATGTAATGGATAATATGTTTGTCTCTTCATAATCGTCAGATTCATCTACCAAACATAATAGAACTGGCTCAGGTTTGCTTTGGACCAGCTCTTAGTTATACTGTTATAGTTTTAGACTGCCAGGGGACTTCCTTTGACACACTGAGCTTCTCTCTACTCTCTCTTTCCATCTGTGTGCATTCATGTCCCAGAAATGCTTGTTGCTAACTTAGCTCTGGGGAGCTTATTCCCCGGAGTCCTTGGGCCCTATCTCGCACCCAGTGCAATTGACTTTGTACACTGACTCATGTATCATTCCTATTTTGCACCCGACGCACAGCGGACTTTTCCCTCCACAGACTCACGTCGGTAAATTAGGGAATGAACTTGCGCTCCCGGGGTGGTTCAGCAAAAAGAGGAGGCGTGTTCCGGTGCAAACGTTCCCTAGTGCTATTTTACAGTTTCAGAAAACAGTTCCGCCACAGACCAGGAAAAACCGAGTCTAAAGTCAGCGGCGCGTTACTCAGATGCTATTTTAAGGGCGCATGCTTGGCCGTAACGTAGAGTGTGCATACACTTTGCTTCTCTCATCTCACGGACCCAGCAGGTCCCATTTCTGCAAACCATACATAAATACAAGGAAAAATATGACCTTGTTTTACACAACATTTCCATGAATCATGGATGTGTTGATGAAATAAATGAGGAAATATTAGAGGACTTAAGGAGATGTGATGTTGAACTGCATGTGCCGATGTCACTTAATCCAAATGCCCCAGCAGCAGCACAGGAGAGAAGAGACAGAAGAGCTGCATCGTCTGTAGTGAGGTCATCTCGGTCTAATGTTAGACTAGCGTCACTGTGTCCACGTTCGGACACCACTCGCTGCTATTGGCCATATCCGGACACTTCCGACGTGACGCACTTTCCGGTCTTTTTGCGGTACTTTTAATTTGCGATCATCGTCCAAAATTTAAGTATAATTGATTCATACCCATCAAACAAGCTATGTATGAATTTTCGTATATGTACACGGACATTTACATGTCTAATTAGTATATGAAAGTGACTTTGATGAGGGAAAGTATCATGAATGCTCGGGCGACGATATTTCCCTCTTAAAAGTTTATATTTTTACTGTACTGCTGATATGATTTAGCGTTAGCATGAGTGTGCAATTTTTTGCTAGCTTTAACACGAATCTGTCTAGGCAGTATGCATGTTCATAAGCCCAGCAACATCAAGTTTATTCATGTATTAGCTAGCTATCATCTAACTGCATGTGTGTAAGAGAGAGGGGATATTGTGTTAAAGACAGTAGTGGCTCTTGCTTGGTAAATGTGGTTATAACGTTATAGATTAACCTCCAATATAATGCATATATTAGCTATCTATAGCTAAGTTGACAAAGATTTAATGTTTTTTGGCTCTCAAAGTTTGTAACTTAGATACTCTTGTATGATTTATGTTCTTGGCTAAAAAGATAAAATAAAGTGAGCCAGAAAAAGAGACAGAAGCAGAAAAGAGAAAGAAGAGAAAAAAGAGGAACAGTATAAAAGAAGTGTGTGTGTTTCTCTGTGTGTGTGTGTGTGTGTGTGTGTGTGTCTCTCTCTCTCTCTCTGTGTGTGTGTGTGTGTGTGTGTGTGTCTCTCTCTCTGTGTGTCTCTCTATGTGTGTGTGTGAGAGAGAGAGAGAGAGAGAGAGAGAGAGAGAGAGAGAGAGAGAGAGAGAGAGAGAGAGAGAGAGAGAGAGAGAGAGAATTGTATTTCCCTTACAGGAGCATCAGGATGCCCAAAGAAGAGGTGGATAATAGTATTTCTGTGTCTACGTAATGTGACAATTTATATATTTTATCAACCTTATTATTAAACAAGACATTACATGCCTAACCTAATTTTGAATTTTAATGTATTTCTAACAAGAAAAATGTGCATTTGCAGATGCCAAACATCAGGCAGATGAGGAAGAGGGAGAGGAAGACCAGAAAGTAGACCCAAGCAGCCATGGACCAGGCCAAGCAGGAGGTGGAAGCAGGTAGGCTCTCTCTACGGCAGGCAGCCATGAAGTTTGGGGTCCAGCCTCAGCGACCGAGTCAGCGGAACGGTGGCCTCCAATTTTTCCATCTATCGGAGGTCACTCCTCACCCATGCAGATGAAGACTCCCTGGTGGAGTACTGTTTGTACTCTGCTCTGCATGGGTTTCCACTGACAAAGCCTCAGGTCCTGGCCCACGCTCTGGCCATCTACCAGCTCCGCCACCAGGATGCGCAGAGGAACGCGCTTGGCCAGACGTGGTGGATAAACTTTAGAGAACGGCAAAAACGACGCCTAACTTCTCAGACCCCAGACTTCATTGACCGTGGGAGGGCATCCTGTGCTAAGAGGGGGCCCATAGAGGACTACTTCAGGCTCCTCACCACCACCCTGGAGGAGCATGTGCTGAGGGAGAAACCCCGTCAGATTTATAACTGCGACGAGATGGGGTTTCAGCTGGACTCCAACATACGGCATGTCATCATGCCCCGGGGGACCAAGCATGCATACAGGCAGGCCCAGGGAACGAGGGAGCACATCACTGTCCAGGCCTGCCTAAACGCGGCTGGGGAGGATATCCCCCCATTTATTAACTACAAGGGGGGATATCCAGGGGGGCCCCTACAACAAAGTAGGGGTTCCCAATGCCCTCTACGGGAAGTCGCAGGCAGGGTACATAGACAGTGAGCTGTTCAGGAAGTGGTTTGTCGGGCACTTTCTGAAGTTCGCCACACAGGAACGCCCGCTGCTGCTCGTGATGGATGGATGGCCACATGTCCCACCTGGATCCGGAGCTCGTCCGGGCGGCACAGAGGGAGGGGGTCATTCTTCTTTGCCTGCCACCACATACATCTCACATCCTTCAGCCACTGGATGTGAGTTTCCTCGGACCCTTGAAGGCAGATTTCTCTGGTGTTACAGGAGATCTGTCGGCAGTGAACCACTCCTTCATGGTTTCCAAGAAGGAGTTTTCAAGGGTCATAAGGGACTCATACCAGAGGGTGAAGGATAGGGGGCTTGTGGTGGCTGGGTTTAGGAAGAGTGGCCTTTACCCTCTGGACCCGATGGCCATTGACTGGTCACGGGTCATGCCATGAGACCTCCCCACCACCTCCACCAACCCCATCAGCATCTTCCTGGGATGGGCCTGATGTTATCCACCCCATAACACCCCCACCCTTGAATCCCAATCCCTACCTCACCCCCACCCCCTGGTTACATCAGGCCGGATAACAGTAGACCTGGCCCACCTCCTGGCCGAAATAAACTACACCAAAAGCACTGGCAAGGTCAGGAGGAATGTCACCAAGGCCAGGATACTGACAGCCCAGGAGATGTCTGACACCATCGAGGAGGTGGAGGACTGTGCTGCAAGGCAGGAGGCCCAAGCTCTGGCCAGAAGAGACCGAGAGCAGCAGCAGGCCAGAGACACCGGCCCGGCAGCCACTTCCTCTACCCTGCCTAGCAGCTCCCGCCCCAGCCGCAGAAGAACTCGGCCCCCCGGGGCTGTGCCAGCAACCAGCTCCAGCATTTCCATCGCTGGTCCCTCAGCACCCTCTGCCCCCTCTTGTGCCTCCCACGGTCCCCAGCTGCCTGCCACCAGCGGCAGACCATCCCGGATGAGCCTGCCTGCAGTGGGACACCACCATCCTCCATCTCCTGGTCAGCAAATTCTATCAATCAGTCAAAATACTTGTATTAAACCCTGTTTAACCTAAAATATTATTATTCTTTTAGAGCCTTCCACATTGGGCGCAGGATTGTGCCGCCGAGGGTCCACTTCTTCCTCTCCCTCCCACTGTAAATACTTAATATAATCTGTTAAAAACAAGCAACATTTATATTTATGTTCGTGACATTAGCCATGGTGAAAAGTAAACAAAACATTTTTATTTATACAGCAGAAAGAACCAGCTCCTCCTCCCTGTCTGTTGGACCCACGACATCCACCGGTAGTGTACTCAATGTTAAGTCTTTGCATGTCAATCTATTATTATTATTATTATTATTGTTATCATTATTATTATTATTATATTATAATATATATATTCTTAAAACACTTTTCTTTTTGTGAGTAGGTCACAGGCATCGGTGCAGGCATCCCAAACCTCCAGAGCCTTCAGAGGGCTTGGGGTCGTGGGTCCAGTGTGGCTGGGAGGAGGAGCTGAACAATAATGAATTTTGGTGTTTTTGGTGCTCAGACATTTCATTTATTTGTACTTATTTATTTATTTTTCAATGTTTTGTCTGTATTATTGTTAAATAAATATTATTTATCATCTTCTCAATCATTTTTGAACAATCACGAACACTTATTTTTTTTTTTTACTATAAATCTTAGCTACACACTTTTTGTAATAATAGTATTTTATTGCATATACTAAAAAAAAATAAAAAATATATATATATATATATATATATATATATATATATATATATATATATATGTATGTATATATATATATAATGTATGTATGTTCATAATTGCTTATTTTCATGCAATAGTTTTAAGTGATCGAAAATGCGAATTTGTAATTTAACAAAACATCCAGCAGGTGGTGATATAGGCTCAAAACGGAAATTACATGCCTTTATTGCATAATTCAGAGTTGTTGAAGCGTGGAATTTTATTGTGAAGGACGGAAGTATGATCGCCGAAGTTTTGACAGCATTGATGCGACTTAACTCCGAAAAACCAGCAGCGTCCACTGTTTCCAGCGAGGAGATAGGGGTGTCCGGTTATGGCCAAGGGTAGCGTACGGCTAATTCAGCGGTGTTAGCGTACTTTAGCCAACTCTTATGAAGTAAAAGCTTAAGTAAATTATTAAAACAATATACCGTTAGAAAGGTAAGAACTTACACTTTAGTTTAACACCATTAAATTAAATGAAAACATTAATAGATCATTTGTATTTGTATTCGAACAGATATTGTGATAGAACGTTAGCCAAAAAGTGTCAGAACGTGGACACAGTGACGCTACATTGCAAAAATATCACCATGCATTCATAACCTCGTGATTCAGTGAGAGTGAGCCCAAAACATCGGAAAGTATGTTTTTGTGACATTTCTTTATTTACATTTTGACGAAAAGAAAAATCAATAGCAAACGTCGGTCTCCTCGGCTGTAAACCGCTCCTGGTATGCGCCCATGGATGTATTAAGAGTGTGGGCCTATTAAATCAACAAGCGCACCTGTTTTTAAAGGGAATGTGAGATAACGCTCTGATTGGTTTATTGCACGTTACGCCCAAACCACACCTATAAGTAATGTAGCTACTTCAGACCAACCCATTTTAGATTTGCGTCGCATGCAAGAGTCATTTATCCCGCCGATATAATAGCAACAGCACCCAAGATCCGCCCACAAAGCTACTTGCGTTTGGCGTTTGATACTTGCATTTCAGATCGTTAAAATAGGGCCTCTTGTGTTTTCTCGCCTCGCAGTTTTCCTTGGATTAGTGTGGCACCTAAATCATGGTTGCAGCTGCCGCTGTGGTCCTGCTCAGCGCCCTGCTACACCCTGTAACGCCCTGCAGTACACTGCTACCCCATAAACTACTACAACTACTATTTCTAGTCATAGTTCCATTATCTTTATTGTGACTATATTTGCTACTGTTCATCACAACCCCAACTGGCACCGTCAGACACCGCTCACCAAGAGCCTGGGTCTGTCTGAGGTTTCTCCCTAAAAGGGAGTGAAGCTGGGTGTTTCAGCCGTTTATCCATTACTTTTAGCTAACTAGTTCAACTGTTAGTCAGTACTTTTAATTAACCGTTGCAGCTGCTTATTTTCACTAGGGGTGGGAATCTCTTGGCACCTCACCTTTCGATTCCGAGGCCAACGATTCGATTCTAAACCGATTATCGATGCAACAATTTTTTTATGTACATTTCCATGCGTGATTTAAAAAAATATACATATAAATCTGAGTTTGCTAATCACTTCCTAGACAAAGCAGCTAGACAAAGCTTAGATTATGACATATATTTGTCACACACAAGTTTTAATGAAATATTTTGTCTACTGAGGTTTTTATTATGTAGTAATTCCATGCTTAAGCCTTAAACGTGCTCGTGAAAGTCCCCTTCACTCCCAGTAATCCTCCATGTCAGAGGCTCAGTCATGTTTAAAGCTGGAGAACTGGCTTCTTAGAACATGACACATGAGGCGGTCAGATGTAATGTGATAAAGTAGATGAACAGCCTATATGTGTTTGCCTAATTATTTTATGTATGTCTTATTAGATCATGTGTATATATACAACATTTATTTTCTCCTTTTGGCCATTTTTGTGTGTTTTTTTTCTGCACTCTTGCCTAAACTCTAAGTTGTTGTCCATTATCCCATCCTCTTTCAGTCACTGTTTTCTGATTTGTACTTGTCTGGAGACAGTAACTTTTAAATAAAAATCAACACATTTTTATTTTTTTTAATCGATTATTAAGTTATCTGCATCGAACATCGAATCGTTCTAACGAGAATGGCAATGCATCTAAGAATCGATTATTTTTCCCACCCCTAATTTTCACCATTTATTAATTACTTTTAGCTACCGGTTTACACTTCGGTGTACAGGTGTTACAGCTGATATGTTCTTTTACACAATTTATAATTAGGGATCAAACCCAGAAGGGGTAGAACCCTATTGTTTTTGCTCCGGTTTATTATTATTCGTCGTCTTCCGCCGCTGCCCAATGACTGGAAATGATGTGCATTCTGTTCCCAAGAAATAAAATAATAATAATAATAATAATTCATTTTATTTGTAACACACTTTATATTTAAGCAAATCTCAAAGTGCTGCATAGAAATGCTAAGGAGAAAAAAGTATTAAAACTAAAAGTATTAAAACTAAAAGAAACAAGGACAAGGAAAGGGGTAAGTAATCAGCCAAAAGCCCAAATATGAGCCCAATTGGCCACATGGTGGCGCTATAATTAACAATCAAGTCCAATTGACTTGAAAATTCTCACCCAAATGCAGCTCAACGTGCCATCAGTGTGTAAATGCGTGTATGTTTATGTGATAAGCAGGTGGCACCTTATATGGCAGCCTAGGCCACAGTGTATGAATGTGTGTGAATGGTGCCTGTAATATGTAAAAGCGCTTGGAGTAGTTGTTAAGGCTAGAAACGACAGGAACTACTAGAACTACAACCTTCTGTTCGCCGAGAAAGGGTTTGAACGCGCAAATTGCCATTTGCGGCTATTTTTTTTGTCAAATTAGTTGAGCTGCTTCACAATCTTTTCAAGTACCCCCTGGCAACAGCAGGTGTGTACCCCTGGGGCACAAGTACCCCTGGTTGGGAATCACTGGTCAACCCCTAAGAAATATCTAAAGAGGGAAAATCAACAATTATACCTGAGAAGCTTGTGTCCATTGGTGGTAGCTACTTCAGCAAGACTGGTCAAGATCCTCTGGTAATGACTGTCTCTCTGCTGAGAGACATGCTCCAGAACCTGCCTGAGCTACAGACAGAGAGAGAGACAGGCAGGCAGACACACAGACAGACACACACACACACACACACACACACACACACACACACACACACACACACACACACACACACACACACACACACACACACACACACACACACACACACACACACAGTCAATAGAAGTGTATACACAGGGCTTATCACTGAATGTAGAAACAAACTGGTCATACCATGTTCTCTTTCATTTCATCATTTTGTGTCATCTGGATGAGGGTCTGGAAAAGTCTGCTGTGGTGCTGGATGAGGATCTCACAGGTCTCCCCATATCCACCCTGAACACACACAAGGAGAGACAGTAACCACATGAAGTGAACAACACAACACTACGAGGAAGAAGTGTAAAGTACATGAGTTAAAAGGTTAAAAAAAAAAACTCACCTGCACACAAAGATCCAGAGGAGTGATTCCATTCTTGTCAGCGAGGTATTTGGCACCACGAGAGAGCAGGATCTGCGCTGTGTCTCTTTGGCCATGGCTACAGAATAACACAGTAATGGACTGTCATATATCGGCACTCTGATATTTAAAGCTATCTAGGTATTTTAGAATATTAAAATCCCTAAAATGTTGGATTATTTTAGCAGTCTGACATGTGAATAAACAACTGTGAAAAGCCAACTCCTGTTAATTCATTGTCTAAATTAAAGAGAAACTAAAATCAAAAGCCAATTTTTTTTTTGCTGAAAACCAATGTCCAGTATATGGGTTTTTAGTAGTGTTGTTGATGCTAAGTGTTTGAATTCTACATACTGTGACATAAATATACATAGAGACTGCTCTCTACTGGTTGAAACCCAGCTTTTGCAATTGAATTTTGTTGTTATTGGCTGATCTGGTACTGCGCGACAGAGCATGTGACGGCGTGTATGGTGGTAGCTTTCGTCACCAAACAACTAGTCTTTTTTAGGATAATTGCCTGACATCCACGCGCTGGATGCCCCCACCTTCCGCTCTCTGAGTGTTGCCGTCCTCAAACTCTGTTTGCGTCGGGGAAACAACAAATTTCGAGCTAGCGAGCTACACGCTGTAAATGGTAAGTTTTGAAGAAAATTGTAATTGTGCAATCAGGCAGGTCTGCTTGGTTCTTTTGGGGAATGATTGTGAAGATTTACAAGGAACATGTTTATGGCATTTACTATCTAACTGGAACACTTTGGCATCGATTGGCGGGATTCCTGGGGGCCTGATCTCTGCTTCTGAACAGTTCAGAGGAAGTGCGAGAGAGGGGAGTTTAAACCACACTGTGAATCATCAATATTACAATGACATCACTGATGACATCACCTGCAGGCAAAGTACAGAGGCGTGGCTCCAGAGATGTTCGGCCGGTTGATGTCAGCGCCGCTGTCCAAGAGACACAACACCGTCTAAGCAGACACAACACACACTGGGATCACATACTGGGAAAAATGTTTAACTGACATACCGGATAAAAAAATAAATAAAAAAAAGATGTCACCAAAACTCAAGTACAACGATTTCAATAATGATTTTCCAAGATTTACAGAAATGCTGTTGATGTCTACATTCTTATTATGTAATGGAAGATAAAAGGTTATACAAGGAAATCTCTAATATTCATATTTCTGGAGGAGTGCCAAGCTTGGACGGTCCCTCCATCCACTAGCGATTGTGTAAGTGGGCGCGTCCTCTGCTGTGGCTGGCTCATGCTACGGTTGGTAGGAACTCAACCGAAAGGCCGCTTTATGCTTCTGCATTGAATCGACGGCGAACCCGCTCAGACCCCTCTGCGTCTATGCCGGACCCTACGCCGTAGCCTGACGTGCACCTCTCGAAAAATGTAACTACCCGTCGCAGCGACGCACATCTCTCGGCCGTGGCTTGGTAGCGTTGCATTTCCCCCTACTCATTTCCTGGTTCTCCTTCTCCATAAACAACATGACATCAAGGAGAGGGTTAACTTCTCCTGCTCCAGATTTCCCACCATGGTCAGAAAGAACAGGGGAGACACTTTGTTTCTCTCACTAGGACTCTAGAGTCGCCACTCGCTCCGAAGATAATCACCTTCACTCTCTCACTTCTCCCTCGCTCTATCACCCACTCCCCACACACACACACACACACACACACACACACACACACACACACACACACACACACACACACACACACACACACACACACACACACACACACACACACACACACACACACAGGCTCCACGCACACACCAGCGCACATGTATAAACATCAGGCCACTTACGTAGGCTACGGCGAAAGCTCTGCGTGGAGCCTCCGCAGAACCATAAAACAGGCTTTACAGCGTGACACGTGTATTCAATGGTTGTAACACTACCTACATGCAGGGCCTCTGCAGGTTGGCAGGGATGTGTTGGCTTAAGCATTGTGGTGAAGCTATTCCTGAACACACACACACACATCTGTCATGTCTGATAGAAGTATCAGGTTCAAATCCTGGCAGGAATGCCTGGCTCTACAACACGGTCTTGGCCAATTTTATAATCTTAGGTGCTGTAAAGAGTAGCCAGCCAATCACAATCTCAGCCAGCCATAGTTGCATGTCAGCTCCGAAACCACAGCTAGGCTATGGTTGATGTCAGAGCTTCCCTGGAAATATAGATCAAAGAGAATGCAAAAAGTGTTGTGATGCAAAACAAAATGTGTTAAGAAATACATTTCCCGCACTGCTGACACCCACCAAGAAAACTATAACCAGAGCATGGTGCAAAGCAGATCCACAGTACGAAGGAACAATGGCTGGGTGTAGTAGAAGAAATATTTGACATGGATTCACACACACACATTATATTATTGTTCTTTAATTTTATTTTGTCATTATAAATAGCCATAGCCATATAATGTATGTAAGAAATTATAATTTTACTACATGCTGGCTTTATTCAATTCAATTGTAATTTTGTCTGTATGTGGTTTTGTAAGTTGTAAGGTTACAACATTTTCAATAAAAATTGAAGTGACAAAAAAAAGGAAGAAATACATTTCCCACAGTGATCTTACAGGGGCTCTGCAGCAAACAACCGTTTGCAATGCTGGTAAAACCCAACATTTACTGCCCTCAAACTACAGGCCTAAAAGCCTAACAAGCAGCCCCTAGAAGCCATGCTGCTCCTAATGCCCAACCAGACCAAAGTGGCTTGGACTGACCAAGCCAAAGACCAACATATGTTGCCAAGCTTTGAATCCTATGCTCTAACTGGGGCTAAAAATACAGATAATATTTTTGTCAATGAAACAGATTTAGAATTGGCTCACAGTTTTGTGTCCGTTCTGACAGGCTACGTGTAGAGCTGTCTGCCCCATGGCATCCTCCACATCCACGTTGGACACGTGCTGGACCAGATCATGAAGGAGCTCCGTCCTCCCATTCACTGCCAACCAATGGATCTGCAGCATAGGTTCACATGGACAATCACTAGCCTGACTACAGACACACCCAGAGATAACACCACAGTCATTTGATTAGCAATGGGCATGATTACAATGATTTCAGGACTAGAGCTGTAACAATTCAAAATGTCGCTGTACAATTAATTGTCTCAGAAATAATTGCGATTAACAATATAATTGTCTCTTTCAGTTTTTTAAACAAATTCAAGTTTTGAGTGAATTCCAGGCTTAATCTTTTGGTTATATCACTGTAATGTGACCGAGATAATGTAATAACATAGGAACACAGCCTATTAAGTAAACAATGCCTCTTTTTTAACTGTATCCCCCCATGTCATTTTTGTTGCTATGAACATGTATAGGGTCAAGTGCCAACAACTAGCATAGCTTTAGCTCAACAGTCTGACCAATCATTATTTATATAATTGCAATTTGGCACATCTAAACAAAATCCATCAACAGTCATACCTTAGGACCTTAGCTAATGTTAGCAATTCATTGCGGTTAAACAAAGAAACTGTGATGAAGTAAAAAAAAAAAATTGACAACTAGACAATTATGTAATAATTGTTATAGGCCTATTTAAGACATTCAGTACAATATGAACCACAGTTGGAGGATTATAGTCCACTCACAGCGGTCAGTCCCTCATTGTTGCAGATGTTGACATCAGCATTATATTCCAGTAGTTTGCCCATACACTTCTTCTGTCTGAGGGAACAGTGGAGGAAAGTGTTAATCAGTTAATCATCAGAAGCACACACACACACACACACACACACACACACACACACACACACACACACACACACACACACACACACACACACACACACACACGCACACGCACACACGCCTCTTTCACGCAGCCTGTTCAAGGCAGGAGTGATGCGCCTTTAAGGCACAACACTGTCTCTACAAAAGTTATGAAGACAGAATGGGGGGGGGGGGGGCAGAGTTGTTGTGCCTTTAAACCGGCAGCAGAGTTAGTCACAGAGCTGTAACAGAGCCGAACCGACGTCTGTGTGAAAAGGTCAGCCGGCACGGAGTGGCTCTATACATTAGGAAAGAACAAGTCAGGCAGCAGTTCAGCTGGTCAAAGAGATGACATCTGAACAACATCCTCTCTCCATGACCTGCTCCCACTGACAAGAGCTACAAACACCAACAGGCTGCTATGAAACAGAAGACCATCTTACAGAAATTCAGTGCTGAACAAACAGACGGAAGACAGCAACGCACTGGGCACTGAATGGAATGGCTAGCTAAAGCCTCTGGAGTTTGCTGTATTCAAGGCACTTACATGGACCATATGAATGGTTTAAGAGGATGGCTGTTTTTTTTTTTTAAAGGACTATGCGAATATAAATGTATGGGTGCATATGTGTTTAACCCTTGTGTTGTCTTTGGGTCAAATTTGACCTGTTCTCAAAATGTCGATCTCAGAAATATGGGTTTCTTTTAATTACCTAATTTTAATTACCCAAAAATAAACATGGATGGATGATCCCATACAACGCGCTTCGCAAGTACAACAAAAGATCGGATCTCTACTTCAATTTGGGGTGTTTTATTACATTTTTTAACATTTGAAAAAAATCTTGAAATGTTTTGGAAAAGTATCCTCGCTGAACGTTGACCCTTCTGTGATTATCCTTTCTTTAATATTAGTCTAAATAATTAATAATTTCTGCTTCTTTAACTCGAGAATTAGGTATAGTTTTATATAAATGAGGTTTTTAATTAACAATGAATTCCAAAAAGAAGTGTAAAACTATAGTGGTAGTAAGTTGGTGTATATGTGTATGTATACATGGTAGTGAAAAGAAGCGTTAAACATTAAAAAAAAAACGCCAAAAACATTCAAAAAAAGGCGCCAAAAGTGTCCGAAAAGAAAAAGAGACCAAAACATCAGAAAAAGTGGTGATTTTCAGTTTTGACCCAGAAGACAACACAAGGGATAACTGATATGTATATTTATTTTAATTTTCCAGGGCTAGAATTTCTATTTTTCTAAACTGATGTAAATTCTGCTTTTTATTCAGTTGTTTAACTGTGAGCATGAATTCAATAAACTCAAACAAGTCGACCCACAGCCAGGTCAAAATGTGACAAAGCAGCGTTCCTGCGTGCCTCTTTTGCTCATGGAATGCCTCCATGCTACGTGAAACCGATATAACGGCAGACCTTCGTTGCGGAGCTATTGCGGAATCTCTGTGTGAAAGGGGCTACAGTCACTCTGTTTCACGCCACTTAACACTTCTAACAGACATGACTCTTCACTCTTGAAGGTCCACTGACTACAAGTGAGTGACTACATGCAAATAACATCTACAAGTCTAATAAGCAGACATTTAAAAAATAAAAATCAGAGTAGAATCGAGCAGCAGAAATACAGGAAAAATTTGAATGGTTAAAATGTTATCTTAGCCCGGCCCAGTTTGCTGATGTGATAATTGTGTCTGGCCAATGGAAGGCTGGGTGATCTCAGATTACAGAGCATGCAGTGTCAGCTAATGTCCACATACACACACACATCAATACCATACTGGCTGGAGGTTGTCTGGGATGGTACAAATTACTGGAATGATCAGTGAGGGGGGCCAATTTCAGGACAAAGAAAAATCTTGTCACCCGCTAAAACCCACTGGCAGCATTTCTAGAGAGGAGAGTTCAAGGTATCCTGAGGCGTTTTAACCTCTAGTAGCGCTATGGAGACTTTTTTTAATGAGCGGTCACCCGTTTTGTTTGTCTCGTGCGCACGCACGAGGACGCACATGCATGCACACCATGGATATATAAAAAAAACGTGGATACAGCATTTGAGGCAGAGCCCCGTTCATTCCTACAGTATGAGCGTTGCTTAGTTGCGTATTAAGCCAAAAAAGTTGAACTTCCGCGCATAGATTTACCCAGATGATCTGCGCTGTCGTGGGTCCCCTAGATTCGTACTAGAGACCTCCGCTGGCCGAGCCAGATACTTCCAGTTTAGCACTCCGCTAACTTGAATGGGGAAAATAATAGGGCAGCACGGGGGCTCAGTGGTTAGCACTGCTGCCTCACAGCAACTAGGCACTGCAGATCCCCGGTCTGGACAGAGTTCCAGGCATTTCTTTGTGCAGTATGCATGTCCTCCAGATGTTTGCGTAGGTTTGCGTAGGTTTGGAAAAAATGTATCCACTGATTTACAGACGTCTCTTTTTTCTCCACGTAAGTCTATGGGGAAAAGCCTTTTGGGCCCCATGGCATCATGTGACGGACACGGAAGTTGTAATGGGTCAATGTGTCACACACAAAATGTGTGCTTGGCCGATATACAGCATAACAAATTGGCTTCAAAGCCCTGCACACTTCCTCGGGGCCTGATGCACACACATGCATGACGCGATCCACACTCCTGTCATTGGTTTCACAGGAAGCGGTAACGTGACAAGAAAGGCAGCAATGTGCCAGCTGAAGGCAGGGAAGATGACTGCACTGTAGCAAACACAGATGTAAACAATGCAAGATTTAAACATTCTTAAAAAATTGGCTTCGCAAATGATTTATGTGGAAGGAAATGCCTTCAACGTGTTCGCTGGACAACAAAGATTCACACGTTTAGAAGAACCAGCAAATAACTAGAAAAGGCCGGTATGTCTGAAAGTGACTTCACTGCACCAATTGTCACAAGACTTTGAATAAAAACCGAACACAAACTTGTAAACAAGAGAATTAGTGTAGTATGAGGCTCATACCCATTCCTAGCAGCGAGGTGCAGAGGGGTACAGCCTGAGATGTCCTGGTAGTTTGGGTTGGCTCCTCTCTTCAGCAGCAGAACCAGACACTCCACTGACCCACAGCTGTACAGAGACAACACAGAGCAACTAAGTGTGAGCAGACAAGACAACTGTCCTGCATGCACACAAAATCACCTCTGCTCAATATGTGACAGAGAAGTGTTGTCAGTGATAAAGAAACAATTCATTTAGCATGGCTTTCAAAGTATATAACCATTTCATAAACACCAGAAGGTTGATATGTTTACCACAGATTTACTCTCTCACTTCCCACTGAAAACTATTTAAAGAATTCAACGGCAACGTCTCTCTTCCCAGAAACAGTGTCCCAGTTACTTTCAATTATTGAGATGAGCTTAAAGGGTAAATACAGTTTTTTCAACCCTATTTTCCTATGTTTTTGTGTCTAAGTGACTGATGGGAACAACAATCTTTGACATTGGTCCAGTATTAAGTAAGATCGCTGCAGTTGGCAGCGGCGAAACAAGCTACAATGTAAGTTAATGGGGCAATTGTCCAGATTTTATTTACCTTCACAAAAGTGCTTGTTTTGTCACTGACAGGCTCAGATTAATATTCTAAGTGTCTGAGAACATTATGAAAAGGATTTCTAAGGAGGTCGACCTTTCTGTTAAAGAGTAAGATCCTTTTTTTTTAAACATAAAAACATCTTGCATTCGCTAAACCCACCAGACTCCATGTAAATAAACAGTAATTTTAACATCGTAAAATACACTTCATTCAAAGTCGACACAGAAACAAAATCTAACTATGAAAAGCCGTTTTGGGTCGTCTTTCCACTTTTCCAACAATAACAACTCTAGTTTTGGTTGAAATAAACACATAGTTTACCGATATAAATGTGAAAATATCTTGGCTCTATACACGCTAAAAGTACTGTTTTTTAAAATGGAGTCTGGTGGGTTAAGCGCTAGCAACTTCAGAGCTGTTTCTGCTTAAACAGAAAGGTCTCAAAGAGGTTTTAAAGGTCTATCTCTGTAGGGATTCTTTCCATAATGTTGTCAGACACTTAGAACAATAATCTGAGCCTGTCAGTGGCAAAAACAGCACTTTTAGTGGACCCAACTGACCCTGAACATTTTCCCCATAGGGTTACATTTCAACCCGGTCTGTGGTTGCCGGTTACAGTGTTCAAGCTTAATACTGGACCAATTTCAAAGATTGTTGTTCCTATCAAAAACATAGGAAAATAGGGCCCAGTTTATAAAAAACGGTAGTTACCCTTTCATTGGAGATCATGGAACAGAAATCTGTACAATATGAATAATTGAGTGTGCAGGTGTATGTTTTCCAATATAGAACTTGACGTATAAATAAAAAGTACACATATGTAGATTTCAAAGTGTTCCAAAAATACAGTTATGTGTGAAACAAATACATTGGCATTGCTTATTAGGTGCTATACAAGATACCGATTTTCAAAATCGATTTTTGGACCCTCTATTGATATTTCCAATATTCTGCAATCCATATCTGTTGTTTCATTGTTCGGATCACTTATTGTAGTGATGTTACGCTGTAAAAAGGTGCTGAAACACTAGGCAGGACGTCTTTCCTACGCTGTGACCACAGTGTGTGAATGAAACATTAAGTTGTTACATTTTACTAACTTAGTGGCTGGCCGGCTCAACCTTGCTTGCTAGGAGGCTCAGTGCTCAGACTAGCACCAACCACAGTGTAGCGGGAGAAAGCGAAAAGAGAGGTCTAGGTTATATGGTATAGGACATCATTCTAATTTGTTATACTTGTAGGTATGTAGATCTTTCAAAAAGACATGTTTATGTTGAGTAGGGATGGGCAATATATTGATATTATATCGATATCGTGATATGAGACTGGATATCGTCTTAGATTTTGGATATCTTAAAGCGTAACTCTCGCCAAAATGCAACCTAGGGTCTTTTTGTGAGTCAAACTTTCGTTTAAAGCATATTTAGGATGGAAGCGTCACTTTTAAGATTTACCGTATTTTCGTTTTTCGGTCAAATGGCCTTTTGAATGGGAGAGCTAGGGGCACTTTTATGTTAGCCTCAAAATAGCTATTCTTAAAACACTAAGAAGGCTCGACACAACATGAGACTTTGCTCCAAGTATCACCATGGGCTCTACACCTTAACGAAAGCATTGACAACATTGTTTGTGTACCCAGAGTTTACTAAAAAGAAAGATTTTGAACAACTCGCCGTAGCTCTTGTTGTTTCCGGCCGCTACCACCTCGGCAGTCAAAACGAGTCGATATCAAAACAAGTAGCCACAGATTTAGGACATCCCTTGGTCACCGGTGGAGTTAAGGTGTAGAGCCCATGGTGATACTTGGAGCAAAGCCTCATGTTGTGTCGAGCCTTCTTAGTGTTTTAAGAATAGCTATTTTGAGGCTAGCATAAAAGTGCCCCTAGCACTCCCATTCAAAAGGCCATTTGACCGAAAAACGGAAATACGGTACATCTTAAAAGTGACGCTTCCGTCCTAAATATGCTTTTAAAAGAAAGTTTGACTGGGGTACATTCACAAAAAGACCCTAGGTTGCATTTTGGTGAGTTACGCTTTAATATCGTGATGTGATACAAGTGTTATCTGTCCCTGGTTTTAATAGCTGGATTACAGTAAAGTAATGTAATGTTTTTAACTTACCAGACTGTTCTTTTCTATTATGGCGCTTTTCCATTACATGGTACCTGCTCAACTCACCTTTTTTGGTTTTCCATTAAGAAAAAAAGTACCTGGTACCTGCTTACAGGTACTTTTTTTAGTATCACCTCAGTCGAGGTTCCAGCGAGCTGAGGCGATACCAAAAGGTGACGTGAAAGCGACAGGCGGGGGTGTCCTGAACAAATCCGCCATTTTTAAATAGTTTAGCCAGCTGTGTTGTTGTTTTTTTTGCTGCCTCCAGCTTCATTTGAAACAAAATGTGTCTTCTGGCTGTGGCAACAACAACACACCTTCGACGTTCTGTGTGTGTGTGTGTGTGTGTGTGTGTGTGTGTGTGTGTGTGTGTGTGTGTGTGTGTGTGTGTGTGTGTGTGTGTATGTCGCGTCAGGTCACGGCAGTTTACTGCGGCGCCGCTATGACGACCATCCACGCTGAGGCGGTACTAAAATCTGCAATGGAAAATCGTGGCGAGCAGGTACCATGTAATGGAAAAAACGCCATTATTTGCCTTTACCCACTTAGTTATTATATACACATTAATGATGATTATTTATCAAAAATCTCATTGTGTAAATATTTTTTTGTTAGCACCAATATCAACCCTACAATATCGCCGCTATATTGATAGAGGTATTTGGTCAACAATATCGTGATATTAGATGTTTTCCATATCGCCCAGCTCTAATGTTGAGATAAATATACCTGTACAAGTAAATATGTATCTTGATGTACGTTTGCCCTCTTATGGAGATAATAAAATAAAAAAAATAGATATTCCAATAGTTTGAATCTCTGTGGGTTTTTTTTAGAAAGAACATTCTAATGTCATTTTTGGCCAGTTCTGAAAGCTCTATTGTGTATTGTATTGATGAAAGGAGATGAAGATGAAAAATGAGAAGAGCCTTCTGTGTGCGCCCTCTTGACTTCAGTCGTCTGCTTGCTTTTCTCACTTTGTATTTCTTCTCGTGCACTAATTCGCTTATGCTGAAAAGCCAATCCGAGTGATTCCTTTCACCGACAGCTATAACGCTGATTTAACATATTGAGTCGGCCAAAAAAAAAAAAAAGCCGGCGAGTGCCGACGAGCAGCGACGGTGCGTCACACACCACAAAATCTAGGCTCACCAGCGGCCCAACTTGGAACGATGGCCGGCGATATCCCTGGTGTGTTAGCACCCAGTGGAAACTACCTTAAACAGCATCCATGTTTCACAGCAGAAGCATTGTAGCAAAGTGTTTGGATGCTTTTAACACATGGAAACCACGTGAGCAACACATAAAAGGTCCCCAACCTCTGTATCCCCCCCTCTGAGTTATAGCCCGACCGATACTGGATTTCTGCGGCCGATACCGGTATTGTTAAAATGACAATGATATAACTTGTTTTCGATAAAACAATGAGCATGAGATTTTATAGTTGAAAAATGCAAAAACTGCAAAAAGTCACCAATAGACAAACTATGTAAGGAAGACACTGTTTCTGTATTACCTCAGCTGACACCCATACCGATATATCTGCAATGAGCTAATATCGGCTGGTCTAGCTCTACTGGGTTGTCACACACTACTTGGGCACAAGGCTGCACTGCACCTCAAACATTTTCCTCCCCACTACTTTTTTTAAATATGCCAAACAGGAAGGAATTTAAGGGTGTGCCTACTTTTAAATGAGAACAGAGTAATCTCTTACTTGGCAGCGATGTGTAGCAGACTTCTCTTGACTCGTCCAAAGGCGTAATTCACATCAAACTTTGAGTTGAGCAGCAACTCTGACACTGACCTTTTAGAGACAGGGTGAACAAGTACATCATTTCCTCTGGAGACAACAACGCAAATTCACTATACATCAGCGGTAACAGATATAAAGAAAAAAGTAAAGACATAATGAGACAATTGTTACAACTAGCAAAAGCAGAAGAGTATGCCACATTGCCCGCATTGTTACTCAAGCGCTGGGATCACAGTGTGGCAAACGCCAATACATTGTACATGCTGTACAGTCTGGTTTGACGCTTACCTGTGCTGGTCAGCCATGACCATTGGCATAAGTGTGTACACTGCAGTCTCATTGTCTGCGTTGGGAGAAAAAACCAAAACCATTAAACTTGACAAAACCTGACAAATGTAACACTTCCAAACAGACCATATGTCTTACCAAAGTATACCTGAACCCTTACCAGTTTGCATTGAATTGTGACTATTGAATGTGAAAACGAATTGAGTATTTTGGGGAATTGTAACACCCCTACTAGACGCACCACAGACTTCAGATGAACTCTACAAAGATCTACACCAGAAGCCAAATAAGAAATACCCCGGACCAGACAGGTTTCCTTGCTGAACTCCAAAAACACTTTTGTTGTAAATCAGTCATAATAACACCCCACTGATGGACATGTGCTTAACATATTTTAGACTTTAAAAAAAAGTTGACATATTTGCAAAAACCTAAAAGACATTGCTTAGGTCTGCTGCCTGCTTCCTCATAAACAGTCCAGTTAAGAGAATTCCAATAGCACAATAAAAAAAAAATGAAATGTATATAGTAAATTGAGCCTCAGTTTCTGCTGTCAAGTCAGACTGAATAAGAAAACACTGAAACTCCCTCTGGCTGCCTGCTGCTGTATGCTAGACTGCCAAAGCTAACAAACTGAATACAAAAAAGGAGTAACGTTAACGTTACATTGACTAACTTAACAGACACGACTGGACCTACAGGCTATAGAATAAAACCAGTGTGGCTGACAGTGACAGAGGCCGAGGCAGGGTGCTATGACACCTCAGTATGGCTGTATTACCATGTGAACACCATTGTTTACACTGCCAGCTCGCGCTGTTTTAGCTAAAGCCTTTAGCATCCTGTATGGGTTACCTTCTGGGAGTTCCACGGTCCTGGCCCGGCGAAGGGAACGGGTCAGCCGACTGAGCTGTACGTTGAGCTGCTCCATCGCCCGTTCCATCATAGGTGAACTGTCCACCGAGATGAACCGAGGGAACAGGCTCGCCCGTCGGATTTATTTGTTCCTAATGGGGGTGTGTTGTTCCTGGGCGTCGTCCATGGGCGCTGACAGAAGGGGAACCGTGTCTCTTCAGACACACTGATTTACAGTACACACATTTTTTTTCCAGCCACAGTGCTCTGGCTATACACATACACCGACAACGTTATTGTCCAGTCTCTGATACTTCCTGTTGTGATGACGTCTAGGTGCTATGCAGTGTGGGTGATGTAGTTTTAAAGGCCATTGGGCTCAAAAGACAGCACCGTGAGTGTAAATCGTCGTATGCGAAAACTATAGGCGAAAAGCTGGTCAAGCCAGTCGTCCTTTGAATATAAATGCGTGTAAGATAACGAAAGATAAGATAGACTTTATTTCCCCAGAGTGAAATTTGCCTTAATTGGCCATGACAGGGTCTGCAATATAAAATCACAGCCAAAAAAAACAACAAATATATTAATTTATCAATAGTAGGCCTACATGCCCATCGATCTACATCAGAAAAGGTACACACATAATACAAATAGACTATAAACAGTGATCTATAAGGACAAGGACAGCTACGATATAGCTATTAGACTAGGTAGAGTTAAGGGCTGGGAATAAGTATTGTTTGAAACGGTGGACCCATGGATGTATTAAGAGAACCCTGTATCATCCGTCTGAGGGGGGGGGGGAGCTGATACTCAGGATGGAGAATATGTTGGATCAGAGGTGATTTTTTTTTGGCCTGTCTCATAAAGGCTTGTTGAAAAATATCCTGAAGACTGGGTGTTGAAGAACTCCCATGATCCTCATGGGCAGGCTGTCTGTATAAGTCAGGTCATCTGGGCCTTTGACTGTACTGTGAAGTTACCAAACTCAGAGATACCATAGTGCAGGAGGCTCTCCACTACCGCAGGATAGAACAGAAGCTGAATGGAGTTATTTTTTTTCTTTATAACCCAAACAAAAAAAAAAAAAAGGTTTGAGAGCGTATTTCTCTCACTGCGATCAAAAACCAAGATTCTCTTTTTGCATCTCAAAAAGATTTGATTTTGAAAAAAATGTTGCTTTCAAGTCAAAAATTGTTTTTTTAAGATTATTTTTTGGGGCATTTTTAGGCCTTTGTTTTCACAGGACAGATGAAGACATGAAAGGGGAGAGATAGAGGGGGGGGGGGGGGGGGGGGGGGGGGTGACACGCAGCAAAGGGCCACAGGTCAGAGTCGAGCCCACGGCCACTGGGTCGAGGAGTAGGCTTAAACCTCTGACCAACTGAGCTATCCCTGCCACAAATCAGAACGTTTTGAGTGAAAACGTTTAGTTTGCAAGTCCAGAAGTTTTGAGTCTAAACTTTTGCTAGTCAAAAATGGCTTGGATCAGAGTTTCTATTGGTTGGTTTGACTGGGCATGGCCACGCCCACATTCAAGCGCTGCAGCCAATACATACTGTACATGGCTGCAGCTCTGCTAGGCCGAGTCCAGTATCTTCACCCAAAGCTACACTTGACCTCCCGGCCTTCTTGGTAAAGACCAGGGATCACACATATTCTGTCTTGTGTCTGATTCTATGGAAGCCGAGAACGGCCATGGATTTATTAATTTTTTTATGCACCGTTATCTCGTGATAACGACTTATTCATTTGTTATCTCGAGATAATGGAGTTTGTTTTCTCGACATAACAAATTAATTATTTAGTTATCTCAACATAAGAAAGATGGTTTTATCGAGATAACGAATTAATTAATAATGTGTTCGTCATTAATTCAAACTTACGGAAGCCGAGAACAGCCATGTTTTTGTTTTTTTTTATGCACTGTTATCTCGTGATAACGACTTATTAATTCGTTATCTCGAGAAAACAAACTTTGTTATCTTGAGATAACAAAGTTCCGTATGATTCTGATTCCAGATACTGACACATATTTTTCATAAAGGTGTAGTACTAAAGAAACTGACCTGGGGACTAGTTTGTCGTCCATTTGGCTGAATGCTTTCTAAAACAAGTCTTCTAGGCTGAATAAAAGATACATTACCTTTTATTTAAAACGGATGACTTCACACTGTATCTCTGGGCCGATGTTAATAACCAACAACTTTACTGTAATAAACCAAGCTTGGATGGCCCATTATGGCCACAGGGGGGCACTCCACTCCTACAAATACAGGAAACATCACACTCTAACTCACTAACAATTCAGTTCTAACTCAAAGGTTAGACTAATCTGGACAGGCAAAATACTGAGTGAGATAACCACTGGTAACATATATTTAATGGGTTAAAACAGCAAAGTCACAATAATAACTGAATCCAAAGCTTAAACATACAGCATTTCATGTTACATTTCACAGACATGTCACTCAAAATGTTTATTTAACAACCAAAGTGCACTAATTCTGTTCAAATCCCCACTAACTAAGATTCAGTTGTGAAAGTTGTTACACGTATTGTTGCTAAAACAGGAAAAATGCTTGATGGATGTGGGTTTGCATCAATGCTGAACAGTTACCGGTATGTTTTACCGAAACGCATTCAAGAATTTATATCATTCTGTTTTGAGAGTTAAGTGGAAGTAAAGTCAGACAAATACAGGGTTTCTAGACCAATTTTGCTATGGATATTTGAGTATTTAAAGCTGCACTAATCAATATTTTTACACTACCAATAAATGTAATGTGAACAGTGTCACTCTTTATGACGAACCCACAGAAAAATGATCCCAACCCTGCAGTTCCTCTCAGCTCTCCAGCCCCCAATTTTATTGTTTGGTTCAGTCTTAAGCCGCTTTCCGACCGGAGGGATTTTTGCAGTTCCTAGAACATAAAATTCCTAGAACCCTTTTTTTCTCGTGTTCCGACGGGACCAATTTGGGGATTTTTAAGTCCCTCTGGCCGCAGCTCCTGTAACTCTTTCAGCTCCTACTTCAGGGCAGGGTCTTTTCTCGTTTCCCTTTTCAGCATATGAACCTAGGTCAACGAGGGTCTGGTTTCCGGTACAGACAGACCAACAATGGGACAATTGTAAAATTTTTGCCATCTTATTCATCACTAAATTCACTTCTGACAACGATTTAGGCGAGAAACCAACTGTTTAGATTTCGAATATAGGCAGGCTTCAAAGTTTTCGGAGTTGAGAAGCTCCATGAAGTGCGGCGACAGCCAGCAGGCGCCTGCCCCGGCCGCTAGCTCGTCGCTCAGCCAGTTATGCTCAGACACCTCGCTGTGAGCTGGAGGTCTCTCAGACCGGTCTCGTAAATAAGAGGCTTTTATTTCACCGTTGACGGTTCGTTTGTTTAAATATCACAACACATGTCCATCATAAGCGTAACGGGAACTCTCTCTTTTCGGAGTTAAACTCCTCAAGCTTGCCCTGCGGGCTTGACAAAACTCGCAGGCCAGCCGTCACTCACACGCACAGTCACACAGTCTTGTATAAAGTACTTGAAAGCAATACTTGAGTTAAAGTACAAGTATCTTACCTGTAATTGAGTATCAGTAATTTTCTGATATTAAATGTACTTAACTATTAGAAGTAAAAGTAAAAGTAAAGAAAAACTTTGATAATTAACTTTATTGTGGCTTCCTTATAGCAAAGCATAATATTCAGGGTTTCCACACCTTCTTAAACATCAAATTCAAAGTCTGACATCAACAAACAGAAAAAAAGAAACAGAATTTAAAGTTTTTGTTCACTCCAACGTACAAAAACATTTCTTGTAAGTAACGAGTAACGAAGCTGCTGAGGGGAAATGTAGTGGAGTAAAAGTATACAGTTTATTTAGGAAAAGTAGCGGAGTAAAAGTGAAAGTTTTCAATAATATAAATAACAACGTAAAGTACAGATACGTGAAAATTCTACTTAAGTACAGTAACTAAGTATTTGTACTTTGTTACATTACAACACTGCAGTCACACACAAACACACACGTTCACAGCGCAGCAGGCAGAGGCGGGGGAGAGAGAGAGAGATAGAAGTTTCTCTTCGGGAGACTTACTATGACAAATATGCTATCACATTAGATTTATTATTTAATTCATACTTTTTTGGTGTATTTGTTTTCTGATTTTAACGCTATAAAGACCGTTGCCATGCTTACATCACTCCCTTACTCCTCCTACCAGTCCTTATGGCCACTTGGCCAGTGCGAATGCAAATGGAAAAAAACGGTTTTGGGGGAGAGTAGTTAGTAGATCTGTTTAGAAGTGGACTTTTCCTATAACTACGTTCCTGTAACTACTTGGTGGGAAAACGAATTTAGCTTTGTTTTTAACAGGCAGCTGATTTCAGTTCAAACGCTCTAAAAACACACTAGACTGCTACTGCTGTACCTCCTAAGAAAGACACAGTTAGCAACTACCTGGTAAAAGTAACATTACTGGAGCATTTAGCGTCCAAAAAGCCAGATAATGTTCTCAGGGGTTGGTGGAGACCAAAACAGAACTAAACGAGAGTGAATTCTAGACTATCAGACATTCATATGTTGAACACAAACACCACGTCATTGTGATAATGTTGCTATATGTCTGTTGGATGGGCAAGTGTTTTGCATGTACGTTATAACAACTTTGTAAGATGGTAATATGTCAGTTATGTGTGTTACAACCTGTTCTGCTGCTCACAAGTGATCAAACAAATCGATTAGTACCGCTTTTAAAATAAATGTCATATCAACCAATATTTCTTTTTTTATAATTTTTTTTAAAGAATTGTGACCAAGATATGTAACATTTTACAGTGTAAAAATAAACTTGTCAGTGCTGTCTGGTGGGCAAACTATGTAATGGAGACACTGTTTCTAAATGACAGTGCCAGCATATAGACAGACATTATTTTCCTAGGAAAACGGCACGGCTGATAATGTCGGCCATGCCGATGTATCAATCAGGCTCTGGACGTTAGGTAGCTAAACAGACCTACTTCACTTCATCAAGTGCATAATATGCATTTGATCTTGTGTATTCTCTTCCCATGCTGGCTACACTTCGTTAGTGGAAGTGCTGGACATACGGCGAGACTTGGAGGGCGCAAGTTCTTCAAAAACGTCATCCTCCATGCCTTCTTCTATGGGCTTCATCTTTGAGGAGGTTTTAGTGCCAGGGGATTCTAAAAAAAATGAAAGAATCTGAACTGAATCAATTCAAAAATTTGAATGAATTCTATCTCACAAGCGCCCACGTGGGCCCCTATTGTTAATTCATCAAGAATTTTCTCCATTTTTCAATTCTTACTAGAGACATGCAAGAAAAACACATTTTTCTTCAAGAATTCAAGAAAACATGGGGTGCGTAATTGATATAAAAATTATAATTTTTGAGTATTTCTTCAAGTTCATTGTGCCAGGACTAATTTTATTTAGACACAGTTCAAGGTGTCTGTATGTTAAAAGTATCCTGCTTTGAAAAAAATGTAGTTTGATGATATGGAAATGTACGTTGTGGTTTCTATTTGATGACACAATTTAGACATTATGAGGTCCGGAACTTTGCTGGGAGAACATTTTAGTAACTGTACAAAAGTAACTTTTAAAGAGCTTAACACTGATAAACCAAGAAACTGCAAAGTAGAAGCGAGTGGAAATAATTAGTGAATGAAAACAGTATAGTAGAGAAAGTGAGAGCGGCAGAGTGCTGAGTATGACATGGCACTGTGCTGATGAAATTAGTGCTGTGGAAATGTACATTAAAATAAAACAAGACAACAGGTAAGCATGGAGGACGTTATATTATTATATCATAATATAATATTTTGTTTGTCCTGCATTTTGGTAATCAGTATTGGTTGATTAGGATGGAAGCACTGTAATTTCCATGTTTTTATGGATGAATAAATTGAACCTCTGAAGTAATAGGCCACAATCATGGTATAATAAAACGCACAAATGGGATGGGTGCTGGATCAACACAATAGCATAGAAAGAACAAACTGATCTGCACACCAAATAGCTCCCGTTAGAAGGATTTAACTGCTAGTGACGTTTCGAGCCCACGTCTAGTCAACATGTCTAATTATTTTGAGGTTAGGGAAATAAACCAATGGAATACTCTCCTGTAAACTGGTCTGCTGAAAGGCACTCATGGTTACAGTAACCTGGAAACACATTAAAACATCCTATTACATGGCTTAGTTGAATACTTGATTCTGATTTGTCAATTACGGCATATTTGCTATTTTATATAGCTGCTATTTCTGTATAACAGACGGTTGCTAAGTATAACAGACCATTGCCACGGACAGAGTTCTGATCTTAAGGCCCTGACACACCAAGGCGACCGTCAGCCGTCGTTACTAGTTGGGCCGACGGTGAGTGGCCGTTGCCCTAGTTTGTGGCGTGTGTGTGTCCCGCACCATTGCCGCGAGTCGGCCTTCGTCGGCCTTCGTCGGCCTTCGTCGGCCTTCGTCGGCCTTTTTTAACATCGGTGTCGGCTGTCTGACGTACAGCCAGTTCATCTGATTGTCTGTTCAGTTGAAAATGAGAGTGAGGAAAACAAACAACTGTGACAGGCACACACAAGGCTCCTTCCATTTTTCATCTCATCTGATCAATCCAATACACATTAGAGCTGTCGAAACTGGTCAAAAATTACTTTTGAATGTTCCTTCTAAAAAACACACAGGTTCGAACGATTGGAATAACTATTTTTGCGCATTATGTCCATAAGATGGCAAAGGTAGAGCTATACATAACTACTCTGGGATTGCTCTCGTTCTGCCGGTAATTCCACCGGATGTCACTCTTTTCGGATGTCCGTTTTCTGATGCCCTGTAACCTTCCGCTTTCTTTGTGTTGTAATTTTAAACAATGGTGGATTTCTGAGGACTATGGTTAACTGCTCCTCAGATCTCTGCAGGGTAAATCCAGACAGCTAGCTGGACTATCTGTCCAATCGGAGTTTTCTGTTGCACGACTATAACAACCTTTGAACGTACACATGTTCCACCAAAACAAGTTCCTTCTCGAGGCTATTTTGTAGCGGCACTGCCCAAGACGATTGTGATTGGTTTAAAGAAATGATGCCAATAAACGAGAGCATGTTTTTCTCCCATCCCGGACACGCCAGACCCTTCTCCGCAGCGCTGTGGAGGGAGGTCTGGCAATGAGAGACTATTCCAACAATAATGTGTCTTTTAAAATATCTTCATATTCCTACACATTACAAAATAACAATAATAAACTTATATTCTATACTGCGATATTTAATATAGGACCGTTATAGACCTCTCTCTCTCTGCACCGCTAAACAATTAGCCCCTTAGCAAGCAAGAAAGCTAGCTTACCAGCCAGTCGGCCAGCCTCTAAATAAGTAAAATGTAAAAATGTAATGTTTAATTCACACACTCTTGTCACATTGTAGGAAAGCACATTGTATGATGAAGGCATGTTGGGTGGGTGAAATTAGCAAGCTAAAGTTAGCTAACAAGCCAGCAGTCGGCCGTTCGGTCTCTCCGCTCCTCTCCCACTGTAGGGAGACTTCTTTGCAGAGAGAACGGATGACAGCCAGGGAGAGGGACAGTCTGGTTAGCCATCTCCCTGTGTCTGCTGTCTTCCTCGCAGAGAGTGAAGCAGAAGGACCGTAGGCTCTGTTAAGTTCTGCCGCTGATTGAGCAAACGCTGTTTGTTGTGAGTAGCATAGCAACGTTATCCGGTGTCCCTTATTGAATGACAAAAAGATTACCGCCGCCTGCTGGCGCAGAGCGTACAAGGTACTTGGCCGTCGGCTGTAGTCTCTGCAGTGTGTTACAGTGCTAATTTTTGATCAAGACAAAGGTGACGTCTGCCGTCGTTGCCACTAGTCCCCGGCCTTTGGCTTGATGTGTCAGGGCCTTTAGACTTTGGTGGACCATTTTTAAATCAATAAAATTGTTTTTAAATCAATATTTGTGCTCATATGGCGCTCATACCGCTGATCAGCGAATCACAAAGGGAGAGAGAGGGCAGATGAAACAGGGAGCACTAACAGCGCTAATGGCAACAGTGCTAACAGAGCATTAGTTAGCTCCATGGTTAGCTCACTCACGGGGGCAACTTGGCCTCCGCCAGAGAGCTGTGCTCATCAGCAGCAAAGTTAACCATCCCACCCAGGACGCAGGCTTCATTAGTGGGTAACTTGTGTACAAGTAGCCATGTAATAAGCAGGATAATGTAGAGTGAGACAGTCATTGATTTATCAGTTACTTGTGCAATATATGTTATTTATTCACTGATGCAACTTATATTCACACTGTGCTTTATGTTCATACTGCACTTTATTTATGTTGACACTGTACTTTATGTTCACACTTGCACTACAATTGCATTTGTACAATCAATTCTTTTAGCAACATAATCTTTTAACCTAATCTCACTTTACTTCTACTTAACATTTTTATTTCTTGCACTGTAGCTATGTTACTTTACATTACCTTATACACTTATTGACTAGTTCTTTTCTTACTCTTACTTTTACCTTGAATCTGATGTGAGCAACTGCAACTAAACAATTTCCCTAAGGGGATCAATAAAGTATTCTGATTCTGATTATTGCAAATGGACCCCTTCAGGCTGATTCAAGTCCTGCATCACCCTCTCTGGGTTCTAAGTTGCAATAATGACCGGCTCACTCTGCATTATCCCTTACTTGTTGGGTGATAATGTGACTTACGGAGCGATGATCCAGCCGATCCTCCTCGTAGGATCTGGTTCAGGACATCATCAGTGTCGCTGGTGCTCGCCATGCTGTTCCTCATCTGTGTCATCGACAGTTGAGAGCACAGGCTGGGCTGACGTTCCATCTTCTTCACTGCCTGGGACACATCCACCAATAAGCATTGTTGTAGTTGTCATGCATTAAGGTGTTGATACTTCCAGTGTTTGTGCCACTAAAAAGCTTTTTTTTATTATTATAGTTTGACAGCAGAAGTGGACCCACCTTGTCACTGAGTGTGGGGTCATTCAGAGAGTACAGTTTGTTGGTGATGTCTTTACCAATGAGGTACCGGAACACCTCATTGAGGAAAGTATCTGACTCCAGGAAGTAGGTGAGCCTCTCTCGAGACCAACACAGGAACTTACAGTTCTCCTCTGCCACGATAGTCACCTGTCAATCAAACACAACATTTGTTTTTCAGGAAATAAGGATCGTATGATCTATCCATTAAACAGAAGGAACAGCTGGTCCAAAATCTCACCCATTATTCATTTCACCACTGCCGTCATTAAGGAGATGACAAGGCAGGTAGGTTTTTATTTATTTACGTTTCTATTTATTTAAAGCTATAGTGTGCAACTATTTCATAGTAATGAGCGTCCGTTACATTCATACAAATTAGTTTATACAAAGCTAATTTTCGTCCGGACGGAACCCGGCTTATTATCTGAAGTTTATATGTTACCATGGCAATGGTACACATAAAAATGGCTGCTGCTCTGACTACTACTACGTTGATTTGAATGGAAATGGCCTTTCTATCCATTTTATTTCTATAGACGCGGTTCACTTCACCGCTGAGAAGGGACAGCAGCAGCATTCCGTTTTGGAGACAAAGAGGACATAAAAACTACAAGATGAATTACCTCTTCTGATGAGTCCACCATGTTTTTAAATCCAACGTTTTCTCCTTGAGCTACTAGCAACTGGTGGGGGAGGGGTGGTGTGCGTTGAGGCTTGAGTCATGTGGACAGTGTGGTTGTCATTAACTTTGAATTCCTCATGGGAGCGACAGAAACTACGCACCATAGAGTGTTTAATCCCCGAGGCAATTTAGCTATGAAGGCACAAAAGGGGTTCTTTTCAAAGTCAAAGTATCTTTGTTAGTCTCCCTAAGGAGAAATTTGTTTTGGACACTGGGAAAAATTGCTGCAAGAATTACAACAGAGACACACAACAAGCACAGGGTTGAAACAATTAAAGGACAAGTGTACAGTAAACATATTGGCTACTCAAAGAGCTGTACAAATTGCTAATTACAAATAACTATTTTCTATATTTGTGTAAAAAAAAGCCATCCTTCCTACATTCTTCTCTTCTCCCATACATGCCTTACAAACACTCATTCCTACTTCCATAAGCATCCATGCATTCAGTCATAAATAAACATTCATTTATCCATTCATAAATATCCATACATTCAGTTAAAAATGTGCATTCATTCCTCCATTCATATCCATACATACATTCAGTCACAGATATACATTAAAGAATTCATAGTCATACGTTCATCGTTGCTCATTAATGAGCTTGACATTGTTTATTTCTTTTATCTATCTGATTTTCCTTGTTACCTGAAACTTCTCTCCTCTGTGCATCTCAGTGGACCTGAACTCTGGAGAGTCAATAAATGAATTGGTATAGATGTTGTGGAGGAAATGGCCTCGGTATGATACCTTCATCCTGTCACACAGAAACATCAAAGTCAAACTTAATCTTAAAAAACACGAACAAATGCAGTCTCTTATGTGATTTTAAGCCTTCTTCTTTTGTTAAAAAAGTGGCAGCCACTTGTGTTGATTGGTGAAGCCCAGTTCCTCTTACAGCCATCTAGCCTAAACCCTCAGTTACTCTCAGAATTACTCTAAAAGTCCCAAATTCACTATCAAAATTATTTGAAAAATAAATAAATAATACTTCACTCTCAAATGTCCATCTTAAATCCCAACATAACTGTCAAGATTATTCAAAATGTTCAACATCCAGTCTTAACATTATTCAAATAGTTACAAATTCACTCTCAACATTAAAAGAATGACTGAAATGATTAATCTTTCACTGTGATTAGGTATTAGGGTATATTAAATGTAAACCTAGATGAATATTTGTAGGTTGATGTCAGAACTGATATTTTAGATTAAATCAGACACAAGAGTCAAACAGAGAGCACATACTTTCCTTTGAGGAGAATGCTGAGGCGTTCGTCCACAGACGTCTTGTCCTCGGCAGCGTAGGCCTGGCCTTTCTTCAGTGTCTGGATAGTGCAGAACTGTCCCGTGAGCCTCTGAAACAGAGCCTCCCGCACATGGAGGGGCTCAAACATCCGCTTGTAGACGGACCGCAGCTCCCTGTCGATCTTAATCTGACAGAGCAAAATCACAGCATTAACTCATCTTTCAAATGAAAATCTAACATAAAAGGTCCTATGACATACTGCTCTTTGGATGCTTTTATATAGACCTTAGTGTTCCCCTAATACTGTATCTGAAGTCTCTTTTATATAGGCCTTAGTGGTCCCCTAATACTGTATCTGAAGTCTCTTTTATATAGGCCTTAGTGGTCCCCTAATACTGTATCTGAAGTCTCTTTTATATAGGCCTTAGTGGTCCCCTAATACTGTATCTGAAGTCTCTTTTATATAGACTTTAGTGGTCCCCTAATACTGTATCTGAAGTCTCTTTTATATAGACTTTAGTGGTCCCCTAATACTGTATCTGAAGTCTCTTTTATATAGGCCTTAGTGTTCCCCTAATACTGTATCTGAAGTCTCTTTTATATAGGCCTTAGTGGTCCTCTAATACTGTATCTGAAGTCTCTTTTATATAGGCCTTAGTGTTCCCCTAATACTGTATCTGAAGTCTCTTTTATATAGACCTTAGTGGTCCCCTAATACTGTATCTGAAGTCTCTTTTATATAGGCCTTAGTGGTCCCCTAATACTGTATCTGAAGTCTCTTTTATATAGGCCTTATTGGTCCCATAATACTGTATCTGAAGTCTCTTTCCCAAAATTCAGCCTTGGTGCAGAATTACAATTACAATTGAATTGAATAGTTAGGCAAAGTGACAACATAACAAAATTGACAAGCACATTCTTCAAATGGTAAGTTTCAAGATTACAGGGTCATTTTGTTTTCTTTTTAACCTGGACCCTATATTCCTGTGTTTTTGTTTCTGATGGGGACAACAATCTTTGAAACTGGTCCAGTATTAAGCAAGACCGCTGCAGTCGGCAGCAGCGAAACAAGCTGCGATGTAATGTTAATGCTCAATCGCGCACCTTTCATTTACATCCACTGAAAGAGCTTGTTTTGCCACTAACAGGCTCAGATTGTTATTCTAAGTGTCAACATTATGGAAAGGATCCCTACAGAGGTCGACCTTTATGTTAAAGAGTAAGATCCTTTTTGTTTAACATTAAACTGCCCCGCAATCGCTATCGCCAAACCCACCAGACTCCATTTAAATAAACAGTAATTTTATTACCGTAAAACATACTACTTCAAAGTATCTTCACCACCATTAATTTACCTATTTTAATGTGAAAATATGCTCGCTCTATACACGCTCAAAGAATTGTTAATTTACATGGAGTCTGATAGGTTTGGCGATGGCAATTTCGGGGCTGTTCCTGGTTAAACAAAAACAAAATAGTCTATCTCTGTAGGGATCCTTTCCATAACAGGATCAGAATAAATACATCAGCATAAAAACAATCTAAGCTTGTCAGTGGCAAAATCAGCTACTTTTAGTGGACGGAAATTGGCAATGTGCATTTTCCCCATATGAATACATTTCAACCCAGTTTGTGGCTGCCAACGTTCTCGTTCAGTACTGGACCAATTTCAAATATTTTTGTTCACATTAGTCACTTAGACATCATTGCGTGTGAAAATGGGGTCCAGGTTGAAAAATACGGAAATTACCCTTTAATGATTACTTACAGGTATGTCATCTATGCGCACAATCAGGTCAACTGGAGAAACTAACCACTAGTTGTGGCAATGACTGATTGACTCTGACCTAATTACCAATAAGGGGTGCTGCAGCACAGGCTTTCCTACAGTAATGCTGCTGAATTGAGTTGGTGAATTGCAGTGACTCCTGTCTCATTATGAAAAGTTCTGGTCTGATTCTGTCAGCTCACTGGAAGCCCCTTACTTTCACTAAATCCCCTGATGGCACCCATGGATTTTATCTGCTTCTCATTACCATAAAGCAGGACCAAACCCAGGATATTCTGCTTCCTGCCCCAGGCAGCCTTGAGAAACACTGAGGCTCATTAATGAACACACTGTTCCCCCAGCACCTGACGCAACTATTTCAGTTTATGCCAGGATCAGACTACACAAATTTAGCCCAATTTTGACCCGACAGACAAACGTTCAAAGTCATGCCCGATAATGAGGGACGGGACCGACAAACGTGTGCCTTTACCTCTTGCAGTGTGACAAAATCAAAGATAAGCGATCTAACGTCTGGGACGCAGAAAGTCTAGCATGTCAGAATTTTTTGTCTTTTTTCCGCCTAGTGTGACATGTTCTACGACGTGTTCCTTGGCATTGACCAATAGGAAGAAAGAGCGCTCTCTAGCGCACAGACAGTATGTATGTCAGCTAATCCAGCTACCTGTCTCTTAGACCCCATCCCAACGAGGCTACTTAAAGAAGCGTTACCCATGGTTAACACTTCATTACTAGATATGATCAATATGTATTTATTAACAGGTTATGTACCGCAGTCATTTAAAGTAGCTGTGATAAAACCTTTTCTGAAAAAACCCACCCTCGATCCTGAAGTCTTAGCCAACTATAGACCTATATCTAACTTTCCCCTTCTTTCCAAAATCCTTGAGAAGGTAGTCGCTAATTAGTTATGTGATTTTCTACATAGCAATAGTTTGTGTGAGGACTTTCAGTCAGGATTTAGAAAGCATCATAGCACAGAGACGACACTGGTAAAAACGACTAATGACCTTCTAACTGCTGCCAACAAATCTTGGTCTTGGCACCAAGATCTTGGTTGCAGCTGTTGCAGTGGTCCTGCTACGCTACACCATGCTACGTTCTACGGTGCCCTGCTGCGTCCTGCTGAACCTGCTACATCCAGCTATGCCCTGCTGTGCCACGCTACATACTGTAACGCCCTGCAGTGCCCTGCTATGACATGAACTACTACGACTACCATTTTCTTGTAACTGTTCCATTATCTTTATTGTGACTATTATTGCCACTGTTCATCACACCCCCAACCGGCATCGTCAGACACCGCCTACCAAGAGCCTGGGTCTGTCCGAGGTTTCTTCCTAAAAGGGAGTCTTTCCTCGCCACTGTCGCACTAAATGCTTGCTCTTGGGGGAATTACTAGAATTGTTGGGACTTAATAAATTATAGAGTGTGGTCTAGACCTACTCTATCTGTAAAGTGTCTCGAGATAACTCTTGTTATGATTTGATACTCTAAATTAAATGAATTGAATTGAATTAAACATGGCGAAAAAGGAGAGACACTACTGCTGCTGTCTGGTGGAGGAAAGATACTCACAGTGCCCATATAGGCTTTTTTTCACGGCAGGGATCGCCACGCGTCCCAGCACTGCACGCTAGTGGGCTACCCACTAGCAGTTATCTGTTTCTCATCACTTTGACCACTGACAAGCAGAGAAAACAGCCTACACCCTCCTACAACCACGATGACTGCACCTGATTGGATGAACGCTACATGTGGGGCTCCCGGATTTCAAAACAGACCATAATGGCGGCTCATTTGGAAAACAATCTTTTATTTTATGAAAATTGTTCACTGAAAAGTGTTTCTGAAAACATTTTAGCGAGAAATTGGCTATGCAGTTGCTCAATCTGTAGTTATTTCATATCGGTCAGTTTAAAAGATTTTGGTGAGTTTTTGAGAGGCTGCTGCTCCTCCAAAGCGTCGACCTATGAACTTGCGCGTGATCTTCACGACAGCATGTTATAATCGGTGTCATACTTCTGTCCAAGACACAGAATTTTTGGCAATATGTCTGTCTAGTCTGACATAGTGACTGTTGTTAAAGACAAACAAATGGTGTAGTCTGATCCTGGCAGGGAAACCCTCCAATGGCCTGAATGTTAGAATGTGGATGAGGGCGTTCTGACATAGAACTCACCGGCCTGCGCTTGTACAGGAGGAAGAACAAGTGCATGAAGTTGACCACCAGAAACACCACATTCCAAACCATCACATCCAGGTTGCACCTGTACAGAGTCGCCCACACAATGAAGAAACCACATCCTGTCAGGGTTCAAGACACAGAAAAAAAAGTGGATTTAGGTGAAGACATGTCTAGCACCATTGGAGATTTTAGACCCTTTTTAGGGGGGCTCAGACCAATCTGAGGTGGTTGTGAAGTTTAACGTTGGTAGTCCCCAGAGAAGAAGTTGGTAATTTCATGGCGCAGATTAGAAACCAAATTGAAACGTAAGCAACCAAAATTGCTGAATGTTAGAACATTGTGTCAAATTGGTCTTTATTACTGTGACTTTATAATGTGTCAGGTTTAGTTCCATCGTAGTGTTAATAGGGTCAAAAAGCTCAGAGATTATCGGCTAATGGAATTACTGATTAAGCAGCCTTTTGTAAGGCACTGTATTCATGTCTACATTCTCATTAGGGGCTGAGCCCCCCTAAAGGTCTGATCCTAGAATCGTCCCTGGGTAGCACTTGAAAGTCTAAAATTTAAAGTTGTATACTTCAGTCTAGTTTAATATCAATTCATAAAGACAGCATTTATAGCTACTGTGGTTGTAATTTCAAGAAGTTCAATTATCCTGCTGTGGGTTATTACTGCTTGCTTGTCCTATTGACCTAAAAACCATCAATAACCACAATTAAAAAAGATTCAATCCAGCATGGATCACTGACATGAAAACAGACTACAACTACATAGACTTCGGTCACGGAAGGCTTGTATCATGTGGACGCGCCGACAGTTTTGTTGTCATTACTTAGAATTCCTCATGGGGGAGACAGAAACTATGCACTATAGCTTTAAGCTCAACCTGCAAAAGTGCCTTTTACATACAACTTTCCAAGGTGAAAACACATCAAGTTAGATATGAATGCGTTCTCATGTCAATATGATTGTGACAAAACATTTTTTTTAAATTGTTGAGAAGTTATCGACATGTGTTTATTTTACATATTAAATGGCAATAGAATAAAATACAAGTTGTGCACTGACAGGAAAATAAATCCAAATTTAGTTAGAGATACTATTAGCAAATGGGATTAATTCAAAAATTCATTCTGAACTTTCTCCACACGGCTAAACTGGAAGAAAGGATTGTTGGGAAAATACTGAAGCCTGATTTATTTATCAACTTGTTGGCTTTTATTTATCACGTTGTAGTCATTCAGCTCCAGTTTATCATATGAACAGATATATTTGTCTATTTTATTAAAGGTGCCGTAGGTAGGATTGCGAAGATCCAGGACTTAGCCAAAACATTTGAGCATCGACAACTTCTCCTCCCTCCTCCCCGCTTTCCGCTAAATCCCAAAACGGTCTCCAAAGCCCCTCCCCCCACAAGGGAGAATGAATGTGTGTGCATGAGCAGTGATTGACACGCAGTTGGACACCCCCCCTGGCCCTGATTGGTGCATCTGAACAGGGAGCGGTGGATTTTTGCAAATCTCACTCCAGGCTGTAGGTGGAGCCAGAGGAGCTGGATTTTATTTTAAATGACCTGCTTCATGTAGTTCTACTGGAACATCGGGTCAGTTTCAGCAAATATGACAGAAAGTTAGTTTTATAAGTCTTACCTACTGCGCCTTTAATATAATTATGACCCATCTGGTCTTCAATAATGAAACACCCACGATGTGTTTAAAGTTACCTTACAGGATAAACTATTGTAGCTCTGTTAGTTTACTTTTCCTCTTTCCTCTATCTGTTTCTGTTTCTCTGTAAAACCCTCTGAGACGGTGCCAAAGTGCGATATAAACAAATGAACTGTCAAAATGTCCCATAAATCCGGCTGCTTCCTGTCTCTACTCTCCTTCCAAGCAGAAGATAAACATGTTGTAAGTGCTTTTTCCACCCCCCCCCCCCCCCCCCCCCCGCCCCCCATTCGCTCCTTCCTTTATCTTCCATTGTCAGAGCCTTTTAGGGCCCCAGCACTGTTGAAGAGATCCCGCTTTGTGCAGGAGAGCTTTAAAAAAAAAAAAAGAATCTTCCAAATGTCAACTAAACCAAATCCTTAACAAGCTTTACCAATACTTTTGATTCACTTCTGATTCAGTGGTGGAAGATTTAGATCATTTACTAAAGTAAAAGTACTAATATCACACTGTAAAAATACTGATGTAAGTAAAAGTCCTGCATTGAAATTGTAATTCAAGCAAAAGTACGAGTTTCATCAGGAAAATGTACTTAAAAGTATTAAAAGTAAAAGAAATAACCTCACATTTTAGAGCAGCTGTGTGTTTAATGGTCTTATCCTTTCAGCTGGACTTGTAGGCCGTTATATTGTTGGCCAGTTTAATTTATAATAAAACATCAGATTTTATAAACTACATCTTCATTTGCAAAGTAACTAAAGAAGTCAGATTAATGTAGTGGAGTAAAAAGTACAATATTTCTCTCTGAAATGTAGCAGAGTAGAAGTAGAAAGTGGCATGAAAAGAAAAGACTCAACTAAAGTACCTTAACATTTGTACTTAAGTACAGTACTTGAGTAAATGTACTTAGTTACATTCCACCACTGTTGTGATTAGAGTATAGATCCGGGCCCGTATTTATCAAGCGTCTCAAAGTGCTTCTCAAAGTTTAGTCTTAAGTGCTGAGAATTCATGAAATTACTATCAAACTTAAGTATAAAAGCAAGTTATCAAATTTCTTAACCCTTGTGTTGTCTTCCCGTCGACCAGGAAACGTTCTGTTTCTCTGGGTCAAACTTTAAAATACAAACTTTTTTTTCAACTTTTTGGGCGTCTTTTTCAACACTTTTGTTGCTTTTCCTGATATTTTTGTCACTTTTCTCAATGTTTTTGAAGCTTTTGTTGATTCTTTCAGAGCTTTTTTTAATTTCTTTTAATTTTTGAATCTTTTTCCTACATTTTTGTCACGTTTTTCAACGTCCATTTATCTTCTTCAAATGCTATGAAATTGAAAAAAAAAAAAAACAAATTCAATGAAAGTAGTGAACTGATCATTTATTTTACTCGTGAAGAGCGTTGTAGGGAACCATCCAAGTTATTTTTTTTCTGACAATTTGGTTGAAAGAAAACCCAAATTTCTGATATAGAAGCTTTTTGAAAATGGGTCAAATTTGACCCGAGGACAAGAATCACTCGTACTCTCCCAGTTATTTAAGGCAGCTCCAGAGGTCTCTCCAGTGGTTAAGAGTTGCCAGTAGGAGCTTGTGATGGCACCGAGGAGACAGAGACGTGCGCCAATCTTTCAGGAGAGGAAGAATGTTTTTGAAATGTTTGACGACGAGCAGTTAATCAAACGGTATGGTTTGGACAGAGCAGGCATAAAATCATAAAATCATCATCATACAATCTAGGCTATGTACAGGCAGGTCAGTTAACAGCACACTGGTTTAAAATTTGGAATTAAGACCTGGTGGAAAACGTGTTTATCGTTCACTTCCAATGCGTATATCATAATGTATTCTCTTGAAGAAAATGTATTGTCAAATGTGTGTTGAATGTAAACTCCTCTTAGGAATTTCACCAGTCAATGAGAATTTATCTGAGAACATTCTTAAATAAGGAAATCTGTTCAGTGATTGGTCCATGCCTATGGCGTCATCCAAAATCCCGTTTGTGGCACAGCAACGTGTCCTGGATCATCTCTAAGACTGACACTTAAGATATAGTCCCAAACTTCACCTAACCCTTGTGTTGTCTTCCCGTCAAAATTGATTGCTTTTTATCGATGTTTTTAACTTTTTCTTACGTTTTTGTCCCTTTTTTCAACACGTTTGACGCTTTTTTCAATGTTTGTCACTTTTTTTTTTACGTTTTCAACACTACGTAACACAAACTTATTAACTTTAGTTTTACACTTATTTTTGGAATTTATGGTCAATAAACCTCATTTATAGGCAATTATACCTTTATTTCTGAGTTAGAAAAGCAGAAATTAATTATTATTTAGACTAAAATTAAAGGAATGTATGTTGATGGATAATCACAGACTGGAATATGTCAACTTTTACTCAATACTATTTTGAAACTACTTCAATTTTGTTTTTTCAAATGCTATAAAATTGAATAAAACACCCCAAAATTAATGAAAGTAGAGATTTGTACTTGCCAAAGAGTGTTGCGTGGAATGATCCATGTTATTTTGGGTAATTAAAATTGGGTAGTTAAAAAGAAAATTGATATAGGAATTTAGAAAACGAGTCAAATTTGACCCGAGGACAACATGAGGGTTAAATTACGACTGAAATGCTTAATAACTAACTTTTAAGCGCAGCTTTGAGCCGAGAATTTTTTTTACTCTTAAGTCAATTCTTAGCAGTGATCTTGTGAGTAATTCTCAGAGGCTTGATCCATACGGGCCCTGTTGAGGCTGTGATAAATTTAGTTTTAGCCAATATTTCCAGCTACAGTGTTATCAGCACAGGAATGGCATCAGCAGGGGGCACTGTGGATAGACCTGTCATCAGGAGGAGGCGTAGCAGGATCATGTGCAGTCCCAGGGTGGTAGGGATGACCAGACCAAGCAGCAGGGACAGGCTCCCCAGATGGAAGAGGAGGTGGTGGGCATGCTCCCACTCCTGGCACGAGGTGGCATTGAACTCCACCGTTGGGACTCCTGGAATGGCCGAGGGGAAGGAGGGCAGCGTGGTGAAGAGGAGGGGGGGCAGCTCTGGGGTAGAAGACATCCTGCAGCACGGTCACCTTGAAAACTAGGGCACAGTTGGAGAAAATGTGAGTGGGGGATGATGAACTGCCCGGGGTGTATCGTTAACATGCTGCTCAGAGTGTATTTCTGCTCCTTTTGGAGAAAAAAAAAATACCTTCTTTTTTTTGTTGCTCTATTAGGCTTATTCTCCTGTTAGCAAAGATGTTTGAAATAAAATGATAAATGCTTATCAATTATGATATTTGCTATATTGGACTGCAAAGTAAGCCGAAAAAAACAACATCAGAGATATAAAGTTGTTAAGGTGAACATGGTAGCAAACAGTTGTCTATTTACACCAGGGGTTGATGCATAGACTGTATAGGCCCTGACACACCAAGCCAACGGCCAGAAACTAGTGGCGACAAAGGCCGACTGTGGCGTCGTCTCTCGTCGGCCCTCGTCACCCTTGTCCTGGGCAAAACAATAGCACAGGAACACACCACACAGACTACAGCGGACGGCCAAGTACCTTGTACGTTTTGCGCCTGCGGGAGAGGAAATAACTCTCTATACTAGCAGGCAGTGGTAATCTATTCTTCATTCAAAAAGGGAAACTGGATAAAAACGTTTGCTCAAATCTGCCGTGGCAGAACCGAACAGAGCCTTACGGTCCCTCTGTTTCACTACCCGCTGGGAAGACAGTGGACACCGGGAGAGGGCTATCCAGACTGTCCTTCTACAGGTCAGTTCTCTCAGCAAAGAAGTCTCCTTACAGTGGGAGCGGAGTAGAGGGACTGACCAAAAGGTCCCGCTGCTGGCTCATTAGCTAACATTAGCTTGCTAATTCAAAAATGTCATCACTCATCTGGCGTTTCCTACGATGTGACAAGAGCGTGTGAATAAAACAATTTGTTCCATTTTACTAATTTAGAGGCTGGCCGGTTGGTTGGTTGTATGACACAATCGTTAGCCTATTTTTACAAAAACGTCTACTACGGAGCCATAACGTGAGATACAAGGTAATGGAGTCTTTTATACATTGTTGTGTTTCTTTAGAAATAAACAATGGACAAATAAAGTCTTTAAACGCTTCAGATCTAAAGTTATTCGCTCTCAAAGTGACGTCAAAATGAATGGCAGCCGATGGAATGCTAATGGCGGGTGAGTGTTTGTTAGCATCAAAATGGCGCCATAGGAGCTACGCGTTGTGAGGAGAGGCTTACCCCCTTGGTCTCAGGGCCTTCTAAGTGAAGCCAAAACATCTTGTTCGCCCCCTAGTGGCTAGCTGCAGTATATGTCATAAGCCCCGCCCCCTCCATGTTAGCGGATGGGACATGGGCCAAACTAAAAAAAATCAAGGTACGTCAAATGTTTTTTTTTTCCAAACATGTTTAAATGTCAAGTTAGGTAATCATGTATGCCAGTGTGTTTATTTTTTCTGATAAGTCTGGTTTCAGTTATTTGAACAGTGTGAAACGTCATGATTGACAGCTGTGATTGGCCATGCAAGTGGATAAAAACATGGCCAAAGACGGTCAGGAAGATCCGCGCTGCTTTTGTTTAACGCTAAAGGTTTAGTCCGGATTCACCGAGGTCACACAACAACACACTCAAACTAACCGATTGAGGCAGCATTAAGACCAGCAACTAGCCGATCAAGGCAACAGTTAGACCAGCAACTCTCATGTTCTGCAAGGTAAAATGACTGTTTTTGTCAATGGAGTCTGGTTGATTTGAAGAGAGCATAGATAATGGCTTGAGTTCCCTGTTGAAAAGGGCTGTCTGACGGCAAGGTAAAGTGGTGAATATATTCTAAATAACTTAAATTGAAGGGATACTTGTCCGATTTGAAACCAGCGGCAGTGTGTAAGGCCTCCCTCTGTGGCACCAGCTATCAGTTCGCTAGTCTCACGTCTTATCTTAGACGCAGAGGTATACTTATTGTGCAAAGGAATAAGACGTCATAGTCATGGTATGTGGTTCTTAAACCACAGCTATGAAACAATCATATTGCTTGATTTGAGCTACCCGTTTTATAAAAGAATATTGGTTAGTGCAGCTTTAAGGAGTCTTCCTGCCCAAATACAATTGCTCTTTGTTGAGTGCATCTCAAGTTTTACCCACTGGACAACCACTATTTTTGTGGACAAGAACTCTACTTTACTCTTCTGTATTTATTCATATAGCTGGTTTTCTTTATTTGATATATTTCATATTTTGTTGCCTTTGCCTTATTCATTTTTATGCAATTTGAATCGAATATACAGTACTTATTTTCTATTTGAATGCGTTTTGTGTCTGTGGGATGTTGCAGATACAAAAACAGTTATGCTGGGTGACATTTAAATAAAAACACTGTATTGAACAAAGAACAGTTCATGTCACAATGTCACATTACATCCTGTGATAATCTCACAATAGGCATGCACAAAAAAGCTCCTTTATAAAAATGGCTTTATCGGTTCTACTCTAAGATGAACTAAAGTAGGCTACAGGTGCTCACAGAATAAAATCATTCATATTTTGTTATAAAATTAAACAGTTTTACTTTCTTACTATAGCCTAAACAACATCATATTCTCCCAGTGTAACAGAATCAGCTGCTGTGTTTCTGCTCTGTCAGACTGATATGCTCTTGCCCTGGGAGGGCTCTCATATAAAAATAGATGTGGGGGATAAACATGCAGTCTCCTCACGGGAATTTCTCACAGCAACAACTTTCCAACTGTGCGTCAAAGTAGCCTACCAAGAGGAAAAGGTTCTTATTACTTACCGATTCAGCAGCAGCCGCTGGTACAGCCTAGAAGGAGGAATGGGTTTTTGTGAAAGACTTGAGACACTGCTGGTGACTGGAGGCTGGACACTCAGATGGGGGGGGGGAAGGAGGGCTCTACAACGTGCGCCGCACATTCCACACAGCTGACAGGGAGAGACTAAAATGGGCAGTAAGGGGAGAGCAGTGCACCTGCAGGGACTGAGAGCTCCGAGAGGGGGAGACAGAGCACATATTCACCCCGTTTTCTGTAATTGGAAAATAGTGTCACAATACTCACAATACACAATACACAATACTAATATATCCGCCAATATAAGGAAAGGATTCTTTTGAAGTGCTTTTTTTTCCCAAAGTGGATATAAAGATAGCGCCGCTCTGATAGCATTACAAATAATCTAAAAGAAAGAACATGGCCAGAATTACCCATGATTGTCTTAGCTTTGTGGACTAGCTGTTTCTTCCAGAGGGAGCTCAGGTCCAGTGATCTTAGAGCAGGTGAGTAATGAGGCTATTCTCACTCCCCACAGGCAACCCATAACAAGATATAGAAAATGTCTATATAATGTCTATTTAAAACTCAAGATAGGAATGCAAACAAATCAACTGGATTATTTATTGGTTATATTTTTTATAGTCTTTGCATTTGAAGTTGTGCTAAAATGTAATGTATAAAATTAAATATAATAATAATAAAAAAATAAAAATAAAAAAGAAATATATATATATATATATATATATATATATATATATATATATATATATATATATATATATATATATATATATATATATATATATATTGTATGGAGCCTAAAATCCAAAATTTTAAAATGTGTACTTTTGTTAACTCATATCATATTTAATATATTCATAATTAATTATTGTATTCATGTTTTAACAGACCTTTTAGTATTTAAGGATTTAATTGATGTATATTATTTTGACAAAATAAACTCAAGACCCACTTACTGAGCCATCTCCATGACAACTGAGCAAACTCCAACCAAAAAAAAAGAAAGGAAAAAACTAGTGAATGAACTTTGAGTTCAGATTATTGTTGAGCTACTGTTGTCAAGAATGAACTTCCATGGTCAATTTCATGTATACTTTCTATGCCAGCCTGTAATATATTATTTACATTTTTCTGGGGGGGCACACAACACATATAGCATGTGGTTAAATTACTGACACTCCAAATAAGACAAATCTACACAGTAAAATAAAGTATAATTTATTTGTACAGTCCAATACAGACACAATAAGCCTATTTACACATCTCCGTTTTACATCTGCACAATGTTACATTAACAATAGGCACTGATCTAATCTGTCAATAATACACATTACAGGACATCTGTGGCCTCCTGTTCATTTTACGTTATACATTCATAATGTACTTATACATCAAAAGTAGCTGCTTTTAATTGAAGCTTTTAATGGTCTCTAAAAAACAAAGTTGACAAAGCGTGGAGGTTTAACAGGATAATCTGAGCCTAAAACCATTTCAATACACACAAACACTCACAAACTCTCCTCAGTTAAATTCTCTACGTTGTCTGTGGAAAATGATGAATCAGCTCCTCAGTCAAAGCCTTGGGCGTTTTATTTTATTGTGGCTGAGACTGAAAACGCCAAAATGCGAGACGCCTGTCTGTGAAGTAGTAAAGGTCTGTTGTGTTCTGCTCCAGTATATGATTGAAACCACACAGAGTCAAACAGCAAATGAACTAAGCACATTATCAGTTTTTGTTGGAATTGTTTTTTTCCTCGGGTAAAAGTGCCTATAGATGAATCAACCCACTTCCCTTTGCTGCGTGTCATCCCCTCCCCTTTCCCATCTATATACATACTATCTAATAACAAATAACAAAAAGCCCACAAAAAATAATCTTAAAAAACAACATTGTGGGCGCCCGGATAGCTCAGTTGGTAGAGCGGGCGCCCATATAGAGGTTTACTCCTCAATGCAGCGGGTCAGGGTTTGATTCTGACCTGTGGCCCTTTGCTGCATGTCATTCCCCCCCCCCTTCAATGTCTTCAGCTGTCCTGTCAATAAAGGTCTAAAAATGCCCCTCAGAAAACAACATTGTACTGTTTTTAAATGCTAGCTAGGGCCCTTGATGTTTATGGCTTGGAGCAGTGTGTGTGTGTGTGTGTGTGTGTGTGTGTGTGTGTGTGTGTGTGTGTGTGTGTGTGTGTGTGTGTGTGTGTGTGTTCAGGCAGTCTTTGCCCCCTGCACCGGCACTTGCAGGAAGACATCTGCCTTTTCTAATTCGGTCCCTGGCATGTAACTCGGTAAGCGGAGATCATAGCGGTGCCCGGACTCGTCGTAAGCCTTTTCGTTGAGGGAGTACAGCTTCTCTGCAATGTCATTGCGCACAACCAGGGCAAAGATCTTGGCTATGTAGCGATGCTTGGCAAAAAGCAGATAGAGTTTCTTCCTCCTCCACGCCACGTATCGACAGGGGTTATCAGCATGCAGGGTCACCTGTGGGGAATAAAAACAGAAAGAATGAATGATAAAAGACAAGCTGGCATTCACAGCGTGGAAGGTTGTAATAAACTGGAGGAATGTTTCAATAGGGACAGAAGAAACTGAGCCCAAAGTCAAAATGTATGACAAATACCGTTGGCCTTTAACTTTAAATTGCCATTTTAATGATCTACCTGCTGCTGATATAGAATTCTTTGGCAGATGTATTGATATTCAATATAAAGTGTAAATGGAATCAGGTTTTCAGTATATCACAATTCATCAGGTAGGGCTGCTGCGATAACAGCAATATTGCTATACTGTTTACTGACAAGCCAACCACAGGGGATGGTAACTGGCAGAGCCACTTTTGGTCATGTTTTTTGATGAGACCAGGCCCTTCTTGTTCTATTTTACACTCCAATGCGTGTGTAGAATGTTAAAATACATTTAAAACGAAAACAAGAGTTAGGGGTTTAGTTTAGTTTAGTTTATTAAGGGTCCCCATTAGCTGACGCCTTGACGACCAGCTAGTCTTCCTGGGGTCCAACACTACATTTAGTCAATCAATATTAAAACATTTCATAACATATACAAAAAAAAAATAATATACAATACATGCAACAATATCTGCCAACAAAACTAAATAACAAAAGCAAAACATTACAAATTAAATTAAATGAAAACAATAACAACCAAGCAAATAAAAACGAAGTTATATATCACAATATATTACATTACTAACATTAAGGTGGCTTACATTGAAAAAGACACACAATCAGAAACCTCATAATAAGTAATTTAAATGAAGGTAAAATGTGACTCTTTTTAAAATGGTCCTTTTCTGTGATAAAACGTATGTTACTAGGGATTTTATTCCACAAAGTACTTGCTCTGTAAATAAAAGGTTTTTTCAAGTTATTGGATTTTGGTAAAGTTAACATCATCTGCCCCCTACTAGCTACTCTTGTTAAATACGTGTGGATATCTGAACTGTATGTTATGTTATCAAAAATAAATGATGGTGTCTGACTTTGAATAACAGAGTGCAACAAAGTAAGCACATTGGCTAATAATCTTTTTTCAACACTCAACCATTTAAGACATTCATGCATTTTAACTACATTGGACCTAAAATTACACTTTAAAACAAATCTTACAGCTTTATTTTGTGCTACTTGAAGTTTTCTAATGAGGGTTTTTGAAGCAGATGACCAGATTATTGAGCAATAATCTAAGTGGCATAGAACTAAAGAGCAAACAATTTGCCTTAGTAAAGAAATGGTGAGCATTTCCTTGTAGTAGAAACTGCTCTTCCCATCTTAGTAACCATATAGTCAATTTGATCGGACCACGACAATGCACTATCAAGCCGTAGTCCTAAAAGCTTAACTTTATTTACTTGTTTTATAGATTGGCCTGCAACTTCAAGATTCAATTTAGGCCCTTGTGCTAATTTATATAAATACCATACAGACTGTTTTTGATGCATTTAGCACAAGTTTGTTTGATTTTATCCAATTTAGTACCATGTTGAGCTCCCTAGATAGAACCTGATTAAGCTCAGAACATGTTGGTGCGGCATAATGGAGGGTAGAATCATCTGCATACATTGTTAAACTTGCTTGTCCAATTGCAAGTGGCAGATCATTGGTAAAAACTACAAAAAGAAGAGGCCCTAGGCAACTCCCCTGTGGAACACCACAGTCTAACGCCCTGCTATTTGAAAAAGTGCCATTGTAATATACTCTCTGTGATCTACCGGACAGGTAACTTCTTAAGCACAAAATAGAGTGTTTAAAACCATAACAACTAAGTTTACCAATTAAGAGATCATGATCAATCACATCAAAAGCAGCACTGAAATCTAGCATAACTGTGCCCACAAGCATCGAATGGTCAATTGATGTCAGCCAGCTATCATACATGTAACAAGAGATAGATTTATAGAGAACCTGATACACTGAGACAGCAGATTGAGGAAACATGACTCAGCAATTTGTTCTAAAGCTCATGACCGGCAGCAGTTAGTTCAGCAAATTCCGCTTAACTTGGATCTTAGCCCGTTTTACTGGTCTGGTCACAACATTTTGCACATTCCTCAAAATGTGAGCATGTATACAAATGTCATGTATGATATTTGTAACATAGCGGTACAGATAGAGTGACCAGCTCTGTATGCATGTTGGAGCTTGGATGTTAAACCATTTATAAAAAGATATTCTTGAATTTGCACAGACACAATTTTTTCTAAAAGTTTACTAAGTACAGGCAAGATACTAATAGGCCTGCTGTTTGGACCATTAAAAGTTGACTTTTTGTCTTTTGGAATAGGAAAGATCTTTCCTTCTTTCCATAATGTTGGACAAACACAGCTGATTAAGCTTCTATTAAAAATATGACAGCTAGATTTAGAAATGTGTGAAGCAGATATTTTCAACAGTTTACAGTCTAGATGGTCCATACCTGCAGGCTTATCAGCTTCCAGAGAGTTCAACAATCTCTCTACTTCATCAACATTAATCTCATGAAATTCAAAAACACCGTTTTTTCCCCTCATGAAACCATTTCTTATAAGCTCTTCTGAATTGTGTCTAACAATAATGTCCATGTTTTCTCTGAGCTTGGAGGTCTTGTCAATAAAATAATCATTAAAATAATTCGCAATATGAAGAGGTTTAGTTAAATATGCACCATCTAGTTCAACAAAGGAAGAAGTCTGAGCTGTTTTTTTTACCCATGATTTCATTCAGAACTTTCCATATTTTTTTACTATCTTGACCACTTTCAGAAATTCTCTGTTGATAATAAGTTCTTTTTTTCTCTGTTCATTTTGCAGACCTGATTTCTTAATTTGCGATAATCTTTTATATCGTCATGTGCACTTGATAAGACATTCTTGGCATCATTTCTCAAAATCATTAGTTTCTTTAATGAATCATCTATCCACAGAGCACTTTTGGCTTTAACAGTAAATTTCTTGAAAGCTGTCTGGATTTACCCTGCAGAGATCTGAGGAGCAGTTAACCATAGTCCTCACAAATCCACCGGAGGTTACCATAGTGTGACTAACACGCAAATCTGCTTGTTTTGCTTACCTCGTGTAGCACATGTTGCTAACAGCTAAAGGTTTTCCGGCGGATGCTTGTTTAGTTCTAGCCTGGCGAACAGAGGCAGTGGCTGAGAACGATGACGTTGAGGACGATAACGTCTAGAAAGATGCGAGCGAAGCCATTCGGTCCGTTGTGGCAACGCTGCTGAATATCCAGAAGTTAAAGCCCGAGCAAGAACAATCTTTGCTGAGTTGTGTTGGTGGCCATGATGTTGTGGCCCTCCTCCCCACGGGGTTCGGGAAAATATATATATATATAATATATATATTTTCCAGCTCGCTCTGTTAGTGGTGAAGGAGTTGGCTAAGGCTAACACTAGTGATGCTAATGCTAATGCCTCTTGTTGCCCATGCGCATGACATACGTCACGACCAAACGTTAGCGATTGGTTATGGCAGATCCAGAATGGCTCTGGGCAGATCCAATAGTTTTAAACTTCAGAGTACCTGCCTTCAAGGAAGTTAACGCTTGTCTATGGAGAGTGGCCAGACTCTCTGTACAAATGAAATGTACGAGAGTCTGGTAGGACCAGGCTAGTTTAGTTCAACATTACATGCATCAATTTGCGTACCATATGGTAGATGGAGACAGCTTAGAGCCCAAAAGTACGCCGAGTTGGCTAATTTCCTCCTGAACGGGTAAGCATTAGCTTCAGGCTAATTTATCACGGCTACAAAGGACGGGCATTTTATGTAATTTCAACGTTCGTGTACTCACATTGAATTATATAGCTAGAGTACCCGAGTTGGTTACTTGCAAAAACAAATTGAGACACAGCCAGTAAAGTGATCCCTAACCCTGCTAACTGCTAACGTTAGCAGAGGACCAGGCAAGCAGGCCACGGCTGTTTACAACGCGTAGTCTGTCCAGCGGCCGTAGCCGACAACCGTGGGTTATTTTAAGCCAAGAGAGGGAGGCTGTAAATCCGGAGGACCGTGAGTTCGCAGTGTGTTTAGTAGGGGTGTGCAAAAAAAAAAAAAAAAAAAATATTGATTCACATTAGAATCGCGACGCAAGCTCTACCGTTTCAAAATCAATTTTTAAATTCTATGTATACTGCAATCACATGTGAAAAGTAACTACATTTATATACTGTGAAATGTTTTTTTGAATCGAGAATCGATTTTGAATTGTGAGCCTAAAAATCAATCGAATCATGACATTTTCTGAATCGTGCACCCCTAGCGATTGTTGCCGTAATTCTAAGCCAATAAAGTGTGTTCAGTCGGATGGAGAGGACGGCGAGGTTGTTGTGTTTTTAGCGCTTCCTGTAATTTTAAGCCGAAAAAGTGTGTCTGTCAGTTGGGTACAGAGCTCCGCGTGAGCACGGGCTTTTATGACGGTCGATATAGCCAGCATCTAATGTTAGCTACTCCGCTGTGCAGTGAGGTAACGTCTGGCTATGTGAGACAAGCGTCTAGCAACATTGTTGTGGATGCTGCGGTCTCAGCCTGGCAACCTCCGTGAACTTCGAGTCTAGGGAAGAGGGACTGGGGAGACGACTCTCTCTAGTATTTTGAATTTGTACTGCAGTAACTATTTTAAACACTAGCTGTCAGTATTACATATTGCACCTTTAAAACTGGACCATTTTTAAAGATTGTTGTTACCATAAGTCATGCAGACACAAATATTCAGAGAATAGGGTACAGGTTACCCTTTAAGTGCCCCAGCAGTGAGCCATTCCAGTGACCCACCATTCACAATACCAGGACCCTGGAAGTGGCTCACCTAAATAGAACACAACATCATTATAAATGCTGTTAGTTTATGAAGTAAATAAATATCTATGAAGGTGTATGGCACAAAGAAATAAAATTAAAATATACTTGTTTTGGGTCTTTTCATGGAATTTGTTGTCAACAAGATGAATATAGAATGTGCTGTCCGAGCCTTATCTTTTAACTGCACGTGATGATGGTCGTGATGATTTATGAACCTAAAATTGGGGTTACAGGCAGACAATCTTGAGCTTGTTGACACATGGTTTAGTGAATTGACATTCCTGAGTTATTAATGGATGACATGTTTTATTGCACATGCACATGATTTAAAAAAAGGGACCTGGAATACACCCTCCTCTGATGGTCTGAGAGAGTCCCACTCAGGTGAATCCAGAAACTGGAAAGGGTAGATGTAGTGCAGAAACTCTCCATTAACTGTCACACGGATTCTGTAGGAGAATAGACGGACATTTTATATTAACTAATCCACTTCCCAATGGGAAACACTACAACATAGAGGGCAAATCAACACTAAACTCACAGGACACAAACACTGCTGGTAAAACATTAATCGGTGATACTGTATTACAGCAGGTGTCCTGCTTTTAACAGCTGAGGGAAAGCTGCTGTGACATCAGTGTGTGGGGTGTGTCTTATGGTACGTGTCCATATGGGCGTTGTTTTCACGGATGGGATCGCCCCGCTTCCTAGCATTGCACGCTAGGGGGCTTACCAGCAGTTTCTCTTCACGGACCTCTGACAAGCAACGAAAACAGCCTACACCCTCCTGCAACCGCGATGGCTGCAGCTGATTGGACGAACGCGTCACGTGGGGCTGGCTGCTCCCGAATTTCAAAACAGAGCATAATGGCGGCTCGTTTGGAATAGGATCTCTTATTTTGCAAAAACACATCGCCGAAACGTGTTTCTGAAAACATTTCAAGCGAGAAATTGGCAATTGCTCAATCTGTCTTTATTTCAGACCGACAAAGGTCAGTTTAAAAGAATTTCGTCAGCTTTTGAGAGGCGTCAAGCCGAGCCGGCTGCTTCTCATTTGCATAAAGTCGGCAGGATTCAACTTCATGCCAATGAGGAGCAGGAAGTGTTGAAATGACGCTGACAATGGACACTAGAGCTGTCAATCTTCCTCTATAATACCATTCGAATTCCATTTGATTTTTTTTTTTGTATTTGAATAATATTTGAATATTTAATGCTCAATTGCAGCCTGTTAAATAATATGTACTACACTACTCTGGAATATATAGCCACTATATACTATAAGCTTGTGGTTGTTGTTACACATTCCGTCCACTAGAGGGACTTCTAACATCGGCCTGGCCTTGAAGGGACCTGCACGCAACTTTGTTTACATTCATTTTCCACCACGCACACAGCGACAAACACAAATCAACAGAGAACTCTGTAAACATTATCAACAAGTGTAGTGAAGCGGCTCTGTTGTAAAGGCTAACGGTGCTCGGTTAGCACAATGACATCATGTTAGAAAGTACAGCCGAAACTATTTGTCATAAACTAGGTAAGTTACAAACAATGCTAACTGCATTAATAACCAAGCCAAACCGTGCTGTCACTACTAGGGTGTCAATAAAACAGCCCATTTGTATGACGTCCTTTTCGTGTTCTTTAACCCCCAATATACACAATATATTCAATAGGGCTGGGAAATATATCGATATTATATCAATATCGTGATATGAGGCTAGATATCGTCTTAGATTTTGGATATCGTAATATGACACAAGTGTTATCTGCCCCTGGTTTTAACGGCTGGATATCACTGGTAAAGTGATGTAATTTCTTGAATTCACCAGACTGTTCTAGCTTTTCTATTATTTGCCTTTACCCACTTAGTTATTATATACACACATTAATGATGATTCAAATGATCAAAAATCTCATTGTGTAAAATTTTTTTGTAAGCACCAATTGCCAACCCTACAATATCACCGCAATATCGATAGAGGTATTTGGTCAACAATATCGTGATATTAGATTTTTTCCATATTGCCCAGCTCTAATATTCACAACTACTTTTTTCCGTCAGATTGTTTATAGATCTCAACGTTTCCGACCGCACTTGAAGGCAGCTTCATTTCAAGGAGAAAGAAAAGAGACGAGCGAAACAGATCGACGGTGCTTTGTTGTTTGGCAACATTCAGCTGTTACATAAACAGCTATTTCACAAAACCTAGATAGCGGATTAAGCCGGGACTTCCCTGTTATCCTGGGTGATTTACAGTAAACCTTGAATCGGTTTCACAAAAGCAGAGGCACCTAAATCACCATGGAGATTTATTCTGTACAGCTAGCCTGCTCCTGACCAGACTAACAGCCAGGATTTATTAATCCTGGAGCCTTTTCTGTTCACTCAGCAGTGCTTTTACCTTATTGTTAGCCTGCATTAAAATAGGTAGGCCTACATATTTCTGTTCAGTTAAATACTGTTATTAACATTGTGACCATCATAACAGCACCATCATTGGTGCTGTTATATTGCTGTATGAAGACTGCTGTTCATATTGCTGTTAGAAGTTTGGTGAATGTATTAGGCTACGGCAGTTGTTGAGATAATTAGAAAAGGCTGATCAAGTTGCAAATGTGTTTGAAATAAAGTCAGTGATGAAGGGCAGTAGGCCTATTTAAAGTCCTATGCACATTTTTCTATAATGGTTCTAACAATGGCAGACTGATCAGACACCAATCCATCTTTTAAGATGATTTCTTTCTTTTTTTTATTCTTCAACAATAAAGGATCATGTATATTACTCTTCCATGTGCATTTTATTTGCCATTCTTAGCACACAATGTGTGTTCTGTCCAGTGAACTGGGACTATAATTTATATAAGAATATTTTACAATTATAAACACCTATAACAACTGTAGGCTACTGTACATTCATGAAACAACAGGGAGAGGACACCTTAATGGTTGTGTCCTTTTGCTGGGGGAAGAATAACTGATGAATACTCTGTGTTACAGGCAGGGCCAGCGATTGCTATAGGCGAACTAGGCGATTGCCTAGGGTGTTGGGGGCGCCGTGTCGCCCTTAGGTCTACTTCTCATTAATAATAGAATTAGAATGACAAGCGAAATAAACATGTTTATTAAACATGATCATCCTAGGGCGCCCCCTCAGCCACACGGAGCTCTGAAGCAGACCTGTGCGTCGCTTCTCGCTGCAGCGCGCCTTCCGTGGTCTGTGCAGCTTCAGGTTTATAAAGGACGCGCTCTGCTGTGGACATGCTGCGGCAGATGTGTCAGGTTTGTGCTCCGTGTATTTCTGTCATAGTTTCGGTTTCCCACCTCCGATGTAGAGCAGCGTGCAGCCACTTCCCTAAACTTTGTCTCATTCAGAGACCAGAGACCCAAACGGCTCTGTGTCTGTCAGACGGTCTGAGATCTACCGTATCAGCAGAGCAATCACGTAATGCACAGCAGACTATGGTGCAGGCAGATTATTTTCTGAAATATAGTGACTTTATTTTTGTAATAGCCTATTATCACTTTATTTTTCTCAAAATATCACGACTCCTCCAAATCTCAGAGAGCGCAGATGGGATATATTTTGAATGTGCACAACGTTTTGAACATGAGCAGAAATCTTGCTCAAACACATCTGAAATATTACAGTTCCGGGGGTTTATTAATTCTTTAAAATGAATTCATGTATCATTGAGGTGAATAATTGTCATGTGCACATTTAAGGAGGTTAATTCCCCAACAAAAGACTCAAAAGAGGAGGGAAGAGTAAATGATAGGCTACATGTGTGGTGACTCAGATATAATTAGAAAAGTCGATCTTCAGGAGAATAAATAGATGAACGCAATACAGAATGCCTGAGAGCCTTATTGCAATATATTCCATTAAGTTTTTATATTTGGATGGCAATCTATGTTTCCCTTTACATAACGATATTTCCAGCATAAATTGATTCAGAAAAATGTAGAAATAGGTGCATAAAAATGCACCTGAATGCAGGAAATTAAGTGTTTAATGTTCAAAATGTTCAAGGGGAGGACCCCCAGACCCCCCCCCATCATATGTCACCATGCACACAAATCTGGAAACTGTTTGTCTGGCCTTTGGGTTGCCAGACCAGTTATGATTAGACCAAATGTTGGTGCCATTTAACTTACATGCAAGTAAAATGTACATACATTGGTACTCTATCGCTGACACAGCACTGTGGAGATCTGGCACTGCGAGACTGGGGGGGGCAAAACTCAATCTCGCCTAGGGCAACCAGAGGGCTAGAGCCGGCCCTGGATACAGTCATGTTTACAGTGTGCATTTAGTTTATCATTTAATTATCTTCATAGTTACTAGATTTTAGAGTCCAATTTTTTCAGCATTTCTCTTCTACGTCTATATATATATATATATATATATATATATATATATATATATATATATATATATATATACATACATACATACATACATACATATATATATATATATATATACACAGTATGGCCTAAGGCACTATCAGGGGAGATGTAAGTTAAAGTTCTCACCGGCCAGACAGGAGCACCGACAGCTTGTCAATAGCGGTTTTTCCCTCTATGGCGAAGCAGTGGTCCCTCTCTATGGTCTGGATGGCTCCGTCACAGCACGCCACTATCTTCCCAAAAAGTGTGAGCGACACTCCCAGTTTTTTAAACATACAGTTGTAAATCTCCTGGAAATCATTATCGAAGGAGACGCTTCTCAGTCGATAGGAAACATGCAGGACTTGTCCAAAACACACCCCGAAGAGTGCTAAACTCCACAGGAACGAGTCCGTGGTGCAGGAGTCCGACCATGCCCAAATAGTGGAGCAGAAGAAGCCCAGAGTCAGAAAGGTGAACAGGTAGAGGAGTCCATAAAAGCCGCTGCCGCCCATGAAGCCAAGGAAAAGGAAAATATTGGCGAGGTGGAACACGGAGCCCTCCGGGGTGCCTCTCCATTCCTCACATATCGGGTGCGCTGCCGCTACTGGTTCCGCCGTGAAGTTCAGGGCTTCGAAATCCGGAGGCTCCATGTCTAACGTTACAAAAGTGAAAAAAACTACCAGCACATTTCACACAAAGTCGTCCAGAGTCTCTCAGAGCCTGGGGACCCAGAGGAGAGTTCGGAAAAACACTGCAAATACAGGGTAACGTTAACTCAAAGGTAACATGTCATCGAGCACCTGCTTGTGCGGGGAGGCAGCACTATACTGTTAGTTAGCGGAGTTACGACCGGAAATAGCCTCAATAGAAAAAATTAAATATTAGTTTTGTCGTCGGGGAAAAGATCGGACAGACTAGCTACATCTTGTGTAACCCGTGTTTCCCTAAATGCTTTGATGGATATTGTAGTACTATTTATGGCCAAAATGCGAATAAAAAAGTCTTTAGATTCCAAACTTAAATGTAAAGCCTTTTTATTGTATTTAATCCAGACATTTGCTAAACACAGTCCATTGGCCAGCAGTAGTAGGCTATATAGGCTACAGAATATCTGTTTTTGCTAGACGTAATGCTGGTTCTATTCAGAAGAAGGTCAGTTCAGAAAAAATGTTGGAGGGGCTCTAATCTATTCTATCTAATCGAATCTATTTACGATACTCAAACTAACACTTTTATTTTGACAGTCCAAATGCCTCATTTCCGATACTTCTGTCTCTGTGTGCTTTGACACAGCAATAGCCTAAAACATGATCTAAATATGATAGCAGTAGTCCTCTTGGTCCTGGTGTCCAACTGATTCTAAATATTAACTGAGGAATGTGATGTGTGGTGAACAATACAATTAAAAGCCAATAAAATACATTTAGCCTATACTATTAATGTATTAATAGCCTACGTATTGAGGGGGTAGCAGTACATCTGAGTCAGAGAGCAAGTGAACTGATTTCTCTTCATTATTCAGAACTGTGTTGTGTTATGTTAGAACGATGCTATTTTAAGTGTTATGAAAATGATCTTTTGTTTGATATTCTTGGACCAGAATAGCAGCAGCCCTCCCTCTGTGTGCCTGTTCAAGGTGAATTTAAAGATTTGCTGGATGGGGGAAAAAAAATGAGTGTAGGTGATATATTTGGGGCAGCAGAGAAGGAGAGAGAACCCCTGGGTGCATTTCACATCATGTCAGACACAAGGAGCTATTGCAGAGACATTTTGCCTCAGATCTTGCCCTGTTTTTTAAGATGAGGGGTAATATTTGAGCTGCAAAGATGAATGGATGAATGGATTAGTTGTCAACGATTGAATTAATAGCCAATTATTGTAATAATCGATTAATCGGTTTGAGTAATTTTTTAATTGAAAAATGTAATCGAATCGTTAATTCAAGAAAATAACTGACAGATGAATTATGAGTTACAGCCGTGATGAAGGAAAGCAATCCGAGAGGCATTAGATGCCAGTTTTGGAGCTATTTTTATTGAGGGTGAGAGAATGTGATTTAATTGTTCACAACATGCATAAAGCCGGCTACACACTGCCTGCATGAGCATGTCAGCTGCGTGGCGTGTCCGTTTTTTATTTTGGCTCCCATGTTAACAGGTTAGAACTTACTCACTGCCTGCGTGACACTGCTAGAAATAGGGCCGGAAGCGTGTCGGAAGCGTTTCCAGGCAAAATAGAATAGGAAAAGATGTTTATATGTCATTTTGACATGAATACATATTAATAAATGACATGTTGATGTTTGAAAGTCTTAGGTTTTGACATAAATACAAAAAAAAAACGATTTTCAAATATTGCACCTGTCAATACAGAACAAAATATTCTGTAGCCTATTTTGCCGTCAATACTGCCGACGTTGTCTTTGCTGTAATCAAATCAGTATATATTTATGATTAACATGAAGGATACTACTGCTTGAGTGCAGTTTATCAATGGGAAACATACATGTGTACAGACAAGGCTAGCAGCAGCAGCGCCGTGTCAGACACCTTTCTGGTGTGTAATGACATAGAAAGATCCACGTAGCCGCCACGCAACAGAAACGCCAAACTCACGCCACGCTGCCAGTGTGTAGCCGGCCTAAGGCTCATACAAAGGGATTCATCCTCATACATATCACCTGACACCTAACACCACCACCTTTTTTTTAGAGCAATTCCAACCTGGACAGTCTGTGTGTGTACAGTGTGTGTGATTGTGTGCACAAATTTGTGTGCAGACGTGCATTCGCGCTTTTACGTGTGGGTAAACAGCCTGAGAGCTCAGATATAGCCACATGTGACAAAGTGGCAATCAACACCAATGTTGGTGTCTATGTAGGGAATATGGCTATATTGTCATCTGCTGTTGGGAAGCAGATGTGTCCAATCACACACCACCTTCCCGAAAACACACTCCTGAGAGACAAACGGCAATAATTAATCTCCTTCAGAAGATGACCCGTTGTGTTATCTGCCAGTGCTCTTATTTTTAGCCGTCCCTGGATAGAACACTTACTCTTTTGGCAGGGATCCATTCTGGTGCCAAAAGGTCTCAGGTTCCAGCTCACAACTCACAGCTATCAGTGTGTGTTGAACAACACACTAGAACCAGACTGACTCATTTCCAGCACTACATTATTTTCAGCACAGGAACAGTTAATCCAAATTTAATTCATGTGGATTAAGTCAAAAATCTGCGTTAAACCAATAATTATTTCATAATGAATTATTAAACCAAAGTAGGTTTTTTTTGCAGTACAAAATAGTGCACCCACACATTATCTCACCTATATGTGTTGAGTTTCATAACATTAACAATTAGATGTAAAGAGATTTGACGTTGCTATTTGGTGCTACAACAAAAATCAGGGAACACACCTTCAAAATACTACCTGCTCAACTGTGTTCCAAGATGGCGCCCTATTCATTTCAATGAAAGTTGGCCCCCAGGCTCATACACGTACACCCCAAAATGTTCCCAAAGATGTTCAAACGCAGAGAAATCTGTAATTTCAATAAATGACATGGACCATATCGTTTGGTTGCCTGTCATTAGCATCAGTTTAACCTTTAACCCCTCTAGTTACTCCTGTTCTTTGTGAACAGATATATTTTAATCGGCAATGGTGGTTAACAATGAAAACAACTCCCATGATCCCACGTAACTTCATGACGTCATCAAAACTACGTGTTTATACCTATGGTTTTTATTGAGAGACCCCTAGCGTCACATAATTATATTGTCCGTTTAAGGTATGTTTAAGGTAATATACCATTTGAGGGGGAGAAAGGGGGGTTTACCATGGGTTGGCCGCGGTCGGCGAGACAACACCGCAGGGGCGAGTTTTGGACCTACTCTGGAAAAGGCCCATCTCGGATACAGCTCGATGCGGCTCTACGCGTTAAAACTAGTAAAGGAAATGCAACTCAGCGCAACATGGTTTGGCTCTGTGTGGTAAAAGGTGCCAATGGAAATACCCTATTACAGGGAGCAACAGAGAAAGCGTGACATACATGGTGGCTGAAGAGGGACGTTAGATGGGATTGAGGTGTGGGAAGATAAGATATGAAGGTGAAATCAGAGAGAAGTAGGCAGGAGAGTGGTGTTGAAGTACTTATTATTCTGTCTTTTAAAGTTTTTTGAAAGTGTGAGGAAAAGGCAAACAGCTTAGGATAGGTGCACAGAAAGATGCTGTTTGTGAGGGTAATATCCTAAGTCGTTCCTCTTTTAACCAACCCCAACAAACATCCATCAAGAGGCATGACATGTACACCACAAAGGAGAATAGAAGCCCATTTACTCTTCATTTCCCACAATCAAGAGAGCCTGTTTTCTCTCGTCATACATAGAGGGGAAATCATTGTCACTTGCTGGCTGTCTGTTCATCAGCGATGCAGCGATCAGTGCCAATAATGTGTGTTTGAGTCTTTATAACAGGACTTAAAAGACCGATAGACAGACGATGGGTTCAACCTTCCACAAAAGAGAAATGGAAAGTGGATTCACCCTCCTTTTATCCTCCCTACATAATGAGAGAAGAGCAGACAGGCGATTTCTATCTGACCTTTTTTCTTTGTTACTCTAGAGATGTCTGTTCTTTCAGGGAACAGACTTTCTCTACTCTAAAGGCCAGGGAAATAGATGAAGAAAGGCTAACATTGTTTCATGGAACTCAATGTGCTATTCAAACCACAAAGATGTCACAAGCTCAACATGTAAGAGACTATATTAAAGTTGTAATCATGTTTTGAGACTTAAACCAATGACTATGACTAAAACACATCTCTCTGGCAAAATAATAAATGAATGAAACATTTGTGCCCCTAAGGGAATTTGATATACATGTATATTTATATATACATGACTCTCTTTACATGACCTGACTTTAAGGTACAGGTATATACTGAATCCACTATATAAAAATATTTGCTGCCAGTTGTGTGATTCTTTAACTTTTATAATCATCAAACATTTTTCATTTGTAAGATTTCTGGATCTTCTGATGAGTTAAAAAAGTACAATATTTTATTTTAAATATAGTGGAGGAAATGTAGGAAGTGACATGAGAAGAAAATACTCAATTAAAGTACAAGTATACCTCAAATGTGTACTATACACAGGGTTCATATGTATTTTAACCAATACTTTTCCATGACCTTTTCATGACTTTTCGGCAAATTTCTATGACTATGTATTCCTGAAAATGTCAGTCGACATTATACAATAAGAATATAAATCTGTGTTAAAGGTAGAGGTTTGAGGTTTAACAATAAAATGAATGATGAATTTATGTGGTTCATAGTGGGAGTCGTAATATTGCGCCCCGAATAGAACGGTGAGGTTAAGGCGACGTGAAAATACATTTTCATAGTACATATGTAATACATTACATAGTGTTAAAAAAAAAAAAATCCATGACTTTTCCAAAACTTTCTGGGTCTTTTTATGTTTCCAAAACCTTTCCAGGCCTGGAATTTGCATTTTTCAAATTCCATAACTTTTCCAGTTTTTTTCAAAACGTATGAACCCTGTATACAGTACTTAAGTCAGTTAGTGCCATCTTGGGTCCTGGCCAGGGCTAGTGGAGTATTATGGTAGATGCTAGATCAGATCTGTAAGACGTGTTGACGTCACAGGACGTGCCTCATGGCCCACCCTTTTACAGTCGCCGCAGCCGACCTGTCGTGCGCCAATGTTACGTCAAAATGACGTAGCTCTCACTGGCGCGACAGGATTTTGAGTGCGCGACCAGAAGTTGTGCACCACTCTATTACTTTCAGCAGCACACGACGAAGCGGAAACAGGAAGCATGGACGAGTTTGAGGGCAACCGGATGCCAGGACTCTCAGAGTGACTGCAAGTCTCTCTTGTAAACTTACTGGGTTAAGATGAGTTCTTTGATGGTGAATGAAAGGCTTGATCCGACGAAGTAGGTCATTGAATCAAATCGAAACATAGAGTATAAATAGTTACGGCGCTCCCATGACGTCACATTTGCACGCGACAGGTCGGCTGCGGCGAGTATACCAGACGCCTTATTCTGCCTCTGATTGGCTTACCCTGGTATTCTTACCCCTACCCTAACCAATCCCAACTCAACATGCCTGAACCTAACTACGGCGACCATTCTAGATCCGATTTAGGATCTACCGAGTATTAATAATCTTTTTCATACAGAACGATGACTAAATAGCTGTTCAGATGGATTTATCGCTTCGGAATTGCTTGTGCAAAGTCTCCGAAAAGTCACTGTCTTCCAGGCCAGATTACTTTACTTCTGGAAGGGCTACAAAGACACTTTGATGATGTGTTATAGTCCTTTATCTATCTGAGTGTGAGAGAGAGGATAGTGGATGCAAGGAACAATGAGGAGGCAGAAAGACAGGAGAAAGAAAAATGGGAGGGAAAAACACGGGCGTATGAAGAGCAATACAGACAGCTGTGTGCGAGAGAGAGGAAGCGCGGGTTGAAAGGGAAAAGGAAGAGACAGAAAGACAGGAGCAGGAGAAGTGACTGCGGAAGGAGAGGGAGATAATTGAAAGAGAAAAGCAGCGTTTGGAGGAATATTTAAAAAGAGAAAGAGAGAGGTGTGAAAAGATGGAGAGAAAGAACCAGGAGAAGGAGAGGAAATGTTTTGGCTTGCTTTCAAGAATATACATTTGGTGGCTCAATTAGCCTTTCGGCCGAGCCCCGTCTCCCTTAGTTACTGTTGCTACGTCCGACAAACAAATGGTCAAACACTTAGCTTAGCTGGCAATGATATCCATGGTAATCATAACTTTGGTCCAATTTGTGTTCTTGCCTCTAGTTAGTAGATCTAGACACACTATGCTTCGTAATGTTCGACACATGTAACTGGGAGTGGGGCCGTCCACACTGTTTTATCCATTGTAGGCACCGCTCACGTTGTGTTTTCGGCTTTGGGAATGGAAAGTAAATAAGTAAGTAAGTAAAGCTTTATTTGTAGAGGGAAATAATAATAACCTAAGTCCTAAGAAAGAACACAACTCCTCCAGACAATCTCTCGGGGTATCTAGTGTCCGATTTACAAACGCCGTGGGCGCAACGCTTCACCATCTTGCTTGGAGTCAATGTTTGTCGACCTGCTCACATAGTAACGGTTGCTATGATGTGTGATTGGACAATGGACGTTTTGGGGGAGGGGCCGGCGAGAGGTCAATTGCAAGATAGACCGCATTGCCAGAGAAATCCAATCAACCGTTGTGGATCAGCGCTACCTCCTGCGTCATGGCTCAACAATCTACAACCTGGTTGAGAAAGTGAAGGCCAATAAGAATCAGTGCTACCGTGTTCGTGACCGGGTCAAAGCCCTGGAGCATGTGGTGAATTCCATCACAACGCAGAAACAGGGACAATCCTCTGCCAACGTAGAAAAAACCCTCTAGGAACTCTCCACTACTCTGGAATCGGCAGCCACGAAGACAGTTTGAACGATCGCCTTAATGACACCTCTCAGGTCCTGTCTTTAAATCTGGCCGTGGAGCAGAGAGACATGGTGTTTGACAAGACGCCCAGAGAGAAAGAAGATGAGGAGGACAGGAAGGAGTACAAAACCGAGCTGGAGAGATTGCTCAAGGAGTATCATAAGGTGATGCTTGAGAAACAAGAAGCCATGCAGATGTGACAAAACTGAAGTAAGGAAAAGAAAAACATTCTTTTAAAACATTAGCAACCGCCACCAAATACCCTCGAAACCACTTGATAACACCCTAGATTTTGGCTTTAACGGACAAATCCGGGGCAAAATGAACCTAGGGGTTAATAACACATGTAGCAAGTTTGACCGTTCTCTGGGATATGTTTTCATGCTAATCAAATGTGACCAGTTTTATCGGAAACTGCTAATTAGCTTATAACGCTAGTCGTCGGGGCACAGTAAAGTAAAATGAAATTGCTATTTTTATACCACTAACAAGGCTCAAAAGTACCACACTTCCACAGTAGCATAATGAGGGTCCCCTTTGTAAGTGTACAGACAGTTTATTAAAAAGATAGTTTACAAAGACAGTACCATCCATGTATACAGGCGGGCGCCATCTTGGGAAAACAGTCCGGCCAGTCGAACGACGATAATTAGCGGTTTGCAATAAAACTGGTCACGTTCCATTAGCATGAAAACATATCCCAGAGAACGGTCGAACTCGGTACATGTTATTAACCCCTAGGTTCATTTTGCCCCGGATTTATCCTTTAAATCAAGTACACAGTCAAAAAGCATTGTGCAAATAACAGTGTCCTAACCTAACGCCACCTGACCCAATCTAATTCATCCTAATTTAGCTTAGTTTAGGTTCTGGCAGAGACCTTATTTACCATAACCTAACATTATCTAAACGGAACAAAGAGAGATACTAAGGGAGAAGACAGATGCGTCATATGTGACAAACTGGAAATAAAGAAAATTTCGTAGCCTTCCTCTTCCTTGGAACCTTGATTCCATGTTACCTGTGTTCAGGAGAGTCACATTAAGAATGGTTAATTCAAAACCTGATGTGCCAGACATTTTATAGCCCAATGTGAGTTGGAGCAGGCATCGGCCACCTCCAAGACTCTGCGCAAGATGAGATGATGGGTGGATGGTTAGACAGACTAAAGACATGAGTCAGACACCCAAAAATCCTGTAACAGGCTATGTGTTGCTGGCTTTAAAAAATTACATGTATGTCAGTATAGAAAACTCCAGAAAGGACCGAATGATCAACATGCAGTAGCAGTAGTAGGAAAAGTTGTACTACCTTATCTAATAATTATACGTCATATCTTAATTATGATATACAGTATGATATAATGAATACAAAGAAGTCGGAGCCCTGTTGTAAGTCACATGTTGGCATTTTAGTTCCTTCATCTTAATAGCCTATCTAGCGTACAGTTTATCAGTTTTTGTGATTTAAGGTTGGGAGCTCAATCCCTGCCCACATATTAAAGTGTCGGACCTGAACCTAATGTAACATTTTAGCATGACACACATAAGAAACTTAACAACCAGTCATGTGTTATAGCAAGACAGGAAATGTTAAGAACCACAAGAAATATCTTTAAAATATCTTCAAAAATATTTTTTTGTGGCTATCATGGCGACCATTGTTCCCTAAACTCCCAGCGCACAGCTTGAGGACACAAGAAAAGCCCTTCTGGAGGTCCAATAACAAAACAAATAGCTGGTCTCAGTGAATGCTGGCCTGGTGGAGGAGAAAGTGAAAATCTCAAAGGCTCTACAGTCAGAAAGAACAATAAGGAAAAACTTACAGAAGGGCAGGAAACTCAAGGAGCAAGAGAAAGATGAAGAGATCCGCCTTCTTAAGGAAAGTTTGACCAAAGAAAAAAATATCACAGAGTCAGTCAAAAGGCACTGGAGTTCAGAGTTCAACCGGTTCAATGCATCCATTAAAGAGGAGAACAAGAGAATGAGACAGGCCTGGCAGGAGGTGGTCAATTGTATCAAATTGAAAAACAAGTATTTGGAGTTAGACCGACTTTGAAAAAAGAGTGCATTGTAAAACAGGAGCAGGTAGTCGTCGAGCTCAGAACTGTGCAAGAGGCCTTTGACAGTGAGTTAAGCCGGGTCGTTCTGATCAACAAGATACTAGCTGAAAAGAAGGCGCTTGAAACAGAGACACTGGAGTGTGTGGCCAAGCTACAAAAGAAAGAAAGTGAGATCATCCGGAGCGAGGCAGAGTGGCAAACCAAAAAAGAAAAGGAGGCGGAAAAAAAGCACCAGGAGGGCAAGGAGAGAGCAGTAACATATACAGAAGACAGAAAGCTTTCCTCGACAGCCACTTACAGCTGGTCATGGATTACATAAAGCCCATCCTGTCCGTCGCCTCAACGATCTACAACCTGGTTGAGAAAGTGAAGGCCAATAAGAATCAGTGCTACCGTGTTCGTGACCGGGTCAAATAGGGCTGCACGATTATAGCCAAAATGATAATCACGATTACTTTGATCAATATATTGATCACAATTAATTATCACGATTATTTGTTGATTTTAACCAAAACAAATTTTATTGTCACATTATAACTAATTAGCTAATTATAACTGCTTTCACATCCATATTGTGCTACATTCCTCCTTTGTTGAAGGATACCATAAAGGAGTATGCCATTTTAGCTGTTGTGCAACCGCTTTCCAAACATGCGCGTTTGCCGTGAAAAGATACAGGCAACGCAATTTTCTGTTCATGTTAAAATCCGGTGCCAATAGGGCACCGGTGCCCGGTATCTACCGGACGAAATAGCAACGCGGATTACGGTGCCACTTAAATGTCTGCGTTGCGCTCTGATGCTCCAAAACAGACGTTAGAAGCAACAGAAACATCGCTGCATGTCACGCTAGTAAACACTAATAACACAGCAGCTAACGTTAGCCTACCATTAGCTACAGTAGTAAACACTAATAACACGTTACACAGCAGTTAACGTTAGCCTAACGTTAGCTACAGTAGTAACTGGATTAAACACGGCTAAAATGCTGACAGTTAAATGGTGTAGTGTGACTGTATTTCACTGTAGAGGATTCTAACAGCGGGACATACAACAGTCTGCGCTAAAACTATGAGCTAAAAGACTCAAACTAGCACTGGTCACTGTTGTTGTCTGAAAAACAACAGACGGGACAACATGTTGCGTTTACTGGTAAACCTCGTGACGACTTCTGACCGACTGCTATCTGTTGTGGAATTTTCCTCACATTACTCTGTCCTCTGTGACTGTCTACATCTAAACTAAGCTGCGCAGTGCATGGAACAACTCTGATTGGCTCATGGAGGCACATGATCAGAGAGTGGTTTACAGAGCTTTGAAAAAAAAAAACTTTGATACAGAGCGTTCTATGAACAGAATGAAGCATTTTAAATATTGCTCGATCACGTGAATTTGATCGTGCGAAGCCAAAATCGTGATCATGATTAAAATTTGATTAATTGTGCAGCCCTAGGGTCAAACTCCTGGAGCATGTGATGAATTCCATCAGAACTCAGAAACAGGGACAATCCTCTGCCGACGTAGAAAGAACCCTCTAGGAACTCTCCACTACTCTGGAATCGGCAAAGCATCTCATCGAGAAATTCACTTTGTCCAACTGGGTGAAGCGCGTTGTGAAATCCGGCAGCCACAAAGACAGTTTGAACGATCACCTTAATGACACCTCTCAGGTCCTGTCTTTAAATCTGGCCGTAGAGCAGAGAGACATGGTGTTTGACCAGACGTCCAGAGAGAAAGAAGACGAGGCGGACAGGAAGGAGGACAAAACCAAGCTGGAGAGATAAGGAGCATCATAAAGTGATGCTTGAGAAACAAGAAGCCATGCAGAAAAAAGTTTAATTAATTGGAGTCAACATGTAAAAGGTTCTGGCGATCTTGAAAAAGCCAAGCATCATGTAAAGTCAAATCTATAAAATCAAGTTTGCAAGTCTTCACTGTTTTTATTCAAGGACTACTAATAATGAAATATACATAACTTTTCAGTGAAAGCTTTTTTATTATCCTTTCTTTCCTCCTCCCCCTTCTCGTCTTCACTCCTTTTCCCCCAGCCCCTTTCCCCACCTACTACCCTCTACCGCCAGACTTTACTCCTCTAAAATCAGGGTTAAAGTCTTGTGTGAACTGGGCATTATCTTCTGCCATCTATTTCCCATCCGTCGTAGTATAGCGTGGCTATACTCCGGGTGATCCGGTTTCCTGCCTCACTTCAAAGACTTGCAGGTTCAACTAATGAAGTGTAATGTAGGGTTACTCCTGGTGATCCGGTTTTCCTGACACAACAGAAAAGTTATTGAAATAAAACAAAAAAAAATTCTCTTATCTGTCTATTTGTCTTTTAAAATAGGATGTTTTTAAACTAACACAGTCCTCGACAGCAAAGGTTTTATATATGTACCCTTTTTTCTGTAAAGCTGGTCTCTCATTTTTAACTTAACACTATGAAGTGGTTCTGGAGTCTGAAGGCTTTAGTGCAGCTGATACCTTTCATACAGCAAGGACATTCTGCCCTCTGTTAAAGGAACACGCCGACTTATTGGGACTTTAGCTTATTCACTGTATCCCCCAGAGTTAGATAAGTCCATACATACCCTTCTCATCACCGTGCATCACGTAACTCTGTCTGACGCACCCACCATCGCTAGCCTCGCTTAGCACATATGCTGGAGGTAACCGGCGGAGTAATTTGCTCGCAGCACCTGAGAAGCCCCGTGGTGAGTTGTCAATAGTACTGTATTGACAAGGCGAAAATCCATGCAGGGAGGTTGGTCAAGGTGGTGGATGGGTCAAACAACACAGGACTTTCACCCCGGAGACCGGGGATCACGTCCTGCGTGTTGCAGTTCCTTTGCGTTATTCTCTTCCTAACCACAACCGTCCCGTTGTTGTCGGTGTCTCCTGCGTGTGACAGTTCCTTTCCCAGTTCTTCTTTTCCTAACCACAACCGTCCCGTTGCTGTGGCCGACTTGTGGCGTTTCATGTCCCTCTTGTTGTGTGCCACAGACACCGCAGATCGTATCCCTGCGCACGGGGATTGCATCCCGCGTGTGGCGGTCCATCCCATTGTTGTCGCTGGAGTGTGGCGTTAAATTTCCCTGTTGTTGCGTCCCCCAGAGCAGCACAGTGTCATGGCAGTTAGAGAAATGTACACGAAATAAACGAGAAAATCGTGACTTGTTCACAAATTAATAAATCAAAATAACGTGACCATTTTCACGAAATGGCGTGAGACCGGGTTGGCTGTAGCCTAGCTACATGCTTGTCTCATTAGCCCGTTTGCTTAAAAAACACGTCTGGAGGACTAAAGAACGGTCTAAAAGTTTTTGGATTATAGTGACACAATCGAGGCAGCTGATAAGGTAGGCCAATCTGTTGAACTTTTTGGGGTATGATCGATTGTAAGCTCTATGTGCGAGGGAGATAAGAAATGTAGGCTAGGTTCTTTCCGTGCATTAATGTATAAAATTTCCAGCCTTGTCGCACAGAATTCCGTGAAATGATCATGAATTGTTAACGGCGCATTACGTGGTGGTGGCACGGAAAAATCTGTGTGGCCACCACGGAAAACAATGCCAATGTTAAGTCAATGAGAAGATGACGTAGCATTAAGAGTGACTACGGTAGCGAGTACTATGTAAGGCTGAAATTCCGCATAAGGAGGTTGTTTGGGGTGGTGGATGGGTCAGACACAGGACTTTCACCCCGGAGACCGGGGTTCGAAACCGGGGATTGTGTCCCGCCTGTCAAGTTTCCTAAAGTTGCTTTCTTCTTTTCCGTCCCGTTCTTCCCACGTGTCACGGAACCGTAAGCCCACCCATAACCTTTTCCTTAACTTAAGGGGCCGTGTTTATTTAACGGAATTCTTCTGTGGGCCCATCAAGGAATTTTCGGCGATCCGTGTTCATTTCACGGAATTCTTCCGTGGGCCCATCACGGAATGTTTTGTGATTCCGTGAAACTGCCACAGATTTTGAGTTAAGGAGTCGTGTTCATTTCATGGAATTCTGTGAGATCAGGTTGACAATATCTTACTATTGCGAACTCTTGTTAGGGGAGGTCATTCATTTGGGTGCCACCTATGGCTTGAACAGATAGCCTCTATGCCACCCGATGTAGCCTATTATTGTTAGTTTTTAATCAATGCAACTAACGTTATGTGTAAAGTGACGCACTATAAACCGTACCAAATAAAATTTATTATCCCGTCTGTTAATGTCCACAATCTTTCACAATTCACAACGGAAGGTTTTGACTGAGCTTGTTAACATAAAATAATAATAATAATAATAATAATAATAATAATAATAATAATAATACAATCATGCAATAGACTATTTGTCATTATCGTGAACCGTTGTGTAAGAGGGTCAATCGTGTTTGTGCTATGACGAACAGACCGCCTTATAGACTATTTTGGTTTCACTTTTAACAACAGTGGGTTATGACTGTATGTTGCCATCAAATAATCATGCAATTAAAATAGTCAACTTATAATTTATAGCACAAAACCTGGAACCAGTTTCCTTGCATTTTAGCGTCATGATGTGTGTACGTCTAATGGTAACCACTATTTGGCAAGGTCACTAGCCGTCATGGATGCGCTGTTGCTAACGGAAGGCACAGATGTGTCGGAGATAGATAAAAGTGAAAAATAAATGGAGATGGGCTTGGCTGTAGGAAATGGGGGAGAACAGCAAGCCATACAGCTCATGGTGTGAAAAAAATAAAATGCCAGGGGTTTGCTGCAAAAAAGATTGTATATGGAAGTTTTAGCACACCACCAGTCTGAAGATTGCTGCAGTAGAAAAAAACAGCAATGGTTAGTTGTGGGACGGTACTGAAATATTGTTTTGTTCATCAGGAAAAGAGAACACTCGCAATACACCCTTTACTTTGCTGTTTGCATCTTGTTGTACATTAAAAACCAATAGGGCACGATCGCAAAAGGGGTGCTATCTGTATAAGTAGATGTGAACACTTTATGACTTGGCCTGAAAAAAAGTTTAGTCAAAAGATTTTTTTTCACTTTAATCCCTGAGATTACTCTTACTGTTCTGGGCGAACCCGCTTACATCGATTCCAACTGCTCTCGATACACAACACAGTCTCATGGCCAGGCACGGAGCAATTCACAAAAAAAACTAAAATACTACTCTGTATGGTTAAACACCATCCCCCACGACACCTCCCGACACAGTGGAGACAGGTCTGTAGACGATGCAGTCAACCTGGGCCTCCACTACATCCTCCAGCACCTGGACTCTGCAGGAACCTACGCCAGGATCCTGTTTGTGGACTTCAGCTCTGCCTTTAACACCATCATCCCGGCTCTGCTTCAGGAGAAGCTCTCCCAGCTTGGTGTGCCTGACTCCACCTGCAGGTGGATCACTGACTTCCTGTCTGACAGGAAGCAGCATGTGAAGCTGGGGAAATACGTCTCCGACTCACAGTCCATCAGCACCGGATCCCCTAAGGGCTGCATTCTTTCTCCTCTGCTCTTCTCCCTGTACACTAACAGCTGCACCTCCAGTCACCAGTCCGTCAAGCTTCTGAAGTTTGCGGACGACACCTCCCTCATTGGACTCATCTCTGATGGTGATGAGTCCGCCTACAGGTCGGAGGCTGACCACCTGGTGACCTGGTGCAAGCAAAACAACCTAGAGCTCAACGCTCTAAAGACAGTGGAGATGGTTGTGGACTTCAGGAAGAACCCAGCCCCACCTGCCCCCATCACCCTCTGTGGCTCCTCAATTGACACTGTGGAGTCTTTCCGCTTCCTGGGAACTATCATCTCCCAGGACCTCAAGTGGGAGCTGAACATCAGCTCCCTCGTCAAGAAAGCACAACAGAGGATGTACTTCCTGCGGCAGCTGAAGAAATTCAACCTGCCAAAGACAATGATGGTGCACTTCTACACAGCCATCATTGAGTCCATCCTCACATCCTCCATCACCATCTGGTACTCTGCTAGCACGGCCAAGGACAAGGGCAGACTGCAGCGTGTCATTCGGTCTGCAGAGAAGGTGATTGGCTGCAATCTGCCGCTGCTCCAGGAACTTTACGCCACAAGTACTCTGAAGCGTGCTGGAAAGATTGTGGCCGATCCCTCCCACCCCGGACACAAACTCTTTGAGCCACTCCCCTCTGGCAGGAGGCTGAGGTCCATCAGGACCAAAACCACACGCCACATGAACAGTTTTTTCCCCTCCACCACTAGCCTTATCAACAAGGCCCGGAACCCCCCCTGACTCTCTCCACACCCCACCTCGGGCTCCTCATGCCACTGTACCTACTCTGCTGTAGCATTCCTTTTTACTACTATTTAACTTATTTTACTATTTATTTACCTATTTTATCGTTATTATGTATTAATACATTCTGTGTGTATATGTTTATATTTATATTGTTTATATTCTTCTTATATTTGAATGTGTGACATGCACCAACAGCACCATGACAAATTCCTTGTATGTGCAACGTACTTGGCAATAAAGCCCTTTCTGATTCTGATTCTGATTCTAAACGTGGATATTAGTACTGTATGTGGTGTATTTTATCTATAACATGTTAAAAACAGTAAAATTAAGCGTGATAACTATTTAAAAAGTTAAGTGTGTTGGTGTTTTTATTGGTCAATGTAACATCAATGTAGCACTTTTGCAATATGGAACAAACAACGTACACAAGTTGCACTCACTCATTTTTGCTGAGGCTCAGCACACAAAAAAGTGGACATAGTACTGAGAGTGAATGTCTGCAGCTGGGTGCGTGTGAAGTCTCACTGTGTCAGAAGCAGAAACTCCGGCAGCTTTCTGTCAGTTTAAACCAGTCCAGAAGAAGACGCACAAATGGAGGCGAATTTATGTTTCATAGTAGGGCGAAGCCATGTCCCGCCCTACCCTACATCTGATTGGCTCTGGTATTCTCATAACCTTAACCAATCTCCTTCCTCATGCCTAAACCTAACCAATCCAAGAAACAAAGGCAGCGGGTACCAGCCAATCAGAGGTGGATAAGGGCGGGACATTCCTTCGCCATCCTAGAAACGCAAATTCGCCAATATCAGAGCACTTTACGGTCTTCTTCTGCTCAAATGCGTCCAATGTTCAACATAAAGAAACACATTTCTACAGGGACAAGAAAACAATACATGAGATAAAATAATGTTTTGCTTAAGGTCAAAACTATGACCTATGTTAAAAATAGTAGATAGCTTGTTGATATTTTGGCTTATTTAGCCTAGTCAAAAGTATGAGATAATTAATCATAATTGGAAGTTGAACGAGCAGTATCTTTAACAACAAAAATGATAATCCATCTATATTGAATTCCCTTTTTCACATTTAAGCCCTGTGAAAAATATTTAATCAGGCAATTAAGACTGCTCTGGTATACCCATTAGCAAGAGCTCTTCAATGGCGAAGCCTATACATAGCTCTTTTTGGTATAATTTCCTGGATTCAGGAACTATGTGGATGATTCTGGGACAACTGCCTAGATTCAGGCCCACCCATCTGTCGTGTTCTGCATCTGCCACTGCCCACGGCAGTTTGTGAAATGGTCACGTAATTTTTAATCTATTGATTTGTGTACACAGCAGAGACTCGGACTCGAGTCGCACTTAAGTCACACAAACAGCTGACTTCAGACTTGACTCAGACTCGACCCAAAAGACTTCAGACTTGACTCAGACTCGACCCAAAAGACTTCAGACTTGACTCAGACTCGACCCAAAAGACTTCAGACTTGACTCGGACTCGTGCTTCGAGACTCGTCAACAACCTATTTTCATGCAATTATTGCTTTTTAAATCTAAATTGATTTATGTATTTCTATTTTCTTTTATTGGCGCATATACGTTGGGGAAACACATGACGAGCTGCGTGTCCCTTGGCCTTTGCCGTAATGTGCAATGTACGCATGCGCTATGCGGCGCGCGCACACATCAAAAAATGCAGCGACGATGGCGACACCAAGTCCTCCTGCAGTTGTGCCTTTTGTCATTAGTTTTGCTTACAATAACTTCATAAACAGTGGCAGTAAGCGAACAGCTACATGCAAGGAGTGTGGCACCAAGATACATGACGCTGGATCAACAACATCGAACTTCATCAGACATCTCAAAAAGCACCCAGATAGGTCAGTCACTCACGCTAATGTGAAAGAGACGTTACATTTAGCAGATATCGCCACAGGTAACACGCTAACCATCGCAAAGTGTTGTGCTAATGCCGGGGACAGGCAAATTGTATTGTTATAGTTGTATCCATATGATGTGACAGACTTAAGTTAATATTTCACCAGTAGCAGAAAATTAGACTAAGACTAAGATTAGACTCTTCATTTTTTTCCAATTTGTTTTCATTCCAATTTTTATTTTTCTTGTTGTTAAATAGCAATACGGAAAGTATCAGTTCTCACATGTTTGCACCATGGTTGGTGTATTAACTTTCAATACAGATGTTTTCCTCAAACTTTGAACACTGAAAAATGTAATGCATGATGAGGTTGGGCTTTACAGCCAGTTGGTAACACAGACAAACATGTATTCTTTGGTGCAGATACCAAAATGTTGAAAAATACAGTTATGAAATTGAAACAGAGTCCTTAATTTGTGTTTCTTCAGATTGCATTGCAGTAGACCCCATAAAGTTCTCCTACAACTGATTTTGATACTGCACTGTATGGATGGTAGCTACAGGACATGCTTGAATTCATAAGATTTAACAATACAGTGTTAGGGACAGATCAGACTTGAGACTTGACTTGGACTTGACTTGGACTCATGGCAAAAGACTTGAGACTTGACTTGACCTTCCCCTCAAATACTTGAGACTTGACTTGGACTCAAGCTCAAAGACTTGAGACTTGACTTGGACTTCCAAAAAATGACTTGTGAACATCTCTGGTACACAGACATGTTTATCTAGTTTTTTTTCGTGATGGTCAGCACGTTTTTTTAAACTAATGTATTTCAATGGGAAGCATCTTTCGTGATCACAGCACAATTATTTATGTCAGTCGGGTTTTGGATGTCTCACTTCTGGGAGGGGACCGGGCTAGCTTGGTCCAACATGGAACGGTATTCATGCGAACCACTAGACCCGGCCTCATTGCTGTGTGCTCCTTTGCCACTCAGTAGAAATTACCACTCTAACAATCCAGTGGTCAGCAGTTCTCTTAGGATTTGGACACAGTTTAAGATACATTTTGGCTTCAAACTAATGATTCTGTCCACCCCTATAGTCCGTAACCCTGCTTTCAAGCCTGCCCTGCTAGACTCTGCATTCCACCTTGGGTCTCAAAAAAATGTGAAGTGTGTGGCTGATCTCTTCCAAAGTGGGATATTTTTTATCTTTTGACCATTTGGTTAAAGAATATGGCATCTCAAAGACACATTATTTTAGATATCTGCAAATTAGAGACTTCACCTGTAAACATGTTCCATTCTTTCAGGCTGCCCCACTCACAGGATGGATGGAAGAATATTTTAGCCTTAATCCATATTGGGTTGCATCTCCAGGTTATATAATATGATTAAGAATATGTCTAACCCTTCTCTTAACCATCTTAAATGTGCTTGGGAGGAAGAATTTGGGATGAAATAAAACCTGGTGGTCTGCGACTGAGAGAATCCATAAATCCTCTTTTTGTATGAGGCATGGTGTAAGTCAATTTAAGGTATTTTATCGGCTACATCTGTGCAGAAGCAGACTGGCGAGGCTATACCCTGACGTCGATCTCACCTGTCAGAGGTGCCATGCTGCCCCTGCCACGGTTCATCACATCAGTGTTCCCCGTTTGTGTTGACTGACATTTCTGGTTGCTTGTCGTAAAAAACAATGTATGCGTTTGTAACGTATGTTATATTTAGCGTAACGTTATACGTTAATACAAATAATACAATGTTAGCTAACGTTAAAGGGAAGCTATGCCGATTTTTTTGTGTCATTGCAGTGTGGGTTAGTAGTGTGCCATGCTGCCCCTGCCACGCTTCATCACATCAGTGCTTCCCATACATTAACTTGACTATGGCGCCCCGCTAGTTTGTCCCGCCACAGTTTGATAATGAACTTAAAATATTTTTACGCTTCTCATAAAAAACCATTAGAGATTGCTCGTGTTTTGTGCCGTTGTTTCAGAAAAGTATCTCTCAGTTTAATCAGTAATGTCACCCCGAATAAACACCAAAGAAGAAGTCTCCACACCCGCCCCGATGTTTGCGACGCAAGCACGCCACGCTCTCATACACACACACACACACACACACACACACACACACACACACACACACACACTGGAGGTTCACGGATCCATCCAAGACACGATTCAAGTAAAAGCAAAACCTTTTTGTCCGAAACTCACTGGCAACATCGTTTGTGGTAAGTAAAGTAACGTTTACGTTAACTAACGTCACAGCATCCACTGCAGTTATTCACAAGTCAAGACACTATTTTATCAATGTAACGTTACAACAGCAAACAAATAACGTTAGCGTTACTGCAAGTTAATGTACTGTTGATAATCTATAAATTGCAGGAACGTCTGTCTGTCTGTCTGTGTGTGTGTTATGCGCGAATCTCTAGAACCGTTAGTCCGATCAAACTTGACAGGTGTCTTGCTACGGGCATGAGTAAGTGCCAAGTTTGACGTTGTCTGGATTAGAAATGCAAAAGATATCGTTAAATATATAGGTAAAAGAAGCACCCATTGGCTTTTGCAGCTCTAGCCGCTGGCCACTCCCCCTCTCACCCTGAGGACCAGAGACAGAGAGCAGTGGAGCTTTGGCAGCTAAAATGTGACCTACACCTCAGACCCACAAAAATGTGCAAAGTAGCACTACTTTGGACTGTCTTTGACTTTGAATAAACAAACGACAATTCCCGAATTTAAGGACGTTTCAGAATCCCACACACCAGATTACAATAAACGATCATATGACACGAGATAACGGGTCTTTCTCTCTCTCTCCCTCTCTCTCTCTCTCTCTCTCTCTCTCTCTCATATTTTGTGATTACATTCTGAATCTGCAGCGTTCTCTGTCAGGTAAATACAGTAGTACAATGTCTTCCTCTGATGTAGAAGTAGCCTATCACTGTAAGTCAGTAGTAGGCTATACAGTGGAGTTGCATGTTAAGTGGTTTGGGGTCCTTCTGTAAGTCATTTTGTGGTACAATTTGGTTTTGATGAATTCTAAAAGCAGCAATACCACAGGCCAATTAATCGCCCGTTCCCAACACATTTTCAACGGGCACTGCACTAGTTAATGTTAGCTGACGTGTTAGCTAACAACGTTAGCTGTCAGTCTCCTCTAACCATTTGTGGTGACTGACATTTCTGGTTGCTTGTCGTAAAAAACAATATAGCGTTAACGTATGTTATGTTTAGTGTAACGTTATACAATGTTAGCTAACGTTAAAGGGAAGCTATGCCAATTTTTAACCGGTGTTTGTGTCATTGCAGTGTGGGTTAGTAGTGTGCCATGCTGCCCCTGCCACGCTTCATCACATCAGTGTTTCCCATACATTAACCTGACTATGGCGCTCCACTAATTTGTTCCGCCACAGTTTTGATAATGAACCGAAAATATTTTTACGCTTCTCATAATACCATTAGAGATCACTCATTGTGTTTTGTGCCGTTGTTTCAGCAAAGTATCTCTCAGTCTAATCAGTAATGTCACACTCAACACACTCAACTTACCACTCTGTCCTGCTGACCTCTTCCAAAAGAAATTAATTGGTCCTCTTTGCCCTGAATCCTCTGAACTTGAGCATTCGGGCTCTAACTGGTAAGGTCTTGCCAAGGGGGTAAGCTTCTCCTCACAACGCGTACCTCCTATGGCGACATTTTGATGCTAACAAGCCATCACCTCCCGTTAGCATCCCATTGACTGCTATTCATTTTGACGTCACTTTGACAGCGAATACCTTTACATCTGAAGCGTTTATAGACTCTATTTGTCCGTTGTTTATTTCTAAAGAAACACGACAATGTATAAAGGGCTCCGTTACCTTGTATCTCACGTTATGGCTCTGTAGCAGATGTTTTTGTAAAAAACGATTGTGTCATAACCACAGGACTTACTGTCGCATAGTAGAGGAATTACCGTACAGTACAGGAGAAGCTCTCAGGCAGTTTTGACTTACATAGCTGTTTAAGTTTAATTACTAATATTAACTAGCATTTTAGCAGTAATTAGCCTGTGTCCATGTTATCTCCTTACATATACCAAAGCCGGTCTACGGAAAGCCGCTCCACTCCCTATTATGCCCCATTGTACCAAATTTGGTTGCAGTTCCACCAGAGTTCCACTGGGGGTGATCACGGCCCAGTGCAAAATGAATGGGACTCTAAAAACAGCTAAATTTGTCTCTTTTGCCTGAAATCTCAGATTTGATTGTAGTTTCTGCAAGTTCAACATGGATTATAGGTCAAAAGTTGAATGAACGAGTACTTATGTCCTTTCGATTTCTTACAGGTTGAGTTGTTGTTGCCCATAACACGCTAGCATTCTGCTAATGAATGCTGATTGGTCAGTGAAGGACTGATTACGCTCGGAGATCCCGCTTGATGGCATCCGAGGTGGAACCAGAATGTCAGAGTGAATATTTCGGCATGGTCTTTAAAACATTAGCAAACCTCTTTCTAGCACGTGTATTGACAGGTAGAGCCTTACCCGTCAGCTGTGTTGTCGATGCCTCGAGAGAAAAAAGGAAGCGACTCAGAGCTTGTCGTAAAGAAGTATCTCCGGCCATACGATGTGTATGACGTCATTGACATTTTAAAAGGCTTTTTAGAACAAAAAAGCCACTTTAAAAAAATCTAACACCCAGCAGTGTGTATTTTCTTAGCCTCCCCTTTCGAATGCAACATTCAAATTACTAGACAAAAAATTATATCTGGAGAAAGGTGGATTTTGAGGGGTATAGCTCCATAGAGTCCCATTAATTCTGCACTGGCCTCTGAGCACCCCCTATATCGAACTCTGGTGGAACTGCAACCAGTTCAGAAGCCGGAAGTAACGAGGGTGGAACTTCTTCCCTTATTAGAAATTCTTTGCATATACCTACGCTCTCCGTCTCTGCAATATTCAGAATGATTGAGATTTCTCTTGGCACAGCTACCAGAAGACTTACAACTTTCAGACAGGTTGCTCACGTCACATTTACATTGTCTCTCTCAGTTGGAGGCTGCGCAGTAACACTCAGCGCTCACCGGAAAAGTGCTTCCAATATCCTTCACTGGTCTCCATCCAGAGCAACAGGATCTGTTGGTCCATTCTATATACAGTCTTGTAATTTTCTAAATTTCTGATCCTCTGAATAAAAACAGAAAATTGGAAAAACAGTTTAAAGATCCAATTTTTGAATTTGTCATGGCAGAAGAAAATGAAAAATTTGATATTTGAACCCATTTTTCTGTTTTTCCAAATGTCCGTTTGTGCTTAGAAAATTTAACTGATAAGCGTTACACTGACCCACTAGATTGATGCATTTAAATTTAAAATGTTCTCCCCTTCAATCAATCCAATCTAAGTCCCTTGCATTTGCTTCCTTCCTGGCCCGTCGGCTCATTCTTTAAATGGCAGGAGTGGACCAGGCCCGAGTAGTAGCACATTTAAAAGGAGGAGGAGTTAAGATATCATAGTCTGGGCTCTATGGCTAACCCTTCCTAGATCACTTTAACAGTGTGACTGATTGAGGTCTCCATACCCCCCATCCCCTCATTCTCCATTGTCTCTCTTTTGTTTACAGTTTGGACTGTAGTTGTCAATTTTAATTTCGTTTTAATTTAAATTGTCTGTAAATCTGTCCTATAGGGAGCCAAAGTCACGCCCTTCTACTTCCGGCCAATGGGACCTAGCTTTCCAAAAAATATGAACGAGAGTCAATGGAGAGATTTTTTTTATCCTGTTTGAATTGAGCCATGGATTACAAATATGATGTTCGTTAATTTAAAACATTATTTTTCAACAGAAGAAAGTCTTAGTTTATTCTTAAGTATAAGACATAATAAGATAATATTAGTATTAGTATAAGATAATTAGAAAGACTACACACTTCAATGTCGCATGGATGACGTCTCGCTGAAGCTACGATGTCTGTGTGTACCGTACCGGGGATGTAACGTTACTCAAATGAGCAGAGGATCTTGCTTGTTCTTTTGCTTATCTGCTGAAAACTCTTCACTGGATAAAACACATCAGGTAGGATAACGTTACATGTGTTGTGGAACAGAGCTAAGCTAGCTAGCTAGCGAGCAAGATGAGCATCAAGCTAGGTGACGTAAATTGTGTGAGATGAGAGATGTAGTTCACTGAGCGGTTTCACACAAAACTAAGTGGTACTACGACAAACCTACGGCTAACTGAGACTTTCTTCGGTTGAAAAATGATCTTTTAAATTGACGAACATCATATTTGTAATCCATGGCTCAATCAAACGGGATCAAAAAATAATTTGCCTCTCCCCGTTCACTACCGTTCATATATTTTTTCCGAGTTAGGGTCTCATGAGGTCCACCGGAAGGGGCATGACTTTGGCTCTATATTTCTGGTCTTGTTGCTGTTATAATTTAAAACTCAATAAAAACAGTTGAAAGTAGGGCTATTGAAACGAATTCCGAAAGTTGAACATAATTCGAATAGTAAAAAAAATCAACACTATTTGAATGCTGAAATTATTATTCAAATGTGATTTTCTTTTTTATATAAATAGGTTTGCTAATGTTAGCTAATCTCCCTCTTCTCATGTCACATCTGATGAACAAAAAGTTACGGGAGTGAGAAACACACGGCATTGTGAGCTAACGTTACATACCGAGTAACGTTAGTACAGGGGGGAGTGACGGGGAGTGACAGGCTGCGGCTGGAAATTGGAAGAATTGTGGGAAATAGTTTTAACATGACTTAAAAATCGACATCCACTGAGCCAAAATGCTTATGTTATCATTAGTTGTAACATAAGTAGTTAGCTGCCCTACAGCTGTCAGTTAGCTTTGATTTCATATATTACCTTCTTACAGCTGTATTCTCAGCAACGAGACAATCTGCAAGAATTAGGTTGCTTTTAAATTCTAAAATAGTCAAGGGGGTAAGCTTCGCTTCAGAACTCGAACCTCCTATGGCGCCATTTTGATGCTACCAAACGTTCACCCGACGGGAGCATTCCATTGACTGCCATTCATTTTGACGTCATTCTGACAGCGAATAACTTTACATCTGAAGTGTTTAAAAACTCTATTTGTCCATTGTTTATTTCTAAAGAAACACGACAATGTATAAAAGGCTCAATTACCTTGTACCTCACGTTATGGCTCCGTAGCAGACGTTTTTATAAAAATAGGCTAACGATTGTGTCATAACCACGGGACTTACTGTCGCACAGCAGAGAAATTACCGTATAGTACAGGAGAAGCTCACAGACAGTTTTGACTCACATTAGCTGTTTAAGTTGAATTACTAATGTTAACTAGCATTTTAGTGATCAATAATTAGCCTGTGCCTATGTTATCTCCTTACATATACCTACGCTCTCCGTCTCTGCAAGATTGGGAATGATTGAGATTTCTCTTGGCACAGCTACCAGAAGACTTCCAACTTTCAGACAGGTTGCTCAAGTCACATTTACGTCGTCTCTCTCAGTTGGAGGCTGCACAGTAACGCTCAGCCATCACCGGAAAAGTGCTTCTAATATCCTTCACTGGTCTCCGTCCAGAACAACGGGATCTGTTGGTCCATTCTAATATACAGTCTATGGGCATTACCTTTAAAGGGGTCCTTTAACTAAACAAAGTTGTCCATGGAGCTGCCTAATCTTGAATTAAATTGGGCAACTCCACAGACAACTTTGTAAGATACAGTATTTCAGTGACAAAATGTATCAAGTTTCTACGAAATAGTTTCTTAGAAATATATGGATGAAATAAATGATTGCCATTTACTAAAATAGACACTTGTAACATTTGGCCAAGGTATTCATGAAAAGGTTTATGCTCTTGTTTTTATTATATAAAAGTTGTAATTTACTGAACCACGCTTGAGACAGTCACACCATAGGACAATTTTAAAATGTTGCTAAGAAATTTAAAAAATGTAATGACAAAGCAGTTTTTATAAACAAAGAAATGGTTGACCATGTACTGAATTTTAAATCATGAAAACAATAATTATATTATTTTTTTTTAAATCATGTGCGACAGATAAATTGCCATGCCACTTCAACAACTCAGGTACGAATGGTTCATGGGAACAACCTGGTCAATTCTATCACCAAAAATATTCTGCATTGCCTGTATTACCTCCTGCCAATGGAAATGATCTGCCAACTCCATCAAATTGTTTTTACAGATATTTCTATTTGGACCCAAGTGTTGGATCGACCAACTCACATTGTCATCTCTGGAACAATGGCGATAATAGAGTGGCTAAAATACTGACATGGGCATAATTGTGTGGATACGTCTTAACAGAATCAGTGCCGGATTAGTGTCCTGTAGGCCAAGTTTTATAAATGATCAAACAAAATGTGTCCTTTACCTTTCCATAGCTGGATGGTTGTGATTGGCTGACACTAATAAAAGGCCCCATGTGAGCGTGCTTAAAGTTCACGGCATCATGTTAAGTGATGAGTCATGGCAGCGGGGGTGCAGCAGAACCGCTGCACTGATGACCTTACAGAGATGTTGAGGCCCACTCAGTGCTCCTCCACAGCCACAAGATTGTGTGTAACCAAGACAACCCCAATGTTAGCTTATTACATCCCACCACGCTCTCATCACTTGCTTATTTATTCTGTCCACACTCATGATGCTTAAGTGTCTTATTCAGACATTTTAGTGCCATCTGCCATTTTAACATCTTGACTTTAACTCTGATGACTCCAGCACTGATGTAAATAGCTGCTAAATATCTACAGTACAATTTTTAAAAACAGACACTGAAACCACTGCAGAGTGCAGGTTACAGTTGGTTACCTTTGAGTACACCCAGATTACAATTACTGTAGAAGTATTTTTTATTACATCAATTCAAGCTCCACTTGGCCACATGTGCAATTCAGGACTGATTTAACTGGCACTTAAATAATCCAAGTGATTAGCTGACCTAAAGTACAAGAGGTGATGTAGACAAAATGTGACTCACAAGTCTTTAAAACTTTCCTTTTTCATGGAAAGGTAGACAAGAGCCAGACATATTTAATGTTGTGTAGCCTACGGTGAGTACAGAGCTTTACCTACTGTAGATAATGCAGTAATCCTTCCTGTAAAAAAAACTATTTTTTTATCTACTGATGACATTTGTGCTTGAGCATTATTAAAGGGTTACTGTAGTTATTATGATATGACACAGTTTGTGGGGCTCAAAGAATTACAAAATTCAGACGTTTTCCATGGAACTACTTTCTACTACAATCCCGATGAAAGCTGTTGACAGTTGTTAGCCTCCAAATCAAAAAATTAAGCTAATGTTGCATTATGTTTAAGTCCCTAGCAGCATATTGTGCATACAATCCACAACAAATTACACTTTGTACAGGTTTATGAATATGGGAGCTTGACTTGTGATACTTTGATACTTGGTAGAGTTTGATGGTAAAAAATCTGTACTTTCATGGGAGTACAACTCAAAGCTGTATATTTCAATGTTTTTATCAGGTTTTACATCTTGGTGCTTCTTTGTACAGAACTTTGGTCAGCTTAAGCTATCTTTTATGTTTAAATGTGCTCTAGAAATAAACTTTACTGACTTCTTTACTTAACTTGCTATATTTCTGCTATAGTACTGCTACATGTACTAAGGAAGATGATGGCTTGGAGAACTTCTTCCAGAACTGGTCATTTCTAATCTCAGGTGAGCTGGTGTCTCTGTTAAACAGATCCTGCCGACTCTCAACATGCTTAGCTCGCCTCTGGTGGAAAAAACGAGACATGACACCTGCAGCACTTTATCAGGTGGAACTGTATTAAATTCTCTTTCAGGTGGGCAGATCCAGTGAAACAAACAGTTTACTAAGGACAGACATTCTGATCTGATAGGTGATATTTGTCTTTTAACATTCTTATAGGTAAGACACTCTTTATATCAGGAACACACTTCATATTCAAACAAGACAGGGTTACTTACTGTATATAAAATTGTGCAAGACTGCAATTGATGAGACAGTCCTAAAGAAGTGACAAAGGTTACACTGAAGAAAATTCTACTTTTTCTGCATTGGAATGTAGGGTTTATTTATCATACTCAGACTAATGTAACCTTAACACACACACACACACACACACACACACACACACACACACACACACACATTCATAAGTTAGTGTTATTAGTAGCAGTAGTGGTAGCAGTAGTCATACATTGTCTCAATGGCGTTTTAATGTCCCAAACTACGAGCAGAAATGCTGAATACTAAAAAATCTTGATTATCAACACAAAATATTGGCAGATCTGTTATGTTGTTAGCCTTTAAAAACCCAAAACATATTCATGTTCCCACCATTTACCCCCAAATAAATACAGTACAATCCACATTCAGTCAAGCACAGTAACTGAGTAAAGGAAAGTCAAATTTAGCATTTTCTCTCTCTCTCTCTCTCTCTCTCTCTCACCAACCCCACACAAACACCTACACACACCCACACACACACACACACACCCACACACACACACACACACACACACACACACACGTTGGATGTCATGTGAAGGTGTGCTTCTCTTATTTGAGGGCTTGCCAGATGATGATGATGAGGATGATGAGCACCAGCGACAGCACCATGGCCAGCATGCACATCCTCTTACGAGACTTCCTCTGCACACAAAGTATCATGTCAGAGTTAACAGACAAAAAAGGAACTAAATCTTATCAGCGTTTTACATGACAGTGGTGTAACACTGGCTGAGGACAGGATATCATATTGAACGTATTAATCCTTGTATACCACATGAATCGATAAGGGTGATGTTATTCTACATTATGAAATTATGAAATAGCCTCGCGCTGATAATAACCCAGTGAAGCCGCAGATAGAGCAGCGACTGTGTGCAACCACTGTGCAACACGTGTGGCTTATGCTAGCGGCAATACTTCCAATATGACGCGCATTTATGGAGACATCACGGCAGTGTGTCCGTTGACAGCACAAGGAGAAGAGAGTCGGGTAGGAAAGAGCAACTCCTTCCCCCCGCAGAGATTCATAACTTTAGCATTAGGGTGAGTTTATAGTGAAAGATATGCAGTCGTGGAGGACGTGGGGTTTCGGCAGTAAGTAAGTAAGTAACGTTACTTGAGCCGCATTATAATATCCGCTGACATTTCAGCAACACAGTTAATCCCGGACAGTATTTTTTCTTGCAGTGGAAAATGAAAATAGAATAAACAGAACAGTATTGCTTGGAAAACAGTGTACAGTGTGTGTGTAGGTTACAGTCACACTTTTCCTTTTCATTTAAAATCCAGCCATATTCCTTTCATTGTATTTAAAACACCATGTGAATATGTCCACTAAGAACAGACATGTTATAGGCTAAGGTTGTTTAAAAAAATTAAAAAAAAGTTTAGTGCTGGTTGAGCCTACGCTTCAATTTATGTTGATGGCCTTGGTCGATAATGTGTCCATTTTTATATAACAACAAAGCTGCATTCTTTTTTAAGATTATTTTTTGGGGGCTTTTCCCTTTATTGTGTAGAGACAGTGGATAGAAAGGGGGAGAGAGATGGGGGAATGACACGCAACAAAGGGCAGCAGGTCGGACTCGAACCCGCACTGCTGCAGGACTCAGCCAACATGGGGCGAGCGCTCTTACTGGGTGAGCTAGAGGTCGCCCCTACAGTCTTTGATTGTTCCTTATGGTCATGTTAAGGCAACCAGTTAACTTTTTTACCAAATAGGTAAATGAAAAGCATGTTGAAATTGGCAATTTTTTTTTTTTTTAAAGGCTACGTAATTACCTTAAACAGCTGGACCCTGTAGTTTCTATAAAACGTTACATAAACAGTAAGAAAGTGCATTTGTTGGGGACTATTTTCAGCGATGGATGAATTCACATAGCAGGATGGTGTATGTGGAATTGAGTCAAAATAAACTACAGAGTGTGTGTTCATAGTTAATGAAGGAACACGTCACCCAACACAACAGTTAAGAGTTCTTGGACAACACACGTTTTCATCTAATTGTCAAGCGAATTTTAAGCGAACTTTTAAATGACGCAAAAAAGAAAAGAAAAAATAAAATTAGAATTAGAAGTGTTTCCATCAACTGGTTTAGAGCGAATAAACTACATGTCACAAGTTGAAGTTACGAATGGCTGTTCGTAGTTCTTTGGCTAAATGGAGAGAGGTAGCATTGTACAAGTTGGCCACCTGTGCAGAATACAGGGTTGTGGCAGAGACATTTGTAGAACCAATTCGTCAATTTACCCTGACGTGGCTGAGGCACAGGCAATAGCGCACTGCAACTCCACTACGCACCTTGTGCCACAAGTATACGGCATACTGGATGGAACCCGTATCCCGATCCTTCCCCCAACCGATGGATACCGGGACTATAGTCATGTGAGTTACAGGTTTGCTACGTCACAACTTACGCAGCAAAGCTGTTTCCATCTCCCATTTAGCACGTTAACTCTTTTTCGAAAAAGGCAAAAACCACCTCAAGCGTAAAACCTATTATTTTGCAAAACCCCTCTATCTTACCTTGTAATGGGCTGCCTTCTGCAGCTGGACGGCCCCTCTGTCTACATGAACCTCAGCACTCTCCACATTGGCCTCAATGGTGTCTGTTAATCAGAACACACATGCACTTTCACATTTAAATGACGTGTAAAGGATCAACTCAATCCTTAAGTTTCTTGGGACTTACCAATCATCTCTCCTTGATCGTGGATCATCACAGCCAGGTCCTTGAAGATCTGGTTCACATCCATAATGTTGGCCTGGAGAGGACAGGAGCAGGAGGGTGAACTCGTGGACAGAACCTAACTATAGAACTTATTGTCCCTGCTACTGTGGGATGGGGTTGGTACCTCCAGCTGTTTGATGTTAGTCTCTCTCTCCCTGATGATATCCAGGTCCTCCTCTGTGATGGTGGGCTCCTCAGTCGGAGTCTGGCTCTGGCCCCACTCATCTTCCCTACACAATCATACAGTTCCAACTTTTATACTTTAACATTTAAAAGGCCAACGTTAAAGTAAAACAGAAACGCACACAAAAAGGTAACTCTACTCTGTTAAAGTAACAGAAGAAAAGACGCAATCAGATTGCAGATACATTTAGTAAAAATGGGGATTATAAGCAGGATAACAGTTTTAAAATACATTTAAAAACGAGAATGAGAATGATATACTGTAGCCGAGGGTTATGAGTATTACTTAAACATTAGAGAATGTCCAACTTACTGCACATTTAAAAAGCACCTTAAACAACTTCTTAAAAGTTCCCAGTTATGTCATCATTTTGACTAATTTTATTGATGTAATGTAATCTGCCTGAATGTGTGCTAATGTGTTTTTTGTTTGATATTGTATCTTGTCATATTCTTTTGTGTTGCATTATCTTGTATGTTGTTGTTTTCCTGCCTCGGGACTACAGGTGAAAATTAGCATTTATGCTATAACCTGGCTCATTTACAGTCTGTACAGAAATGTTAGATTGTTCATTAATGTGCACCGTCCCGAATGAATAAATAAATAAAATAATAATAAAGTTGCGCCTATACTTATGAGGGTAATACAATAACAGGGAGGCTCCGTAGCCTGAACCAAGCAGACAAAACATCTTCCCCCCTTCTGTTCTTACCTTTCACATTAAAAGCCCTTTACTATACATATCTCAATAACTATCTCATCAAGTATTTGGCAAAATCCAAAGTTATGTATTGGTTAGTCTGGCATTGCCAGACCTTCTTCAAGGTGCTGCGGAGGAGGGTCTGGCTAGTCTACACAGCATTTCGGGATGGGAGAAAAACGTGCTCTGGTTTATTGGCATTTCTTTAGACCAATCACAATCGTCTTGGGCGCCACTAGGCGCCGGACGGAGCAATGGCGCCTCTGCAAAATAGCCTCAGGAAGGAACTTGTTTTGGTGGAACGTGTACGTTCAAAGGTTGTTTTAGTCGTGCAACAGAAAACTCAGATTGGACAGATAGTCTAGCTAGCTGTCTGGATATCTGAGGAGCAGTTAACAGTAGTCCTCATAAGTCCATAGGAGTTTAAAATGCCAACACATCGTTGATATAGACTATGCATTGGTAGATGTCCCCTTTTTTGGAAAGATTGGTTGGAAAAGGGAATTTTGGGGGATCAGTATCTCGGTGGCATATTGAAATCCTTTGAGGATGTGGTACAGCAATTTGGAATCCCTAGGTCTCAATTTTTCAGATATTTGCAACTTCGCCATCTGTTAGTGGGGACTTTTGGATCCAGTTCTTCAGCCCCGAAGGCACCAGAATGTTTAGATAAGGTGTTGATAAAATATGGAAAAGGCCATGAGGCTTCTGGGTATTATTCTATGCTTATGCAGAACCTGGGGAATGGAGCCTGGACAGCCCTTAAAAAGACATGGGAAAGGGATCTGAGTATTAACTGGATGATGAGGAGTGGGACAGAATCTGTAGGAATATTAAAACTATGTCATGCAATGTGAGGTTGCGCCTCATTCAGTTCAAGATTATGCATCGCTTCTATTGGACTCCCTCCAGATTGTTTAGACTTGTTTTGAAAGTCACACCAAATTGTTGGTAAGACAGAGGACGGCCAATTACTTTATGTCCTTTGGACCTGTGATAAGGTCCAGGTATATTTATGTTGCGAATTGTATGTTTTGTCATACAGCCCAAAATTGGCTAAATTAAGTTTTTCTCTAAAAAAAATACACTGAGCAGAGTACACATTTTGGTGCTAAAAATCTTTGTTTGCCCATTTTCTTTTCTCAGGTTATACTGTACCGTTGTCCGACAGACTACACAAGTGTGTATTGATATTTTATTTCTTTTTTTCTCGTCTTTATTGCATATTTAGTATTGAGATAATCCAAAAGCAACAAGTATTGTTACGTTACTTTAATATTGTGATACTTGATTAAGGTTACTGTTACTAATTACATTCATTTTTAACAAGTAATTAGTAATACAATAACACACCCTAACCTGACTTTTACTGTTTACCTGTGAAAGTACGTATTAAGATTCAATAAATCAATCAATCAATCAATACTGAAGCCAGGTAGTTCTTTTCCCAGCATACAGTAAGAGTACAGGTTGTGCATGCCAAATGACAAAGCTGCCACATGTAGGGCGCTTTATGGGAGTTTGGGCGAGACAAGGTGCGAACTGTACTGTATCATACCATACCATACCATACACAGAGAGTTGGGGGATCAATAGGGGCCCAACAGCAAAGCTTTGCCCTGAAGCCCACTAACAGGTTAATTCTGCAATGGTTAGTGCTAGAAATTAGAGCCTGAGCAATACTGTTGTTATTGTTTTTTTATTTGTTGATAATAATGAATATTTAACAGTTTAAAAATCTCCATTTAAAGTTCAGTTTAATAAGAGATCTTAAATTTGGTTACTAAAACATGGCAACTGAGACATATACAGTACTGGCATTTTATAGTTATAGTAGTATATGGTGTCAGTGCTCTCTGGTGGACAGACTATGTAATGGACACACTGTTACTAAATGACCTCAAACATATCTTTGGCTTTCTGTACTGGCATTTATCATCACTTAGGTTGGCCAGTATATAGCTTATATTTCTACAACAGTCTAAAAGCTGATAATATTGGCAGAGCCAATGTATTGGTCTACTGGAAATGTCTCAGTGTAATGTGACATTTTATTTTTGGATACACAGAAAATATACCAGCAACGGTCCACGTGGTTGTTTGGTGGGGTCCATCCCAACAAAAGAGGAACATACTTTGGCCTTACTGTGGCTTTTTCACACCAAATTGCGTAAAGAACAGAATGGCGGGTAGAGAATGGCCTGAAGGTATCATATTTTTAAAAAAACTCTGAAGAAACTTACTTTTCGAATGTAACCAGCTGTTCATTTACATTGCCTCCATCTCCCTGTAGACAATGACACAAAAAAGTTCAATCAACATCAGCTCTCTTTCCATCATGTGTGCAATAATATTAGAAGTAATTGAATTAATCACTATGTGTTTAAGAGAAATGTTATTGGTTGTAAAGGCTCCACAGCCCTTGTCCAATGAAAAGCCTGGTAATCACCATGACTCTGGATCCAGCTCGAGCTCTGGCCACTGACTCCTTCTCTTTCTCAGCGGCCCTCCGCTGCACCACCTGGAAGTTGTTGAGGGCTGCAGAGAAATCGCTCATCAGACGCTCCTTCTGCAGCTTTTGCTGCCTCTGGAGGAAAGAAGAATAAAAACATAATAAAAACCATTTAAATGTTTCTTGAATGTTGTCATGTCACAGACACCCAAATAGAAAAGGGCATTACGAATCATTTACTGTGTGCATAAAAATCATTCTTCTCAACTTCTGTTTTTAAGATCGGGCATCCTCACTGTTTATCAAGTCATTCAACTACAGATTGCTTTATTTGTATACAGACCTTTAAACAAGATACTTCAGTGTTTCCCATACATACGTAGGTTCTACTTGGGCGCACCGCCCAGGTAAATTGAGACCCGTCCAGGTAGATACAATCCAAATTCAATTTTCTTTCAAAACAAAGGTGTATTGTTTTTTACAGCGCACCCAGACCAACTGCCTCCAGCCCCTCCCCCTTGTGCCACGTGCATGACAGTGTCAACGTTGCACTTGCTCTGAGTAGTGCTGTGCGATACTGCAATATTTGGTATCGATTAGAGCTGAAGAGCTTTGCCTGAACCTGACGGGACTCTACAGGTCGAGTTCGGTCTTAATTTCTATCATTTTACACAGGCTCGGGCCGGGCTCGGGCTTGCGCTCCGTTGCGCGAGCAGTAAATGAGAGGTCAGGTGAGAAGTTTCGATTAGCGCGAAAATGGATGTTGAGGAGGTGAAACGGAGGCTGGCCTCTGGCGATTACATCTTGGTTGCACCAGCAAAGAAAGCAAAGTCTGAGGTTTGGAAAACTTTTGACCATGTGCATAATGAGAATAATGAGCCAGTGGGTTATGGGAAATGCAAAAAATGCAAATTTCTGTTAAAGTACGACAGCAAAACGACGAGGAATTCGTCGCTGATAAGGCATGTTGATCGAAGCTGTTTAACACCTGCCAGTGCCCAGGATCAACCTACAATCACATCGTTTGTTACAGCATCAAAACCCATCGCTGCAAAGGTGAAACAAACTGTGACGGAGAAGTATGTCAGCTTTTGCTGTAAAGACATTAGGCCTTTCAATGTCGTAAATGGCGAGGGGTTTGAAGAGCTGGCGCAAGAACTAATTAATGTCGGGGCTGCGTATGGGAGGGTTCCCGTAAACACTGTTATTCCCCGCCATGTCACAATTGCGAAGAGGTGCACTGACATGGCAGAAGAAAAGAGGGAAGCTTTAGAACTCGTACCAGATCGTTGTACTACAGTTTTTGACGTAACACACATAAACAACAATGGCGACCCCTGTTGATGCTGTACAGATGATTAACGGTGAGAAATAGAAATAAATAGACATAAATAGGCAACGTAAAATAATTCTGCACATTGTAATCAAAACAATACACATACAATTGTGTACTACTACAGGTTATACCCAAAATATGTCGCCGACTATAAATCGCTAGTATCAGCTAGCGCTAGCTAACGTCAATGTTAGGCTTAAACAGGGCAAGTTTTAAACGTGTTTTAAGCCTCTAAACATGCTCGAAATGTCATTAGAAGTGCCTACCCATGTGCAGTGATTCCTTCCGAGGGAACACAGCAAATCTGACTGCAGTAGATGTGACAGGAAGGCAGAAAAGTTGTGTTAATCCAGCTAGTGCACAAACCTCTGTTTATTTCCCGTTTTCCGGTCAAGTCCACACTAGTCGATTGTCGAACTCCTACAATCCAATAGTCCAGTCAAATTTGCTGTGTTCCCTCGGAAGGAATCACTGCACATGGGTAGGCACTTGTAATGACATTTCGAGCATGTTTAGAGGCTAAAAACACGTCTAAAACTTGCCCTGTTTAAGCCTGTTGGGTGCTAACTCTAGCAGGGGGATAACACGGTGTAGGCAGCACCGATTGTTTTAGTTTTTCTTGCTACTGACATCACTCCTAATTTCCAAACAACAGAGCTACGTGTTGAAATTGACCGGAATTCTCCTTTAACGTTGGGTAGCCTAACCTGAACCCTGCCAACGGCACAATGTTTAGCTAGCCAGCTCGTGACTTGGCCAAGACCAAGTCGTGAGTCGTGACCTGAAGTCGTAACTTACAGGCTTAAAAATTGTGTCTGGAACGCAGCATGATGCTAGATACATTTTGAATATCGTAATATGACAAGTGTTGTCTTTTCCTGGTTTTAAAGCCTGCATTACAGTGTTGGATCCAAACAAATGTGCATAAACTGATCTTGTACAAAAAAACAAAATGTGGCCAACCGGCACTCAGAGAACATGTGGTCTTTCAAACAGAGGGTTTCGGCCTACATGTAAATTCCACATCCCTTGCTTCAAACTCCTAAATGAAGAGAAGAGTGTAAAATGGCCGGAGAGAGGGTCCTGCAGATAAGGTTCGCACCTTGCTGGAACTTTGATTCTTCCCATTAGTTCAGAGGTTCCTCAAACACATCATGGGGCCTTTAACTTTAAAACCTGCTGACACACCAAAATCCTAGCTTTCCATCTGAACTCTGGTTGTAACAGGTCAGCGCCCAAGTTTGTGCTAAAACTTCCATTTTTGAAACAAAGTGGATTTAGTTTCGGTGCTGGGAGCACTGTGGATCCTATGAAACCACGCACCAGTGTTTTCATATCTGCAGGAGAAGGAAACGTTTTTCTTCTCAAGTCGACTACACTGTTCCCTTCCTGCTGCTTTTAGAGGGAAAAGTTTTCCGTGAACTCGCCGATGGGCGATCCGGATTCTTGTTATGTATTTCTGTGGAAATCTATGGACAGAAACAAACAGACTGAACACACAGTAAGAAGGCTTAAAGGAGAACTCCGGGCAATTTTTACGTTAATTGTGATCGCTATACTTTTTTGAGTACTGTCTATAGCAAAAAACACGAGCCGAATCGGTGCTAGCAACATCGAGCTGCTGCAGCTAATGCCCAGAGCTCCCAGTTAGCTAAAACGTCAGTTTTGGGGGCATATCATAAAGAGTGCCTTTGTGCCTCTTAACAGACACAAAATGCAATTAAAATGTCTGTGCAACATGAACAGGGCCCTTACATGACAACAAGAAGCGTTTAGCAACTTAGCCATTGTTTAAATTCACCTACCCTGTTAGCTGCTAGCTGCCGTCTGGGATGAGTGAGTGTGTCCAGCCCGGCTTTGGTAATAATCATCAAGCAGCAGTTCCGTGTGTATTTGTAGCATAAATATCCATTTTGTGTGCATTCCATCTGGCGTTGGTGAGTAGGAGTCTTGTCAGTGTCGATCGTTGTGGTTTCCTTAGCCGGGCTAGCAGGTCCGGCCGGCGTCCCTACTTCTGCCTCCTCCCCGCCCTCCTGGCTTCACGCAGCCGACAACAATCCAACGAGCGCCCGCTGGTCTGGTGGGTGTCTTCCAGAAGACCGTTCAAGCCTTCGCCGCGAAAATTGGTATTTTATTTCACCCTCAAAAATAGGTAAGTGAGCAATGTAGTGGTTATGACCATATTAGTGACTATGTAACTACATGGAAACGGACCAAATTATGTTTGTGCCCTGTACAGTAAAATAGTGATTTTTAAAATAGTGTTCACAATTTGGAAAGGCACAAACGCGAACCATATCTTTTCCACAGTATATCAACACTTGTTTTTCGAACTCCAAGCTTCTTCCCTTGTGAACAACTCCGATCTTCACTCTTCACACACTACGCTCCTCCAACATGCACACTGCTATTTACCTTTCTCCTGCTAAACTGAAGTCCCACGGGACTTAGCGAGACTACAGCTAGCCGTCTAAAACACTATTTTACTGTACAGGGCACAAACATAATTTGGTCCGTTTCCATGTAGTTACATAGTCACTAATATGGTCAAAACCACTACATTGCTCAATTACCTATTTTTGAGGGTGAAATAAAACACCAATTTTCGCGGCGAAGGCTTGAACGGTCTTCTGGAAGACATCCACCAGACCAGCGGGCGCTCGTTGGATTGTTGTCGGCTGCGTGAAGCCAGGAGGGCGGGGAGGAGGCAGAAGCAGGGACGCCGGCCGGACCTGCTAGCCCGGCTAAGGAAACCACAACGATCGACACTGACAAGACTCCTACTCACCAACGCCAGATGGAATGCACACAAAATGGATATTTATGCTACAAATACACACAGAACTGCTGCTTGATGATTATTACCGAAGCCTGGCTAGACACACTCACTCATCCCAGACGGCAGCTAGCAGCTAACAGGGTAGGTGAATTTAAACAATGGCTAAGTTGCTAAACGCTTCTTGTTGTCATGTAAGGGCCCTGTTCATGTTGCACAGACATTTTAATTACATTTTGTGTCTGTTAAGAGGCACAAAGGCACTCTTTATGATATGCCCCCAAAACTGACGTTTTAGCTAACTGGGAGCTCTGGGCATTAGCTGCAGCAGCTCGATGTTGCTAGCACCGATTCGGCTCGTGTTTTTTGCTATAGACAGTACTCAAAAAAGTATAGCGATCAAGATTAACGTAAAAATTGCCCGGAGTTCTCCTTTAAGGTTTTCTGGGCAGAGGAATAGTGTGTTTATTAATGAGTAATTTGTAGGGCTGGGGGTAAACGATTATTTATTAAACGATTAATCAGGCGATTATTTTATCGATTAGTCGACTAATATAACGACTAATTGGACGATTAATATAACGATTATTTTTCTGTTGCTCGATTAATAAAAACCATAATGTATCTCAAACAAATACCAAACACATCTTAATAATATACTTTATTAAACAACAGTTTTGCACAGCAAAAAATCTTCTGCTTAACACAAAATAAAATAAATAAAATTATTTTACTGTTATACAAAATGAAAGGCCATGTCTATGAAGGCTTCACCCTCAACAAGAGACAAAGGCCTCATGTCTTTGACGATCACCTGTAAGATAAAGACAATTATTATTAATAACATGAACATAGCACCTGTCATAGAGCCATATGTTGCTTACAGTGTAAGAAGATTAATTATTAGACAATCCAAACAAGGACACAAAGAAAAGGGCCAAGTTAACTGAAGAAACACCTATAACCTAGCTAATGAATATACACAAAAATGGGCACAGCCAGTCCATCCTAAAAGATACTCAAAGCAAGCAACAGTGAGCTAATAATTACTTACTCTCAAGATCCTTTTTCTCAGTTCGGCTGCCTTCTGTGGAGTGCATTGCGTTTCTTTCCCAAAATAGGACGGCAAGGTTTTTTGCTTTGTCCTAGAAAACACAAAAGCAATGCATATTAGAACGACAGCTATGACAGTGGGACGTTTTAAATCTACTCTTAACCTCATTGCAGTGCTGCTATACTATGATTAGTTTATTTGAATGCTATCGTGGCTACTTTTAAAAGTAATGTTATGTCCAACAATGCATTTCATCATCATGGTTAGGCTAGCCAGCTGCTAACGTAGCAGCTGTGTCTCTGTCTGTGTTGTTTTGTAACATGCAAATTGCCAGGTGCACATAACAATTTTGATCTGGTTCTCACAGGAGCACCAGAGTTTGTTTCTTGGTGTTCATGCATTCAGGTTTATCTAGAGGCTCGTAGAGTACTCTGTGCACACTGTAAAATGTTTGGTACTCAAAGGAGCCCTATCACACTTGGATTTGGTGCTCATTTTAATGTTTTCAGTGCTCATAAAAACATCCATTCATTCATGAGCACTGCGCACCAGCTGATGTACAGCCCTGGCCTGGACATTGCTTGGCTCAGTTAGTTGACATTAGCGAACTAGCGTACTGAATCATGATACTATAAGCTGGCTAACGTGAGTCTAATGTTATGTATTTGACTCGTAAACGACCACAGCATTAGTTAACGCTAACTACCGTTAAGTCGTGAGTTAGCTAACGTTAGACAGATACCGTTAAAAGCTAGTAGCTAACGTTCACGTTAGCTCAAGCTAAACAAAACACTACACAAACATGAAACTAGTTTAGCCAACGTTAGTACTTACTTGTTATTGTCTCCTTCACGAGTGACAATGGGGTGCCTCCGTTTCAGATGCTCCCACATTGCTGTTGTGCTGGTGTGGTATGCCAACTCCATTTGGCAAAGGGCGCAAATAACGACACCTTTACGTTTCGGACTAAATTTGAAGTATTCCCATACCTTCGATGGTTTACGGCGAGTTGTTTTTTGGGGACTTTTTGTTTCGTTTTTTGGGGAATTCTGTGAGGAGGTTGCTGTTTCTTCCTGCATTATGCAATGTTTTGGTCTCCCACGAGTGTGTGGTGACGCGTCGACGCAAAAATATGACGTCGACGTCATCGACGCGTCACTCCAGGCCTAGTAATTTGCTATTGTTGCTATTTGTGTTACCATTAATGTGATCTGATTAATACAGTGCTATGGCTGCACACTTTGATTATTAATCTGTTTGGCGGTGAATGTACTCTGATCATGGTGCATTGTTGATATGTTGTGTTGAATATTGCAGCTAGCTTGTTAAAACTGTAATTGCTACGTGCTAACTGAGTTTTAGTTATTGTACTGAGTGAGATAATCAGGTTTTTCAAAGTGTCTTTCCTTTCCTAAGGGGTTTCCTTTCCTCTATCACTAACACAATCACACACACACACAATCTCTCACACACACCCCCAAGTGAACAGCTGGCCAACAGCGAGTCACGTATATCGAATAGCTACACAGCTAGCACATAGCGAAGTAGTTTAGTGTGTCCCTTTGTCAACCACACGTTAGTCTGAGAGCTAACTGACTATCTTAGTCACGTGGAGTTGCAACGCAGCCCACTACCGCCCTCTTGGGGCTAAATACCTTTTGTACAGCTAACACATAGCCTAGCTTCAATGAGCTAACAGCTAATCTATGTGTGACCGAGCAACCCCAGGTTGCGTCACCCCCCCACCTCCTCCTCGCACTCTCTCTCTCTCACAATCACACAATCACACACGCACACACAGGTTTGTTTTTTCTTTGTTTTGTTGTAGTTTATCGACCATTGATGATTTTGAAGTTAATAAATTCTACTATATTTTAAATAGCAGTTGTCTGTGATTATTTGTGTACTTATTGTAATAATTGCTGGTTGAACACAGGTCAGTGCTCGGATTCACCCTTCCTTTTGTCCCTTTAAAGAATACCAGATAAATTAATCAAATGAATTCAGATCAGTATTTTAAAGGGAACACCACCTAATGAGACTGTTTCACAGTTCGGTTATTGGCCTCTGAAGTTCCAGGGTGGTGCCCCGTTTTGATTGTTTGTCGATTTAATAAAGTTATTAATAATCATATTCATAACTTTATTAATATTGATGAAACATCTTTGATAATTTGCCAATAATTAGATCTGTACACCTACAAATTGCCAACAACAGTAAAGGGATGTCATTTTCTGAACTTACCAAACTGTTCCAGCTGTTCCATTATTTGCCATTAACCACTTAGTCATTATATCCACATTACTGATAATTATTTATCAAAAATCTCATTGTGTAAATATTTTGTGAAAGTACCGATAGTCAACCCTACAATACAGCCACAATATCATTATCGACAGAGGCGCCGGCAGGATTTTATTTCAAAGTACACACAAGAACTGCCCGCCCACTGAAGTGCTTTGCTGCGCCAGAAATCAGCTGTTCTGATAATATTTAATGTGTATTAGAGTGTGCTCCTTGCGTACTTTTATCATATCATGATGACCAAATCATAAAACTATTTTACTTTTTTTATTTTACTATTTTGTAAGAGAGAGAGAGAGAGAGAGAGAGAGAGAGAGAGAGGTGAATGTGCTCAGAGCATATTCAAAATATCAATATACAGCAACACAAATATGCTTTCACATATTATCCCTAATATGATGATGAGTTTACTGAATGTGTTTGGGTTCTGGACTGTTGGTATGACAAAACAAGTAATTTGAGGACCTCACCTTGTGATGGGCATTTTTCACTATTTCCTCACATGTTATGGACTAAATGCATTCTCCTACCGAGCCCCTCATCTGTAGCCTGACATCGTCATACTCATATTCTAGTCAGAATATGAGTCTGATACTGCTCCATTGGGCTGTGATTATGGGGCGTGTTTCAACCGAACCAGGAAATAAAATGACTCTACACTCAATTGGATAGACCTACAACCAATCAGAGCAACGGAGATGGACGTCACAGAAGCTGCAAGTCAAAGGCGGGCTTTCGACAGAGCAAAGGCAGAGGCGGCAGTTTCCGTGTCGTGCGGACGGGTGTGGCAATGTGTATACGTGATCGCAGTTCTCTGTTCCTCTTTTAAAATGAATGCGCTGTCGATATCTTCTATAACAGACGCGATAGCGGAATCTACACATCTCAATTCTCCAGCGGCAGCCACCTTTGTTATAAACAAATTCAGTTGATTATGTTACTGTTGATCGTCTGTCCATCATCGTATAAAGCCCGCCCTGACAATTTGATTGGTCCGAAGAGCTCTGGTTGGAGCATAGTTGCTCCACAGCGGATCAAGTCCAGACCGAACTTCCCAACCTCAAATGTTGTGGGCGGGGCTAAGTTCGGCTGGCATCCAGGCTACCTCATCTGTGGAATCAGCAACTGAGCTGCGATGGCCTAATGAAATGTCTCCCTTTCTTTTCTCCCCCATCCTGAAGCTGACTATGGTTCTGGTTTTAATGACTATGCATTGCCTCCAAAACACTGATCTAACCATGGAATAAGCTTACCATGCTGTATTTAAGCTATATCGGCCTCTGAGCCTATGAACACTACCTTACTTTGATTCCAATGAAGGAAAAATCATAATGCAACAGCATCAGAATCACAATTTGCCTTTGTGGTTGGTGATAAAAGCATCTACAGTATAGCAACGCATTCTCACTCACAGCGCATCAAAGGGTAATGCTTGGTCAGGTGCCTTTGGCGTTTGTTACTGACGCAAAAAGTCTCCTTTAGAGTCATTTTTAGACGCGCTGGGTCGGGACTCCTGGCATCCCTTTTTAAAGCGCTGGGTCGGCACTTACATTTAACTGACATGCAGCACAAGAACAGGACAGTTATGTTCAGGAATGGATCGTGGGTGGAGTTACAAAATGTACTTTTCGGCGACAAGTGGGACAAGAACGGGACACGAACCCCAGTCTCCTGGGTGAAAGTCCTGTGTTGTTTGACCCATCCATCACCCCCAACTCCTTACGCGGATTTTCGGTCTTTCATACTACTGGCTACCGTTGTCGCTCTTAATGCTACATCATCTTACAGCGCCGCGCCCCATCGAGCTGCTGCTGCTCTTCCCGGTGCGTTCCATACAGACGCTACAGGGTGATTTTTGCGTCGGGATCCTACGCTGAGATCCACTAACCAAGCGTCAGTATTTGACGAGTTGGGAATGAGGAGGGATCATCTATAGACTGACCTGTTCTGATGGAGACAGCGGTGTGGGCAGTGACCCCAGCTCCTTCAGGTGTCTGTTGGTTTCTTTAGCCAGCTGGTTGGTGTAGTGCTGGAGCTGTTGGCTGCAGGGGAACACAAACACTGCTAAGATCCACGTAAACGTTCAACTGCTCACACGCTTGCTCAAATAATGACAATATGTGAGATTACCTGGGATACTAATCATCCCAGGCCAGTACTGTACTTACAGCCTGTCCTGGAGCTCTGAGGTTTTCTGTCTCGTCCCCAGCTGCTGGAGGAGATTTTTGATCTGACCAGCTGCGGGGAAAATAGAACCATTTAACATGCAGATCTTTTGGAGAAGTAATTCATGCGTAAAGGTGTTAACTATTGATCTGGTCTTAACCAGGGTTTCTACAGGTTTCACCAAGTCAAATTAAAGACTTTTAAAGACATTTTTAACACCATTATGAACGAAATTCAAGACCTATAGTATAGTATATAATAAAGTCAGATGTCAATTCCCCGATTTCCTCCTTGGCATTATAGGACCGGTGTCTAGATTGGCTGCTAAATAAGTTGCACGTTGGTCTCATTTGTAGACGTAATACAGCAAATTATAATTGGACTAGTGGCAGAAAGAACTACAACACCACAGAAACATAAAGCGCTGCGGGAACATTTCAATGAGCATTAAAATAAGCGTTACATTGACGTTTTAATTATTTAAGACCTAGAACACAATACTTCAGCGAATTTAAGACTTTTTAAGGCCTAACATTTTGATTTAAAACTTTAGACTTTTTAAGACCCCGCGGAAACCCTGTAAACAGGTCGTTTTCTGCTGTTTGTGACACAGTAGGCACTCACAGTTTTGACTGATCTTCTGGATGTTGGAGCTGCATGCCTGGATAAGGCTGCCAAAGTCCTTTGGCTGGGACCAGCTGCTGTCGGCGCTCATATAGGACATCCTGGCTGTAGACCACCAGCCTGTCACACAGCTAAGGAACACACTCTGAGGAACACAAACTAAACACAGTTGCAATGAAGAGAATGGAGCACATTTGGTCGCATCAAATTATTTTTCTATTTCAATGAATTTCAGTTCTTGTATTGAAATAGTTTGAACTATTTATAGTGTTATGTAGTCTCGCCTCAACAATATCAGTGCATCATATTTCACAGAGATAAAAAAAAGCATAAACACGTATTCAGGAGCCTATAACATCTGGTTATAAATCTTAAAGAGGCGCTATGCAGTTTTGGCCATTTCTCCGCCGTTTTCTGGCTTTTTGCTGGCAGGTTTCTCTATAGAGCTCCCCCTACAGCTTCGGAATAGATATTTGGCAGCTCCTATGTTTACTCATGTCTGACTCCTTGGTCGGTCAGTCTGCCGTTTCCTCTTTCTCTGTTCCTCCAACAATGCTTTCTGCTTCTTTTTTGCCGGCTCAGCCATAACGATAGTGTGAAAAACTCCATCACTACCTTGTTAGCCAGTTCCTGGATGGGGGCGTACGTGTGCAATGCCGTGAAGCAATTTGTTACATTTTGAGACCTGATATCACGCGATACTTCCTGACGCTGAGGCCAACGGCTCGCCGGCCCAAAGCTGCAAGGGTGGTTTTTCTGCTCACAGGCATTAGGGGCAAGCGAGACGACCACCATTCAACTCGAAAAAAGTCATATAACCATTCCAATGACTCCGAAGCTGTTCAGTTAAGGTAAATTAAACTAAAATAAACTGCATAGTTCCTCTTTAAATGTTCATTTTTCAACATCTGGTGAAAAACTTCCATTCAGGAGAGGTTTATCTGTGTTTTAAGCCCCCAACGTCTCCTTCCCTAGGATTAGGCAATGGTTATGGTTAGGGTTAGGGTTAGGTGCCTTCAAGTCAACGGTCGCAGCGCTGCCTGGAAGGAGACGTTGGGGGGCTTAACACACCATCGAACTCACGAGAGACAACTTTATATTTGTTTTATTTATTTTATTTATCGACTTCTACTGAGCCTATAATGACCCTAAATGTAACCAACATGTAAAGTCGTTGTAATTTTTATTCCATTTATTCATTCATCTAATATGATGGTACAGAGCCAACAAACGTTATAACGTCAGGTGTCACTGCCCTTCTCTCCGTCTTTTTCACAGTAAGAGAACGACGTAGGCCCTTGCCTGTACAGTTATCTTTCAATAAAAGAGGCTCGCACAAAAAAAACTAACACAAAAACAGAGGCAGGCGCGAGCTAAACCCAAGTCATCACGTGGATTAACCTTATTACAGGCAATATTGAAAATAAATCTACTGCGTACTAATACAAGGTTTAAACCGCCTCTCTTTTTGGGTACTTAGTCACAAAAACTACTGTAACGTAGGCTAGGTAACATTTTAAAACTGGATAACCCTTATATCCACAGTCGTTATTCAACGTTAATAACATGTCGCAGTGTGTCTCGTGCATCAATTTCAGCCTAGATTCGGGTTCTAGTGTTTTATATAGCAGGTTAAACTATATCCCTGTCGGCTAATAGCCTACTAATATTAGCAATGTCCACAGTTATTCTCTTACTTTGCAGTGAAGCTGACGCTGACAGTGTCTGTTGCTCCAAATGCCTCAGATAAGTATTTCTAGTCTACATCAGAGCCCGTCTGCGACGTCACACGTTCAAAGCACTAATCCGACGTTATTTTGACGCTGCGTTCACTGTCAATAACAAATAGTGGTCAACACAAATTTTGCGTGAGGTATAGTTCAACTTCATGTGATAATTACTGCTAGCATAAAACGTCCGATAAAGCATACATTTAATCTACAAGAACCTCAAATGTCCAATCAATGATATTCTACGTTGACGCAGCGTGATGGGCCAGTAGGCCTATCTCTTGGAATAATCCCGTGCCTGTCCCATGACTCACACTGACTCTAATAATAATAGTAAATGCAGCAGCGTGCAGTCGTGCATGTGACAGCAGAAAAAAAGTCAAAAGAACTATAATTGCAATTACCAGCAGGGCTTCAATGCAGAAATGTTGGGGACATGAGTCAAAGTCTTCTAACCCATAGGCCTAAGATGTATTCTTTTTAATATATATAAAAAAGAATACATTTTAGGCCTAAGAGATTATAGATAGATAGATAGATTTTTGTGATTGGTGATCTTTGACTGTTGCAATTATTTTGAGCTCTGATTATTGTTGTTCTACTGTACATTCAGATGTTTAGGCAATGTTGACCTGTGTTTAGTATGATTTTTACTTATAGAATAGACTTTAATTGTCATTGTGCAGTAGAACCATACAACGAAATTTGCTTGTGCAGCCTCTAAAACGATACTCCCTTTCATATACAACTCACACTCAGTACTTATAAGTTAACAAATAAGTTACGTCATATTATTGATTTGAGATACTTTAGATACATTTGTCTTTAGTTGATTAATTCAAATGCTCCCTTGTATGATATAATAACTATAAGGGCTTGACAGTAAAAACAAAGAATAAAAAAGTAAATAAAATCCGAAACATAAAAGATAAAATAAGTACTCATTGTAACAAAATATGCCTGTTTGGTTCAGCCTTCTATTGCTCTATTGAATAATATGTAGCCTACTTACTTTCTTTTACATTTCTAAACTATGCAAATGTAATGTAAGGGCGTGCACATGTATGATGGGAATATTCATGAAGCTGTGTAACTTTATGAGTGTTATATTGGACACTGTGACGTTCCATCACACAGTAGTGCAGCAGTTCAGGACAGGCTCTAATCCCATCCAAGAAAATCAAAGCTGTGTTATCCAGTACGGGGATGCAAATTAAGTGATGCAGTGATCAAAACTTCAAATGAATCCACTTTAAAAAAATATATATCTTTACACAGTTCTCTTTACTTTTTACACAGCTTACATAGAAAGTACAGTCTGCAGAACATTTAACAAAAATGTAAGCGGCCGACTATTTCACCTGAGAGTCTTCTGCTCATGGTATTCAAGCTTTTTTTTCCAGATAAAGAAAAAACTGTTGCAGCTGTAGGCTCATTCAGATAATCATTCTACGTTGACCATAGAGAGGCCCACCAGATTGATCGAAGAAAAAAATCCAAGCAGAGAGAATATGAGACGCAAATGAGAGAAGGGAGAGACTATTAAAGAAGAACTGAGTGTCTCAAATGAAATAATAGCACAGATTGTAAATAATGTCACCCATCATGGCCTAGACTAGCCAGACATGAGGGTTAACCTAATGTGAGCAGATAAACAGTAGTATCAAATAGGAATGTCTTCCAAAGGGAGAGCAGGTACTGTGACTACAGAGCAGTACCATCCTGTGCTGCATACATCAACAGCTGACGGACATCACCGAAAGTGCGTGAAAACAAAGAAAAAAAAAAGTGCTGCTGGGTCTTTGTGGTGATCACATACAGGTGCTCTTTGGATACTTCAGGTGCTTATTGCACGGATTTGTATACTAATACTGTGCCAATTCCATCTTGTGAAGGGCTCATTGAATTGGTAGAGTCTGGTCTCAAATTCAAGTCTCCTTCAAAAACAATCCAAGGCCCACTGGGGTTTGTGACAACATTTAAAATGCCTTTATTTTACATGGCAATATGCATTTAAAGGTATCAACGTGTTGCGACTGACAGGTCTTCTTAGCGTCATTGTCAGCAGTAACTTACAAGTTAAGTTTCTTTCAAAACGGTCTTGAGCCATGTAGAAAATGTAGGAGTAGGCAAGCAACAAGGGAGTTGTGAAGGTTGTAAGTATGCCATTTGATTCAATATTAATTAAAATAATAAATATATATACATATGAAATATATCCTGACATTGGAAAATTAGTGGAAATAAATAGAGGCAAATAAATAAATGTGACATTATGAAATAAAAGCCCCCTGACATAAATAAATGTGGACTTATGAAATAAACATCCTCTGAAATAAAAAGTAAAACCTATTTATTTATTTAACTATATTGACTCATTTAGATATTTATATTTACATGTATTTATATATTTATTGCATCATTTATTTATTTTAGGATGTATTTTATAGGCATATTTATTTATTTATGTATTTATTTACTTATTTAATATTGAATCATATGGCATTCTATATATAAGTAGGTGGATGTCTGGAAAGAAATCAGAACATTAAAATGATTTAAGCAGTTTCCCGTGCATGCATAACATATATTGTTAAAACAAATTTAAATTCAAATATAAGTTGCATGTCAAAATTGCAGTCTATTGCTGATGCTAATAACCTGATAATAGCAGAGTAACTGTTAGTAACTGGGAATTGGCAGGAAAGTTACTCATACAAACTTACACTCAATTCAAATCACACAACATTTCTAGACGTGGTCCCAGAAGTACCACAGGCTCTACCATGAGAAGTCTGGAGAATGCACTGTATAATTGATATAGTTACTAAACTTCAACCCACACGTCAAAAGACCATAGCAAAAAGCTAAACAAAGCGCAATAGCAAGGCTCTATCCACCAGAGGTCACTATTGGATGGCATTACAGATTATACCTTTAAGCTTCAAAAACTGTCAACAAAGCTAAGTGGGACTTGGCAAAATGTAGCTTGGTTTCATTATAAAATTAGTTTACTGTATCAAAAAAGAGAAGTTACTGTCTAATATAAATTACTTTTTTATATATATTTTATTCCCTATCTTAACTTGCACTATTTTGTGTTTGGATTCTCATTTTGTTGTTACTATACATAAGTAAGTAGGCTAAGTAAGGAAGTAATTAAGTAACGTTTTATTTCTATAGCACCTTTCCAAAAATGTTCCAATTAAAACTCAGATTGGATTGTGAATTTTGGGAATTGTGACACCCCTACTTCAGTCTCACTTTTAAAATTGAGGAAAAATTGTATTGCTCATGCTGTAAAACTACAAAATGAAATCAACATGAAATCAACACTTTTTGCTATGGTCTTTTGACGTGTGGGTTGAAGTTTAGTAACTATATCAATTATACAGTGCATTCTCCAGACTTCTCATGGTAGAGCCTGTGGTACTTCTGGGACCACGTCTAGAAATGTTGTGTGATTTGAATTGAGTGTAAGTTTGTATGAGTAACTTTCCTGCCAATTCCCAGTTACTAACAGTTACTCTGCTATTATCAGGTTATTAGCATCAGCAATAGACTGCAATTTTGACATGCAACTTATATTTGAATTTAAATTTGTTTTAACAATATATGTTATGCATGCACGGGAAACTGCTTAAATCATTTCTGCAGGTCAAGTTGAGACCTGCAGAAACCCTGTATGACTGTATGTGTTCATTATTATAATGTTCATATTATGAATACGTATGTTGAGAAAATGTTTCATCCCTCCTTTGAAGGGAAGTTATTATTGGACGTTTTAACGCTTTCAGTGTACTAACTCTTAAAGTATATATATAGCTTAGTTTATTTTTTAAGTTTTTAAATGCTTAATCTATGTAAACCGTGTTGTATTTGTCACATTTCTGGAAGTTAATTATCTATATAACAAGACAGTGCAGTTTAAATGGACAACGCATTCTAATGAACGGGTTTGTATTGTACAAAAACGTATGCACACCAATTTGTAGGATAGGTGTAGCAACTTCTTTGAAACCTCCATAAGCCACTGAGAGGCTTAGTCAAGGAACAATCAACACCTGTGTGACGCGCCGCTTAAATAATCCAGTTCCACTCCATGATATGTGGTTTAAAGATTTATTGTCCATTTTATTGTGAATTTGAACAAGAAAAAACAAAAACGACAAAATCTAGTAGCACGAAAAATAGGCTCAAAAAGATGCTAGAATGAATAGCTGTAGATGCGGGGAGGGGCCCATAGAGAATGCCTTTCTACAGGGCCGAGAATTTGGTGCTAAGCCCCTGTCTCTAGCCTCCACCATGCAGGTGCACAGGTGTATAAATACACAATGATTATTGTCAGACCAACCCCCGTTAAGTCCTACATTACGTAATAGGTGAAAAACTATAAACAAACATAATATCAGGGTTCATACGTTTTGAAAAAACCTGGAAAAGTTATGGAATTTGAAAAATGCATATTCCAGGCCTGGAAAGGTTTTGAAAAAGTCATGGAATTTCTTTTAACACAGCATAATAATAATAATAATAATAATAATAATAATATGTGATTAATTAAAAAAAATAATAAATAAATCATTTAATAAAAAATGTATTTCACGTCGTCTTAACCTCACCGTTCTAGTCGGGGAGCGATATTACCAATCCCACTATGAAGCACATAAATTGGCATTCATTTTATTGTTAAACCTCTGAGGGTAAAGTTTAACACAGATTTTTATTCTTATTGTGTAATGTCAACTGACATTTTCAGGATTACATAGTCATGGCAATTTGCCAAAATTTGTCATGGAAAAGTATTGGTTAAAATGCGTATGAACCCTGTAATATAGACATAGCTCCTATGTTAGGTGACCGCCGCCTGGTCACATGACAGCTTGTCACATGGTAGGCCATAGAGCATGTGAGCTGTAGTTCGTTTTAGAGGCCTTAGCTTGAGTTTAGCTGACAAAAAGTGAGCGTAATACGCCAATGACAGTTAAGTTTAAGCACCAAAACGACTAGTTAAGATTAGAAAAATAGATCGTGGTTTAGATTAAAACACTCCCGGGACATGATCACACATTTCCTGGGAGGTCTTGCGTTTTCACCGGGACAAAAACTCGGCCTGTGTTTAATGACCCAAGCATCCACCCTGTACAGTTCTGTGACACGCGGGAGAAAAGAAAAAAGCGACTATAACAAGTGTGCCGCTCTCCTGGGTGAAAGTCCTGTGTTTGACCCATCCACCATCCCAACCAACCTCCTAACATGGATATTCGCCCTTACATACTACTCACTAAATCCTATCTAACGGCTGCTCTCCCCGCTACGTTACATAAATACCCCGAAGGACACCTTTTACGTCGCATCAGACGCTGATGGCCACTGTCCAAACGTCCTTATTTTACGAGTTCGGAATGAAAACGGGTTGTATGTGGACACCTATGTGGAAATATATATATATATATATATATATATATATATATATATACACGCTTCATGAAAACAGCCTGAAATAGAAACAGCTTCTAATTTTCACAATAACCCCAATAGGGGATGTTAAAGGTACTTTATTGTCAGATACATTTAGCGAAATTCATTCTCTGCATTTTAACTCATCCTTCAAGGGCATGGACTGGAGAACCTAATCCACATGTTTTTGATGGTGGGGAAAACCAGAGCACCCGGAGGAAACCCACGCAGAAATGGGGAGAACATGCAAACGCCACACAGAAGGGCCCGGGACGGCCAGGATTCAAACCAGGCCACAGTGCTTGCTTTCTACTGGGCCACCACGCCGCAGGTGGTACCAATAGAACTGCTCCAGTTTGTACCATCTGGTGAGGTACCTAGCACACTTATTCAATACTAAAAGGTAGAGCTAGAAACACTGCAGTCTGCGATTGCGTTACTCTGCATCGACAGTAAAGAGAAAATATAGCGAGTGAGACATGGTTTTTCAGCGCAAGGCTATCCATGGCTATGAGAGGTTACGAGAGTCGAGGTAGACCAGCCGCAGGACATCAGCGAAACCAGAAAACCTTTTCCCAATAAAATATGATCCAGTTTTACACAAATCAGTGGTAGTGCCATCAAATGTTAAGCACTTTTCCCGGGACATAACCACTTGCCAGAGTTACATAGTGCGAGAACAGGCTTTAGAGGTGCCGAGTAGGAACGATGGAGACACCATTCTCCCTATTACAAGTCAGTGTAGCATTAAACTTATAAAGAAAGGTCTGGAGTGTTTGGAAGTTCAAAACAAATCATGAAGGTGGTCTTTTGAAAGGGAACACAAACCTTCAAAAAGGGTAAAAAAGGTCCAAGGCACTTTTCCTTGTGAAAAGAATTAAAATGCCTTTAATTGAATGGCTATAGAACTGGCCAGCAACCCACGCATATCGGAACAAAGCGGCCTCCTTTAGGGTGGTTGAAGAAGGCTGCTTTTTCACAAGAAGAGTGCCTTGGACCTTTTCTCTCTTTTGAAGCATAACACTTATTTTGAAGCTGTTATTTTAATATAAAATTGTTACAAAAAGTTACTTTAAAGATGCACTTTCTGATTTTGTTAGAGCACTGTGTTCTGAAACCATTAACAGTGAGCATCTTATCCAAAGATTCTCAATGGCACATATAGTGTTGAATTGTAATGGTATAAGCTCAATATTAAGGTCATACTATAGTACACATCAGGTTACAGAATTCTACCACTAACAATTCTACTGTCATAAGTAATACTAATATGGCAAGCAGGGGCAGCATTGCTTGCAAAATGAAAAGAGTTGGAGTAGCAGCCTGAGGAAAATCCAGCACCTGATTCCCATTAATCCTCTTAAATGGAGCCATTGTTGTTGTAAAGGGTGGTGAAGCCTCAGGAGAGGAGACTAAATAAAAGCAATCTGTAAAGACAGAAAAGGGTGATTGCATGACTTTCAAATGTTAATAAATGAAACTGAAAGAGAATTGTAGCAGTGATCTGGGTTGAACTCGCCCTTGTCGTCAAATGTAATTACATACAACACAAGCATTTAATTGGAAATTAAACGTACTGCTGATCAAATGATGATTATTCACCAGGGATAGTCCCTAAAAAAAATTCTGAAAACCATTTCCAGCGGTCAGCTCTTTGACTTCTGCTGGTGGAGGATAGAACTTTAGCCAAAAAGGCAGCATTTTGCCAAAAATGTATTAATTTGAGAGGGGCTTGAAGATTTGATTAGGGCTGTCATGGCCATAACCCTAACCATCTGGCCACCAGATGGAGGTCTTGCTAGCAAGCAAGTGATCACTTCTATCAGTAATAATAGTATTGTATTAAAGCTATAGTGCATAGTTTCTGTCACAATCTTCTGAACTTAGCCATACTGAGAAATACAGAGAGAGTTGTGTGAGCTGATAGTCTTAATTAGCTTTGAAGCAACTCATTTGGCAATGGCTTGAATGTAACGGACGTTCTTTAATATGAAAAAGTTAGGCACTAAAGCTTTTAAGGAGAATTTCGGTATTCTTTAAACTGGACCCTATTTTCCCATGCATTTGTGTTTAATGTGAACAACAATCTTTGAAATTGGTCGAGCGCACTGTCAATTTCTGTCCACTAAAAGTGCCGCTGACGGACTCAGATTGTCATTTACTTTACGGCTGTTATTCTTTTAACTTTCAACTCTAATTTAATGCTGGACAGTTGATAGATGACTAATAATGAATCATATTTTAATTGTGACATTTAGTGAGTAAAATCTGAATCTCCAACTTAACCAGTTAACCAGTTGTCTATGTCAGGTAAATGTAGTAGTACAATGTTTCCCTCCGAAGTAGAAGTACACAGTAAGTCAGTAGTATACAGTTGAGTTGAGTTGGGGGAGTTCTGTTAGTAATTTGTTGTACAATTGCTCTGGAGAAAGCTTCAAGCAGCAATACACAGCCCAAGAAAACGGGTGTACTAGTTCGATAAATATAAGATGGGACATCTAACATATGGATGTTAGATTAGCAGAAAGTAACTATGTGATAAACTAAACTTTAGATTTTTCATAGTAGAAAAAGATGTTCACTTTGAGAGTTTAAAAAAAAATAAATAAAAAAAAAGTAATCCTTGCTGGATTCAATTTGTGGATATTATTGTGTGTGCATCAAAACAACCACACCCACCTACACATCCACATACTGTTGGAGGAATTTAGAGTGTGTTGTGTGGGAATAAAAGCATAATTAAAGAAAGTGTTTGTTTCTTTATGTCATATTACGATTTTTTCATTTTTGGTATTTGTAACCAAAATTTTAAACTTTATTTTAAAAAAATGTACACCTTTGTCCTTGTGCCTTTCTTGCTTGGTCCCTGCCAATTGGTGGCAGTGGTGGGATCATTCAATTGGTGTATTATTAATTTCTCTCTCTCATCCTTTGGAGCCATGTCTGGAGGCAGAGGCAAAGCTACCAAACTAGCCCAGACAGATAACGTGGGCCAAACAGAAAATAAGGACAAGCAGTGTGGAGCTGTTGGTGGGGCAATTGGCATTGAGAGTGAAGAAGGAACCTGGCAAACAGTCTTCAGATCCACATGAGGCAACAGAGAACTCAAAAGACCTACTGGGATAAAGAAATTGCATGGCAGGACAAATGATTTAAGGCCCTTCAACACCAGTTCCGCCTCCTTCAGTTGGAGATACGGGACCGTACCTCTCCAAGGCCAGCCCAGTCTCACGGCAGTTCGTGAAATGGTGACGTTATTTAATCTATTGATACGTGTACGGAGACACGTTTTTCTGGTTTTTAATCGTGTTGGTGAGCACGAATTTTAAACTAATGTATTTGAATGGGAAGCCTATTACGTGATAACAGCACGATTAGGGTAGCGAGTAGTATTGAAAAGCCGAAAATCCGCGTAAGGAGGTTGGGGTGGTGGATGGGTCAAACAACACAGGACTTTAACCCCTACTTATAGGGAGACTAACAGGATACACAATGTCAAAAGTATTTATATAGTATATTTAAACAACTGTGGTCGACCAAAGTGCTGAACAAGACAGACTATCAAATACAAAAATGATCACATAAAAATACATAGCTACAAATAACATTAAAAGACATTTGACGCCCACACTCAGCTAGGACCAAAGGCCAGAGTAAAAAGGTGTGTCTGTTAGCAAGGACTTAAAAGTATATATAGTCTGCGCCTCTCTAATATACAATGGAAGGCTATTCCAGAGGATGGAAGCACCGACCGCAAAAGGTCACCTCTACTTTTTAGCCTAGCTTTTGGGACATCTAAAAGCAAGTGGTTGGTTGACTTCAGTGTTCTGACTGGTGTACAGTGATGTAAGAGTTCAGCAAGACACAAAGGGGCCAACAATTTAAAGCCTTGAAGACAAGCGATAAGATCTTAAAATTGATCCTGAAACGAACAGGAAGCCAATGAAGGGAGGCCAGGACAGGTGTTATATGTTCCCGTTTTCTTGTACCAGTTAAAAGGCCAGTGGCTGCATTCTGTACTAACTGGAGCCGATTTAGTAATGGAGTGATCGATCCCCAAGCATAAAGAGTTGTAGTAGTCTAACCGAGACGTAATAAAAGCATGAATAATATTTTCAAAGTCTTTAGGAACACAGGGAAGGGGAAAACATCATGGGCCTTTCCCAATTCATGATTTTGTACCTCCTCAGCTCGTCGCTTCTTGATCCTCCGGCTTGTGACCTGGAAATCGCTAAACTAAAAGGACTATGACTTGAGGATGGGAGGCGAGGAGAGGAATCAGGGATGCACAAACGGACAAGACACAACAAGATCATAGCAAATGTGTGTATTTTGCCAAAAAGATTATCCAAAATGACATTTTTCACATTAAACCGTTATTTTATCTATTGTTGATATAAGAAAACTTGATTAATGCTGCTTTAATGGTTTGTTAAGATAAAAGGTGTGTTGTGTATTATCTATCTATCTATCTATCTATCAATCATACAAAGGAGAAACCTAAATTCTGCCTCATCTGACAAAGCGTGCATTGTTCAGCCAACTGCTCCTGCACCAACAGTCACATTTCACTGTATGTAAAGCCAAGAGATGTGATTTGAGATTGTCTGGCTACCTTCTTACAATCTTTGATATTCAAATGATACACGTTGCTGCACAAACGAGGCCCATGACTGAGTGGACTGAGGAGAAATCAAAAGGAATTTCTGTCACATGAACAGAGGCGGCCTGACATTTCACAGAGAGCGGTGGGGAACAATGCACATTGGTTCGAATGTCACGGTAGCTGCAACGTTGACAGGAATCTGTGGGAGAGGAGGGGACTGGCCCCGCCCCGCTGGATGTGGCATGGCGCTGCCAGGCCAAAACTACTTTTGATTACACAGAGTGGTAAATCTCCTGACTCTGAACCTGAGTCCTAGATATGTCTCACTGCAAGTATAATGAAGTCCAACATGGCTCCGGAGCTGTGCTTGTGGTTGCATATGATTAGCTTTTTGTAAACCATGAGGGAACCCAGACAAGCTTGTACGTGTTCTGACTGGAGATAATAGCTGAATTCCTGGTCATCAAGAGGCATTATATTTAGTTTTGGGCTTGCAGGATATAGACAGGACACTATCACTTTATATCCCTTCCAATGAGTCCAGGACGCCGACAGGATAAATTCGTAAACCACACTTGGCCGTGAGAGATAGACTTCCTTGACCAGAAAAGGTCCTTTTTCAGCATTGCCCTCCCTTTTCCTCATCAGCTCAAATTCAGCTCGGCTCAAATTGAAGACGACATGAATGATTACATTCATCATATCCCACAATGACCATTCATGTCCGCCCTGTGACGTGATCCGTTCAGATCGCTGTGTGCCAGCAAGCGACGTGAGACTTCACCCGATCAGATCTCTGCCAACCGGAGCCCAGGCTGGTACCCCCCCCCCCCCCCCCCCCCCCCCCCCCTCCCTTTCACCACTCTGCACACCCTCCCCCTTCTCCGGCGGCCTACGTGCAGACTGGCAGCATCTCAGCTCCAGCCTCTTTCTCCTCTTAATTAGATTCTGCCCTCCCCCCAACCCCTCGCTCTGTGAGTTAACATCACCCCATATTACCCGATTTTCACAGTCACACGCGCACAGGCACAATTGCATTACAAATTCAAACACAAACCAATGTTGGAGTATGCACACACACATTCACATTGGAGAGCTTCAGCCACATTAATGGTAATTGTATGCAGGCTCCGTCAGTGGCAGCAGAACAGTCTCCAGTTTTTTTTGTTTAGAGTAACCATTCAAATGTGTTTGAAAACAGTGCAGCTTCCCATTGAAGCCCTTACCTCTTTTCTATTGGATTCCTTTTTTCTTAAAGTTCACTTGATTCACCAATAACTATATACTACTACAACTATTACCACTTAATATTGATAAGAACTTAGCTATCAGTCTGTTTTGTTGACACTCAGTAATGCTCCTTTCTCTTAATATTCTTTTAATAATATAGTTATTTGTGTAACTACCTAGTCCTAGAGGTGTAACATAAGTTTACCTTTATGTTACACGATAGATAGATAGATAGATAGATGATCCTCTTCAACTTGTTCCTTTGAAAAATATCACATGGGCACATTATATTTGATTACTCACTGGTAAATCTCTCATCCTTACTGGGAATGTCGTAATGGTTTTTAGAAGTACCAAGGTCTCTCACCTGGCATTTAAGATTTTCAGAAGTATTTTTTATCCCCTATTGAATAGATTTTAGTCAACCTCACAAAGTATACAGGCTTATTAAGCAACAACACTTAACATACACCCAACACATTGAATGAACCCAGTATTAACCAAAACACAAACAACAAAAAGGCAATAATAATGTATTGTGCAAAACAGTATAATCCCCCAAATCCTACAGGTTCTGAAAACATACAGCAGTCTAACTGAGTTCAGTTATGTTCAGACTGCAGGCCAAAGTGACCCATTGTACATGTACAACAAAACTGAATGCAGTCTTATTGGTGCAAAACACCAGTAAAAGTGCAAAGCAGGTAAAGAAAAATAAATAAATAAATATATATATATATATATATATATATATATATATATATATATATATATATATATATATATAGTCATGACCGGCGACCTGCCGGTCAGTCTGACATATGCCGATTTTATGCCGGTCAAATTCACTCGGGCGCCACATGATTTACATCGCGCAACATCAGCACCACACGTGCACATGCAGGGTTTCCGCTATATGCATGTAGCAGCGGCGCAGTGCCGCTCCATCAGCTGTTTATGAAATGTCATGAAGTTGTAATTATACACGGCTCTGCAGAGCCGTCTGCTCTACTGATCTCAGGCTAACAGTCAGCCGCTCTCACTCTCTCCTCTGAGGCTGAACAACTGGAACATGAAAACCGCACTCACGCGGGTCCAGTGAAATATGACAGCTACAGTTTGGAAAATAGCGTTGGGCACACTGACTTTGATGAATTTACTGTTTATCAGACCCCAGATGAGACAAATGTAAGTGTAAAATGAGCGGTGACGTTAAAACATCTGTTTCAGGTAACGGCACACTAGGGTACCGTCTATTTGCTGGATTGTTCCACGGTACCTCATGGTTAAGTACCACTGGACAGTAGTCATTCAGGCTGCTGATGCTGGTCATTTTTGGCAGAGCAACTATGGTAGAGGACTTGAGGCAGGGTAGGACAGTGAACTCGGACAGGGACTGGTTAAACATCTTGGTGAAGCTGGTGATGGGCTCAACCCCTGCGACACCTGCCTTGTGTTGTTGCTGAGGAAGTAGTCCTCAATCCTCCTCTTATACAGTAAGCAGCCTTGGCCTTTCTGAAGCCTCTTTTCAGGTTGGCTCTAGCAGCACTATGGTGAGCCCCATCACCAGACCTGAAAGCAATGTTTCTGTCTCTGAGCAGGCGCTGGACTTCTTTTGTCATCCAGGGCTTCTGGTTGGGATAGACCTGGTTACATTTGTCTACAGTGACAGTGTCTGTGCAATACTTAATGTAGCAAAGGACAGTTGTGTACTCCTCTAGGTTCTGATGCTAAAAAATGTCCCAGTTTGTTATCTCGAAGCAATCCAGGCTGATGCCTCTCAGGCTGATGAGAGGCACCTTCGGGCCACATTTTAACAGTCCTAGATGTGGTAAAAGCACTTTTCCTGAGGGGGGTGTATGCCGAGATCAAGAGCAGGGATATATGGTCAGACTTGCCCAGGTGTGGTAGCAGTTTCCCCTGAATCCCTGTTTGATATTGGAGTAGACCCCGTCCAGTGTATTTGCTCCCCTAGTAGCACACCTTAAAATTAAGGGAGCATTGCTTTTAAATAAGCATGGTTAAAGTCCCCCACTATGATGTGAACAGCCTCCGGATACATGTTCTATTGAATGCTAATGGTGTTGTGTAAAAGTCCAAGGGCCAAGTTAGGATTAGCGTCTGGTGAAATAGACACAGCGGTTATATATCATGACCACCGTAAACTCCCAGGGAAGATATATGGGCCTGCATTTAACAGTCACATACTCCAGGTCCGGGGAGCAGTGACTATGTACAGTCTTTGTGTTTGTACACCAGCTGTTGTTGACATACAAGCATAACCCCCCTCGTTTTTGGTCCTGTCAAAACGATTGTACTGTGCGGCCTGCTAGCTTAATAGCTGTGCCCGGAATGAGTGAATGAAGCCAGGTCTCTGTGATTAGCAGGATGCAGCTGTCCTTGATAAACTTGTCTGCTGCAACCTGTAGCTTCAATTCATCCATCTTATCTGCAAGGGATCTTGCGTTGGTTAGAAAGGTACTAGGAAGCAGCGACCACGGACGGGCACCTGGCTAGCTTTTAATGTTTCTAAAGTAATTTTTCATACAATGATCTTAAATGACCTGTAACAGCAAACGAGACTAACAGTGAAAAGAATGCTATTTTTATATAGTTTTTAGTAAAGCCTCTGCCTAGGTCCGATTTTTCCCGCGAAGTCACATTATGATTAGATTTCTGTGTAACACCGGAAAAGCCTGCGTTATTTTATCTAGCTAGGTAAAAGGTAGCAGGAGATTTCTTTATTTAGGCCTTATTTTATTATTATTTTATTTTAGGAGTTATCTGTAGTAGTTCTGGCTGATACTGGGGCAGGACCATCACAGAAAAAAAGGAAATTAAACGAAGAACTAAAAGCTAAAACGGAAAGATGATTGGCGAAAATGTGAGTCAACTTCGGTCGGGCTTTCAACAGATGGAGACAATTATGGGATTGTAAATGATTCAAAACCCACCATGAATTGGCCCTCAGGTATGTAATATGTCTATTTCATTCATAAAATAACTTTACAAAGCGTGACGTGATTGTACGTCAGTAGCCTATATTAAATTACATCCCTCTTCCATTCAGCACGGACGCTTTATTGCTTTTACGTGTTTGTGTTGGCTTACCATTTTCTTTTCCCTTGTCCCCCTATAACGTTACTTGTGTAAAGCATCCGTGGGTTTCATAAAATGTGCTTTATGAATCTAAGTTATTACTACGTTGGTTGCTTCAACAAACTCTTAATGCTTTGGCTCATGACACAGTGACAGTGATGCCTGGTTTAGCTCACGAGACAACCGAAGTAGGCTAAGTTACCATATGCAACACTTGAAATGCAATGATGCATCTGTAACTCATTCTTTTACCGTAAATTAATGTTTTTCTGTCTGAGCAAAACATTCATCGCAACTGTATGACCTCCTGATGACCAGTGATGGAGTACTCAAGTCTCTATTCTCTGGACTCAAGTCCAACTCGAGAATCTATTCTCTGGACTCGTGACTTGACTTGGACTTGCGGACTGATGACTTGTACTTTGACTCTGACTCGAGGATATATAAAATCGGACTTGAGCATTCAGACGTTGGATGAAGTTTCTGACTAAATAGCTTATAAAAATGTTATATAAGATGTTACACTTTTTCTGTTTCGGGCTCCAAGACCGACCAGGAAGCAGCTGGGGAGACGTTTCATCCAGGGCTGATGTTCTTTTGGGGGTAACACCCTTTACTTCACCAACAGTACTAACAAAAGATGAAGCCACCATGTCTTGAGAAGCTTCTTGTCTATTGTTAACTGTTATCTCACTTTACATCATCTTAGGGATCTCTTTTTTCTCTTGCTTTTTCCTCACAGCCACACATACGCTTCTCAGTCGGACACCGCTACCGCTCGCTCTCCTTGCTTGACAACACACTCACTGACGTCACTTAACGCTGCATTCTCGCTCTTACTTTCACTACTCTCGTAACTAAAGGAATTGATATTGATATATGCAACTGTAGTGCATGATTTGTGGGCTCCCTACTACATGATCACATTTGGAAAATGCAGAGAGATGTGCCCCGGATCGTGAAGTTCGCCTACACGGATTTTACATCCAATGCTGGAAAGAGCACTGCTAAATGTTTAGAAAAAAAGTCAGTAAATAAACTCCCTTTGCAATTGTGACAGTGGTGTTATTTTTGTTTAATGTGGACCCTCTTATTAGTATATTAGCTCTTTAAAGTTGCCAGAGTGGAGAAATGTAGGCAGTCTTGGAATTCAATGCAGACTCAACCTTGATGACTCGACTTGTGACGCAATGGCGGACATCAATGGGGAAATTCTCCTTATAGAATCTGGGAGACCGCCTGATGTTCAAACTGTTTATGAAAAATGGGGGACATGGCGAGGGTGTTTAAAAAACATAAAATTTGAGGATCTTTCACAGCTTATCGTCTTGATCCTATATCTAACATTTATCACAGTTTCACAAATGCGGGGGCATTGGTCTGGTTGTGATCGCTCATCACTGCTTGCTACCGGCCTACCGGGAAACCTCGCCGTAGGCCTACCGCTTGGATCGTGGAGTCAGTTCACTAAATATTCCAAAATTCTGGCTAACGGACGAGCTCGATACAGGCAGTGTGAACGGACCATCGGACACCAGGCAAACACACACGGATGTTTGGCAAACAGCTGATTCCCAGAGGCTCGTTACTCGACCCACAAACTATCCTGGTGATGTTTTCCGATGATCTGTTTCAGACCCAAAACCATGCGTGCATTCTATGGAGTCCTAAAAACAAACCAAAAGGCTTCTTCGGTGGACATCTAAATATACGTAGCGTAATTTCAAAGACTGAAGAAATTGAACATTTACTAACAAATTCAAATATTGACTACCTGTGTCTCACGGAAACGTGGCTGACTCCTATAACCCAGTCATCTATATTTAACGTACCAGGTTATAATGTGTATAGACCAGACCGAAGTAAAAGAAAAGGGGGTGGGGTTCTGATTTATGTGAAAGAAAGCATTCAAAGCAAACAACTTGATATTAATGAAAACCCCTTGGAGTGCATAGGGGTTACTATCCCCTGAAATGTCTTTTGTTGTGCTTGCAGTTTATCGACCTCCCTCTGCTACCATTTTCTTTGATTGTTTATCTGTAATTCTCAAACAATACTGTTAGCAGCAAAGTTACAAGATTCTTCTCTATTGTATGGTCAAACTGTATAGCTCCGTGGGCTGCTTAACCTAGTCTGCCTAGGGGGGGGGGGTGGGGGGGGGGGGGGGGGGGGGGGGGTGATGGGGGTGACCTATATACTTAAAGGAGCATTACAAAATGTTTTAGAGGAAAACTACTAAGTATCAATATGGCTCTTACAGATACCAAGAAAATAAGTTATACTTATGGGTGACTTCAACCTAAATTGGCTTGACAAAACACGCAGGAAAAAAACTCAACATTACAAAAACGGCTCAGATGATACAAATGATAAACCCACAAGAATAACAAAAACATCTCGATTTCTGTTAGATTTAATCTTTAAAAATCACGATTTAAAAACCCAAATCCAACGAGAAACATCTCCAATTTTTCCTTCATCCAAAAGAAAGATTTGGCACTTCATTGAGAATGAAATAAAGCATACAAACTGGAAAAATATTACTGATAATAAAACCTGTGATCAATCATGCAATGATCTAGTAACTGCATTCAAAGCTATCTTGTTGAAATATACAAAATCAAAGGCCAGGAAATCAAATACAAATTGCTGCCTTGGTTCACTAGTGATCTCTGGGACCTAATGAGAAAAAGAGATGCTTCTCTACAGAAGTTTCTTATATCAAGACTGACCACTGATCATTTTATTTTTAAAAGTCTGAGAATCAAAGTCACACAGCAGCTCAGAAAGGCAAGAGCAAACTTCTTCCTGGATATTATCAGAGATGCCAAAGGGTATTTGGAAAAGCATTGACAAATTGCTTGGAAAGGAAAAACCCAAATGTGAAAATATACAGCTCCAAATCAATGGTGTAACTCAAACTGATAGCCTTTGTTGTTGCAACACATTTTAATGATTATTTCGTAAATTCTGTACAAAAACTGAAACCCACCTCCCTTCCACACTGGTTAGTAGCGATTCTGCCCTAAATATAACACCTACAAATGAGGCAGTGGTTGGAAAAATACTCTCAACCCTGTTTAACAGCAAAGCAAAAGATATATATGGACTTGATACTGCATTTTAAAAACAGCATAGAGATGTATTATTTATTACCTCTCCTTTTATTGTAATATACAAGTCAATAAACGAGAGCATCTGCCCCAGTAGCCTGAAATTTAATTACCCCTGTACATAAATCTGGGGACTCACAGGAGGTCAGCAACTATCGGCCTATCAGCATCCTTTCAGCCATCTCAAAGGTGATGGAACAAATAGTGTCAGAACAACTAATTACTCACCTGGAATCCAAGGCTTTTCTACAGCCTATGCAATTTGGTTTCAGGAAAAAACAAACAAACATTCTACTGAAACAGCCTGCTGCTACTTCCTTGAAGTAATCAAAACAAACCTAGATCAAGGAGGAGTGGTGGGAGCAGTTTTCCTTGATTTACGGAAGGCTTTTGACACTGTCAATCATGCAATACTGTTAAACAAACTGGCCAGCTATGTGCTCTCCATAAACACAAAAAAATGGATTGAATCATATCTGAGTGCCCGACACCAGTGTGTGAGGGTGAACACTCTGTCACCACTTAAAGCATGCACACTGGGCGTACCACAAGGGTCAATCTTAGGACCGCTGCTATTCAGTATATACATTAATGACTTACCATCTGTATGCGGTGACGTTGACATACTATGCTGATGATACGGTTTTATATACTAATGGGAAAAATGCAACAGAGTTTTCTATAAAACTAACAAAGGCAATGCATAGGTTTGCTGACTGGCTGCACAATTCCTGTCTTACACTGAATGTTGACAAGTCTGCTACAATGTTTTTCACAAACAGGTGCTTAGGGAGTGTCCTGACATCTTTGTAAATGGACAAATAAGAAATGTGGACCTATTCAAATATCTGGGTGTCACCCTTGATCCAATTCTCAGCTTTAAAAAATATCTCAATAAGCTGGGCAACACGCTGAAATTTAATCCAACTACAGAAAGATAAGAAATTCCCTTACTGTTGAGACATAAAGTACATACCTATACGCAATGATTATTCCATTTTTTATATTGTATTTCAAGTGGGTCTCAGGCATGTAAAACAGCCCTAAGGCCACTTGAATCATCATATAAAAGTGCCCTCAAGATCCATGACAAAAAGCCACATCATTACCATCACTGTCATATTCTCACTAAATATGACATGCTAAATCTTGAAAATGTTATATTTCACTCAAATGCTTGCTTCATTTTTAAAATAATTCATAATGCTTCTGCTCTTCCTCTGAAAAGATTTGTTACACTCTGCTCTGAAAAAACAACACGGGTAACTAGATCAGCCACAAGGGGTGAATGTTGTCTTCCACAACGTAAAACTGCATTTGGGAGGACATCATTCTACTTTGTGGTTATAAATCAGTGGAATACTCTTGCTACAGCGCTAACTTGCACTCATTTTCACGCTTAGCAAAACATTGGTTGTTAACTATGTAGACTTGCTCCCACCAGTAAATTGATGTGCTACATTACTGTAGTTGTTGTTGTGTTTTTGGGGTGGGATAGGGGGACAATAATGTCTGTAGATTTTTATGACTTTATGTATCTGTATTGTACATGTTGTACTGTAAATACTTTGTATTTAAATGTGCCATCTACCTGCCCAGAAACTATGGCCGGAAATTAGCAATTTGCTACAACCTGGCACAAGACATCTATTAATGTGCACTGTCCCTGTTTGAATAAATAAATTAAAATCCCTTAACTTGGACTTGACTACAACACTGCTGGTAACACTAACTCTGTTATACGATTGGCAATACAGCAACTTAAAGAAAAGACCTTTACAGCAGCAGGTGTGGTATAAACACTACCGCTTTTGTCTCCCATAGCGGCCGCTAGAATCAACACAAACTGAAAGTTACATATAGCCACTTTAAATAATTATGTTTTTAAAGTTGTAACCTGCACTAAGCCATATCCAGATGTATTTATCTAGACATAATGAACTCACATAATGAACGCAAGCCGACCGGATCAGACCCACAGGACTGAGCCAGAGTTCCTGTAGCTGTAATAATGGATATAATGGCTGTAATTCATCATTTGTATTATCTTATAATACATATGAGGGCTGTAAGCTGTGAAGCCTGTAACGTGGATGTAACCTTATTAATGTTACTGTTCCCAAACTGCCAGGCCATCGCTAGTAGCTTGTGGTAGCCATTAGCACGACATGATTACATCTCCTTTGTTCTCTTAATACATCCATAGGTTTATTTTGATAAGCATTTTCAGGGCGTGCCCATTTCATACTTGAGTCCAATGCACAAAAAATTATGTGAACAGTCAGTCAAAAAAAAAATAAAAATCAAATCAGGCAATAAGTCTGAATTGAGCATTAAGGCCTGTAGTCTGAACGTAGCCTAGTTTAAAAAAAAGACATTTTCCCAGTTCAACAGAAATTAAGTTGAGTTCACTTTTTTCTTCAGTTAAGATAATTATGACCTGTAAAATCCTTCAATTTCAATTTTTTTTTTTTTACTTACAGAAATTAGTCAGTCAGTGAATCTAGTCAAGATTTTCCAGGATTGGGCTGCTGGTAGTGCGTGAGCTGTTTAAAACTTATTAGGAAAATGTTTACTGAGGTAATAAATCAAGTGAGAAGTAGGGTCATCTCCCCATAGACTTCTATAGAAACGGACTTCAGGGACGGAACTACACCCCCCTTCATATCAATGGGTCCTCAGTGGAGAGGGTGGACAGCTTCCATTACCTTGGTGTCCACATCTCGAGGGTCTGACCTGGACACTGGATTACTGACTCAGTTGCGAGAAAGGCAAGGCAGAGACTGTTTCACCTCAGGCGCCTAAGGACATTCTGGGTATTCCGTCAAATACTGAGCAATTTCTACTCCTGCATCATTGAAAGCGTCCTGACAGAAAACATTCTTGCCTGGTACGGAAACGGCACCGAGCAGAGAGAGGTTCTCAAAACTGCAGCACACTCTCACCACGGTGTCTGCTGTTAGCACCATCTTGGTGCCTGGTTTTGCAATGGTTGCAAGAACCACTGCCTAGAAAAAAAAAAAAAAAAAAAAAAAACACAAAATAGTATTAGTATAGCAGCTCTGTTAGATTTTGTTCATTACATTATGTTCATCAGATTGTCATATTGCTTATTACCAATGTTAGACAGGCTAATGGAAAGTTTAGTGGGCTAAACTACCAGTACGTTAGCGATAGTTAACGATAGCCCCCAAATAAATGTAGCAGGCTTAAGCTACAGCAACATGGCAAAAGTAGTTTACTACAAAGCTATTTTTTTTATACATCCATGTACAAGGCATACACGCCCGTGTTTGTCAGAGGCATTAGTGGTCCTAAGCAGTTTTATTTCAGACTGCAGCAGAAACCTTAGCTGTGCTTGAGCTTCAGAATGCTCAGGGAAATGTAGCTTGTGTGGACGCTACGGCACTACTTCATCAATAAAAGAGCTAAGCCAGAAAACGCGCCATTTAGAAGTAGTTAAACTATTGACGCTACTGCCCAACACTGCTTGCAATGCAAGTTACATTTAGTGCTGTGACGCCATCGGCACAGGTTCCTAATGTTTGATACTTTTCAATTTGCCAGACGGTTTTAAAAATGACAAAACCCGATTCAACCGGTTAACATAAATCAAAGAGGTTTAGCTTCGTCCACCGGAGCGGACCTGTAAAACCGGAAATCGACGTAACTCTAGTTCCGAGGAAATGGTCAAATCACCATTTTGGAGTAAAATCATGATGTTGAAAGGGCTTCATTGAGGACAGGCAGAACCTCTCTCGTATCCAGGCACTGCTCTTCCTGTCTGTTCAGCAGACTGTCTGATGTTGATGTGTTATGACTGCAGGACCTCATAAAACCTGTGACCGATTCAGACCGAGCATCCTCAGCCTGCCTGCAGCTGGAATCTCTCGCTCTCTCTCTCTCTCTGCAGGAGGAAGAAAGGCTTGGATAGAAGAAAAACATTCTCTAGAGCCTTGAGATTTGGCAAACATATCACCAGTCTGGAAAGATTAGGGGCCTCCCTGACAGGTTTATCACGTGTATGTCGAGGGAGCAGACTGGAAGTGAAGAGGACTTGTAATACCAGAGTTTGTAGAGTCTGTTCACGAATGTAAGACATTTATTTCAGTTGCAGATTCATTAGGATATCATTAGGGCTTTTTGTGACTCAGACAGCATCAATTAAGATCCCAGTGTGTCAGAAGACAGTTAATGAACACTGTATGCTGGCTATAAAACTCATTCCTATGTTAGGAAGGAGGGAGCTCTGTGGGCTGCCATTACCTGGCAGAATCTTTAAGTTTTTGTTTTTTTACATACACCATTAATAGCACAATACAAATAGTTATGACTATTCAAAACTGTTAAATAATGGGGAAGTATATTTGAATTCTTAGTCTGTAAAATATATTAAGGGTTAAGGCTTATGATATTTTACATTTTTTGCTACTGTCAATAAATAAAAACATGTGTCGCTCAAAACTTTTGGTTCCCTACTGAGGATGTCAATTTTAAAACAGCTCACAAGATATATAGTTTCACTTTAAAAAAAAAAAAAAAGAAGAAGGTCTTGGTCATTTCCTAAAGCATCTGATCACTGGATCACTGTTTTTACTCAAATAGGAAATAGGAAATTTGCTGGGGACTATTTTCAGTAGCGGATTAATCCACATTTTATGCTCTAGTAAATATTTCTGGCAGCAGGAAAGTGTGTGTGGGCTTGAGTAAAAAACAACGTGTCTTCATGCTAATGTGGAAAGACTCCGTAAAATAGGAAATGATTCAAATGCACGACTCACAGACAGATTGGTATAGTATAAAGCAAGTAAATGTACTGTGCTGTTTACTGAAAACAAAAATACACACAGGATTACCAGGCTGGCAGGGGAAAAACTAAGTCTGAGGGACTCATCCCTTGGAACAGGCCGGCAAACAAAGTCGGTGGACCAATCAAGGGCCAAGGTGAACTGATGAAAAGTCCAAAAGGGGCAAAACAGGCAAGCAAAGATCAGGTTGAGTAAAAAGGTTGGAACGGTCGAAGCACAGTAGATGATCTAGCAGGGAATGAGTGAAGGTATATATTCTGCAGGGGTAGTGAGGGGGGGTGAACATGTGTAAGAGGTGATGGTGGGAAGAACGGGGTTACTGCAGGGCAGCAGGTGGGAGTGGCAGACTCTGGAATAAGAGAAGAGTTAGTGGTAAGGTAAAGCACATGTTGTGAATGTTATGAAATAGCAGACACAGTGACATAATAAAGGACCATTTCACCAAGTATGTCTTGCTGATGTTTTTTTTAATAGTTTTTGTACAATACTGGAGCTCTATGGCACATAGGAATCAGCTTTGACACATACACAATACATGTAAGTAGGATACATTTACTGTTGGCATGGGCCTGCAAATGGAATTTGTTAATAGGAAGAAAAACATTAGGTTATGACCAGATTAATACTTCAGTCCTTCTTGACCTAAGTGGGGGCAGTCTGTCATTACAGAAACAGAGAGAAAGAACAGAAATATGTACAAAAAAGGACTTAATGAAGACCATATCTTCATTGCACCCTCAAGGACATAAAATAATCGGATATGATGAGCAACATGTGTTACGATTTGAGTCAGCCAATGACACTGCAACAAATTATTGATTTGATTGTGTCTTCCTGATGTTTCAACATTAAATTTCTAAGAGCAGGGGTGGATGGGCATCTATTTGCTGACTTAACCTTGGGGAAACATACTGGTTCAGTGAAAGAGAATCATGACCAGATGCTGCAGCTTTTTTCAATTTGTTTTGAAGACTTTTCCCTCGAGTTTCCTCTCTGTGACACCAACCTCTTTCTTACCAGGGCCTTTTGATATAGGAGAATGATGGGGTGGAGCTAGGTGAATTTCCTATTGAACTTTATGGCAGTCATTATTCATCCCATGTGTAAATGGAGGGGATTGAAACGCCTGCTTCCTGGCAGCTTTATGTTTTCCAAAATCCTCTGGGAGCGATAATAACACTTTGGCAACGCCTCATTTGAGTGTCTCTCAAATTCTGCATTGTCATGGTATCATCTCCACAAATTCCAGTAATTATAAATAAATCATTTTACAAAACGAAAGGCCTTTTTTTCACTCATGGGAACTGTTTGACTTTGCTTGTTTTAAGAGACTTGTACCTTGAATATTCACAACTGTGGGTCCTCACATGTGTAGAGTTGGTATTTTGACTGAATGGTCCATGTCAACACGAGAAGGAATTCTGTTGGATTGGTCGGTCAAATTTAGGGATGGGTTGGACACTGTTAAGGTAAGGGTAAGTTTACAGTAAGGTACTGCCAGATGAAACACCTACTAGCAATATGCCTTATACCCCAGAATGCTCTATCATTTGAATTCACCTCACTCTGTGGTTCTTATTTGGCAGCGTGGTTTGACCATAGATATAAAACAATAGGACGTGACATGATGTCATAACTAATGGGATAACCATCCGCCATCTTACCTGGGTACTGTTTACAATTGCCACCTATGGGCAGAAACTTTATCAGCTGTGCAACACCTGTTGCTTTACCAGAAGGACCAAAGAGGCATCACTTCCCACACGTCAGTATAGTTTAAATGAGTTATTTTTTACATATAGCTCAACTAAAACGGCAAAAAGGTCAGTGAACTACGTAACTTTACTGTTAGCTACCAACGGACCAATGTCTTAATTCAGGACATTACAGGACTGACCCGGTCATTGCAAATTTGGATCACTGGTCCTGTCACCAAAAAAGGAAAAATACATTTCATAAGGACCTTTTGTGTCCAGTATCAATCCAACAAGGAATTTTACTTGATGTTTCAGTCAGCAGAGGCTACAGATCTACAGCTGTGAGCTGGGGCTTAGGCTGCAGCACCAGGTCTGACCTGACAGGAAACAGCTGCCTTGTTGGGAGTGTGAGAATGGTTCATGTTAGACTCAACCATCTGAAAATCTGACTACTCTCTGTCCAGTTAACACATCCTTTTTCCTACTTTAGTACATGATCATAAATTTGGTGTACCCATAGACTGTATAATATACGGAAGTAGTCTCTGTGACGTCACCCTTAGGTTTCTGAAGAGCCAAAATGAAGTTCAAAGTGGATCCTGCAGTCACCATCTTGGCAGTTCCTGATGTCGGGTAACTTAAAAATGGGCAAAGAGGTGTGTGGCCAGGTTGGCTCAGTTAGTAGAGCAGGGCACACAGATACATAGGTTTATGCCTCAACGCAGAGGTCCAGATTTTGAGTCCGACCTATGACGATTTCTTGCATATCTTCCCCCACTCTCTCCCCTTTATCACCTAGCTGTCCTGTCCATTAAAGGCAGAAAAGCCCAAACAAATAAAAAATAAATGGGCAAAGAGGCGGAGAGTGGATGGAGCTGAGGCGGGCTGAATGAAGCCTACAGTTTTTGCTTGTCTTCTGTGATGATAGTCCACCTGTCACTAAAAAATGGAAAGCCCTTGATTATGCAGAGCTTCATCTAATTGAGCTCCACCTGAGGTTAAACACAAATCAGGATTGATATTCAGACTGCTGCCACCCATCACCGATTTCATGTTTACTGGGGCTACACAGCGCTGAGCCAACTTCAATCAGTTGCTGCTCTTCCTCTTCCTGTCCCTCCGCTTTTCTTTCTTTTTTTTTTAAACATCGTCCAATCCCTCACCACATCCCCACCACCAGTTTCTGACGACATGACAGATCGTCTTACATGTTGTCATATTTATGTGTTAATGGACCGGCCCTGGTGTGATTACCAAAGCTCTTGGCAGCGGAGCAGAGGGTGGCCAGCTAGCACATTGGCCATGGCGGGGCATCATCTGATCTCTGTAAGAGCAAATCAGGACCTTGCTCGTCATACAGCAAACAATAAAAAGAGAAGCTTGTTAAAAAGGCCCTGCTGTCCGGATGTTTTCATCTGGCTCATCTGGTCTGGACCTGTCAGCTTGGCTCTTTAGGAAGCCAGTAAATTTCCTCTAAAGACGCTAATTAGACTGTGGTTAACTTTGTGTGACACCCAAGCTTTACACAAGGCTCCATATCCTACACCTCCACTGCTGTCCTTTCAGCCATACGATTGTTCTAGGAGGCTCAGGGAGACTGTAGGAAATGTCAGTAAATCAGTCAGGACACTGTGTGTGTATGAAACTTCACTTCAAAGCATTGGAAATCTCCTGCGAGAGGCCGTTGTAGCTGAAATAGAATGAGGCTTAGCCCTCTTTCTTCACTCCACATGGCTGACACCTCCATCTGTGGTGGTTTGATCTACAGCAGGGTACTGTGGGAGGGGAGATTAATCCCAATGTGGACGTTCTCATAGATGGGGTTTAAGAGGCCAACCCCACAGCAGGACAGAAGACAAAAATGAATGGCTGAGTAAGAGGGATGGTAGTAAAGAATCGAGGCACTGGGAGCCATCATGTGCTATTCCCAGCAGAGACCTGGATGCTTTGATGTATAAACTTATAAATCATGCAAATGAGAAAGAAAAATTATATCAGCACCACTTTTTCCATTGTTGTGTGTCCTACAATGCTTGTGTCACTCACCTACTTAAACAGTACATAATGGTATGACATAATTGGTTCCGCTTTTGCATTTGAAATGGTGCATATCTAAAATGTCCTGATTTATGGTTTGTAAAATAATGTGGAAATGCTAGAAAGTGTTTTTTGGATTTGAGAACCTCAGTAGTCAAAGAGACATAAGAATTCTGCAACTTTATATCTCTTGAATAAGTGTATCACATTCATCCAGCCCAATATGTAATGTTCTTCCTTTTGATTTTGATGAGATACTTTACACCATCTTGTCAGTTTGGCCTAATGCCCCTCAAAAAATGATATGCCCTGCGACCAGAGTGACCTTGATGCCCTGCCCGCGCTACTCCAGCTGATTTTGTCGTTTCCTGTCACTACGGTTTAGTTTTCTTTTTGTTGAGACAAAGACAGAAATATGCATATTTTTATGTATTTTATAAATCCTAATCATTATGGAGCTGCGCGCAAACGCACAAGCATCAATTCCATTCCTGCAGTTAGCCATAAATGGACGTAGAAACACCCTTAAACTCATATTGCATATTGATACTTGTGCCAGCTCCAACACTCATTAGAACTGTCAGTGAGAAATATGACAAAAAAGTGCAGTTTTCCAGAACAGCAGTCATTATGCATGACCGCTACTCATGGCCGGGAATTATTTTAGCACATACCACCAATTCATCATGTTTCTGCAAACCATCATCGCTGTGAAATCTAAATCACCATTATTTGAATCAAATCGTCAAAAAGGATGATACATGATTCATTTAGCCAATAGTGAATTTATAGTGATTCAATATACTATGAAATTGAATTTACAAAAAAAGATTGACATTACACAGAACACTGTACCCTACAAAAATACTAATAGTCAGAGAAAGTGACTTTAATCGACTTCATCCTGAGTGAACTTCTGAGAAGAGTTTGTAAAAATATTGGTCCCAACTGATAGTTGTACTTCCCTTAAGTTAAGATTCATTATTTTCGTGGACTTAAAATCATTTAAAAAGTTTGAAAAGTTTTATCTGATGGCCTTTTTTCCCCTTAAAACTTAACACCAAAGGTCAAGTGACCTTGTCCCTAAAATGGTGAAAGTCCAAGTCTGATTGTAATATAGAACCATAATTTAAAAATGAAATCACATCAGAAGAGCACTGAGGATCTATCTTCAAAGCTGTTTGAAAGTTTGGTGACCTACAACTGTCAGCATGTGCTCATCGTCACAGCACCACATTGTGCTCAGTTATTACACACAAGCAACTGTAGCTATGTTAGTGGTGCTGATGATGACCTAGCTAAAGATTTACTGGACTGCCCTTTACTGAATGCCTGTCGAATAAAGAGACAACAGAGTGAGGGAGAGAGAGAGAGAGAGAGAGTATGTTTGGATGAAGTGAGAGAAGATGGGGGGGAGAAAGAAAAAGAAAACATCTGAAAAAGAATGCCTCTGCCTTGACAAATCTCATGCAACGCCTAAGACAACTTGCCATCAGTGTGCCATGTGTGCCTCCCTGCCTACACACCACCGCTGCTCAAAGAGACATCAAAGAATCACACACCCTGCACTCTCCGTGCATATATGAGCTCATGACAAGCCTCTTCCTCCATGTCTGCAGGGCACCCAGACAGCTGCGGAGGAAAACCAGCCTGGAACAAGTGCTGCTGCTGGGGCCCAACCCTACTGCAGCCACCTTGTTGAAAGGTCAGACCTTGTTGGGCAATGGGTACTATGAGGATGTGTCATTTACTGTGTCCTTTACCGTAAGTACTTACGGTAAAGGACTTCTTCTCTGCTTCTCTTCATAGTTGTCCGATTCATCCATCAACCCTTATAGAGCTGGCTCAGGTTTGCCTTGGACCAGCTCATAGTTTTGCTGCTATTGGTCTAGATTGCTGGGGTCTTCCTTTGATACACTGATCTCCTCTCTCCTTCCATGCCTTCATGTCCCAGAAATGCTTGTCTTGTCTTATCTTATCTTATCTCCGGGGAACTTATTCCCCTTATGTTTTCTCGCCTCGCCATTTTCCTTGGATTGGGGTGGCACCTAAAGTCATGGTTGCAGCTGCCGCCGTGGTCCTGCTCGACACCCTGCTATGCCGTACTATGCCCTGCATAAAGTGCCTTGAGATAACTCTTGTTATGATTTGATAATATAAAAAAATATTAATTGAACAAGAACAATAAGCTGACAGCCCAAAGAGCTCGATTTAAAGCTCCACTGGGCAACGTGGTTAAGTACAAATCCAGCTGGTATAAATAACAAAGTTAGCCTAAAATACAGGTTGGCACATGTACAGTTTTCGGAAATCTCAAGAAGTAAAAAGTCTACAGCCGTGCAAGTATCTGTGTGACGTTGTACTTCAGCACGGCAGTCTAGCTAATAGTTTAGCTTAATTTAGTAGAGCTGAGGCTGATTGGAATGTCAGGCAGGCATTTGGTCAACCAAAGCATTGCATGAATGTGCTGAAAGAAAAGTCAGAATCTCTAGGATTACCAAAGTTATTGTCATTCCTCCTGAGGGAAACATTAATGTCTGTTTCACATTTTATGGCAATCCTATTTAATAGTTATCAAGATATTTCACTTCAACCAAAAATGTCAATCTGGCTGTGGCACTAGATGAAAAGTCATAGTAGGATTCATGGTCTGGGAACCATAAATACTAGATTTTGTGCAAATCACAGTAAATGTAGAGATGTTCCACTGGATGATTTAAAACTCTGAATAACTGTTAGGGCTAGATACAAAGACAGGCCTTCATGAGCTTGTTAAGGGTCGTCCTTGGAGTACATACATATTTGTATGAAAATGTCATGGTTATTCATGTGATATTTCACTCAAAACTAACAAAGTAGATCTCATTGTGGAGTAAGATGAAAAGTCAGGGGCAAACAACAGAATTCAAAGCCACAAGGATTCATCCTCTGAGAACAATAATGGCTGTAAAAAGTTTGATGGCAATCAAATATTTCTTGAAATATTGCAGTCTGGACTAAAGTTACATACCGAAACAATGGTTCAAATACCACAAATGACCTATGTTTACACCATCCAGACAAGCAACTTCTAGTGCTATGTCAAGTGTGAATAATGACCAAAAGCTGACTTCGTGGGGAATTGTTTAGTGTTGCAAAACCTCTTTGGGAGGAGGTTAGGGTGGATGGATGTGTGTACAGTGTACGTTGTGTGAGACAACTTTAACACAGTAGACAGAACGTTTCTATATCTTTTTCGTGTAGGTTGTACCATTATTAGCAAATCAAACAGTTTTTGATCGATGTCTAATTCTATCTTGGTACATTTGCATTTATAAGAACTTGCATTTTGCTACATTGCCTACTAGGACATGACTAATACCAGTCAACTAGCCAGTGTTTTGTCCTCTGTATTAATTAAGTCATTGAAGGCCAACAAATCTGTGTATTGGACATTGTCAATGTATGTAATGTGTAGATTAATAAAACCTACCAAGACGAGGGGTGTCTTGGTCTTAGTAGGTTGTATTAATCGTATTGTGTTTTCTCAGCTTTAGCTTTTTTTAATTCTCAATTTAGCAAGAACCTTTTCTAGTTGATGTGCCTCTCACATAGAATATAATGATTTTCACATTTATTATTCCATGAAATTATTTCAAAGAAATGATCTCTCCCATTGTCTATAACATCTGTGACATGTTATGCATGTCTGTGTGCTTACTCTCATAAAAAGTGATTTGCAGATTAATTGAAGTACTAATTCATTAAAAACAGGATCAGAGAAAGTGAAATAGTGTGCGGTTGCATAGATGAGAACTGTGACTAAACAGTGACTCTAATCTGGGCACCTGGGTAGCTCACCTTGTAGAGCACGCGCCCATATATAGAGGATTACTCCTTGACGCAGCGGCAGTGGGTTCGACTCTGACCTGCAGCCCTTTGCTGCATGTCATTCCCCCTCTCTCTCTCCCCTTTCATGTCTCCATCTGACCTATAAAAATAAAGGCCTAAAATGCCTAACAAATAATCTTTAAAAAAGAGGAAAAAACAATGACTCATCTTACATTAACGTTACCTCTGACGCCACAGCTGCCCCAATTCTAAACTCCATCACGGACCTCAGCCCCAGTATCCAATTTGAATTACTACATCTGGACCTCATCATAATATCTCAGAGAGGAAGTGGGTCAGTGGGAAACATGCACTGAAACCAAAACCCTGCTTGCCCAGAGCCAGAAGAGCCATCCTAGTTCTGTAAGATCTTTAAAGAAAGTATAGAAGGATAATGGATTTGCAACCCAACCCTACTCATTGGGACCCAGATGATGTCCCTGATGAACTGGATTTTAACATCAAAATGTTACCCTTTCTTAGCCTATTCTTGACACGGCTGTAGATTCCATTGTTGAGTTTTTTTTATTGGCCAGCTCGTATCTGAGCTGTGCCAAGCTGCGAAATTACCCATCAGACTGTTTTCTGATGGCTTATGTTTAGTCTGGGAAACATCTGCACTACAGGCTGTATAAGGGCTGCCCCAAATGAGACAGACATGACAAATTACACCACAAAACATGGACTCTGCTGGAGACGAGTGAAATATGACAATGAAGACGTTAACGTTTGACGATTATGTAACCAAGGAGTGGGGGTTGACAAAGACTTTAAATGGCTTTCAAGTGTTTAACTCCAAAATGCTTTGAAAGAATATGCTTTGTACAAAACTAAGCTAATTGATTTAGCACTCATTTTTCAAACCTCAGAGGGTTGTCAAAATGAACACGAAGAACTGCGAAATGATAGAGACACTGCTGAAAACATTCAAATTAAAAGCAAAGTTTAGGTCTAAAGCACTGTTGGTGACCTGCAAAGGCTGCAAAAATCATGTCTATGGAGGTGTCTGTTCCCTGTAAATTCCAAACTTCTACTGGATTTTCATAAAAATGTCTGTCTAAAAGGGTAAGTAACCTAGTCTGGCTATCACCAGACCAAGCTCAATCTTTTAAGACTGAACATTAGTCTGGGGAGTCTGCTCTGTATTTTCTACTGCACAAGAGGCGTGATCAACGGGCATAGTTCAAATGACTCTGTATGCAATTGGATAGTCCTTCAACCAATCAGACCAACGATCCGGGTGACGTAGCAGCGACAGCGGCATCAACGGGTTGCTGCGCTTCGGTGGCCGGCTTGTTGAATGTAAACAAAAAGCTGCTTGGTCGCTTCTGCATCGTCATCGTGTTAAACCCACCAATAGCACGCAGGTGGCTAAGCCAGTTTGTGATTGGTCCCCGCAGATTTGTAACAGAAGCAGGAGAGATAAATGTACAGGTTTCCAGCCTGAGCTGCAGGGCGGAATCAAATCACCGGCAGATCAGGCCTAGATGTAACCAGGAAATCTTTGCAATGACATGTAGCAGTAGCGATTTAGCCCCTTAAGAGTAACAATAAAACAAGATGATCAAATAACAATCTGAATTTCAAAAGTGTCAGAGATGTGTTATGCAAACTAAAGTTTTTTTTTTTAACTGTATAAAAAGGCATAGTTTGTTGTTAATGTGGGTCTCTCTCTGTTGGTATAAGTCTGTGACCATTGTTGGTCTTTACCATACCAGGCTAATGCTAACTTACCTAAAAATAATACGCCTACATGTAAGAAATTAAAGACATTCAGCCACTCTTTGGAAAGGGTATAGAAAAATGTGTTTGTTCCCTCGGCTGCCAGAGCTAATCAGTATGACGCTAATAAGGCTGGTTTTAATGCCAATTTTGTACAGGCTGCTTTTTGTGACATGGATTTTCGGTCATCTGGTAACCCGGCTAACGAGTTGAACACAATACCAACACGGCGACAGCCAAAATCCAAACGGCAGTCCACAAACCAATCGGTAAGGTCACTGATGCTACATGCATTATTTTTACAGTCTATGGGCTCAGCGCCTTCAGTGGACGCGCCCCAGTGCAGAGAATACAGCTTTTTTTAATCATGATTTTAAAACCTAATTTTATATTCTTGGTGATTTTTTTTTAAATCATTCAGATTTAGCTGGGTGGTTAAATTAGCTTTTCTACTTACCGCAGTGAAGAAGCAACGGATTTCTGCGATATGGCGCAACACCCTGTTACAAGAGTAGTGCAAGTTAGAACGAGAATGGCAGGGTGCCTTAAGTGAGTGATGTCAGTGGCTGTGTGGTCGCGCAAGGAGAGCGAGCGGTGAGAATAGCATACAAGTGCGGCTGTAAGGAAAAAGAGATAGCAAACACAATGTAAAGTGATCAAAAAGTGAACAATAAAACAACAGGCTTCTCAAGTCACGGTGATAGATAGATGACTTCATAGGTTATTAATACTGCCGGTGAAGTGAAGGGTGTTAACCCCGAAAAAGCTAAAGTGCAATGATAAACAGTGCAGCGATAACATTAATGTGTCCACCTCAGTGTCCTTCCCTTCCCTAGTGTGTATTATATTAAACGCAGTCTCGCTTTGCCAGACCTTCCTCCACAACGCAGCGCTGCGGAGGAGGGTCTGGCTAGTCCACACAGCATTCCAGGATGAAAAGAATTCCCCCATATATTTAATGGACTGCTCTTGTGCAAAGCAACTTAAATTGTGACAAGCAACTTAAATTCTCCATATTCACTTGAATATCATATAGAAGACAGCCAATGATGATAACCAATGATTGTTTTCATTATATTTCATATATTCATTCACAACATATGCACTCCTGTCACTTTCACCACCAAAAAATAAAATCACATAAATGAAAAAAATGCAGTGATGACGGTGATGCAGTTATTGTCACTGCCCTATGCCTGACCCTCACAAAAGTAGAGACTTTTTAACCCTGAGAGCACCAGCAGCCCACGTCTGCTTCGCTGATTTTGACACAGTCGCAGACAATCGCATCGTGGGAGTTTTGACACAGAAGAAGAAGAAGAAGAAGAAGAAGACGCTGCTAGTAGCACAGCAGTCGGTTACACTTTACTTGAAGGTATCTACATAAGAGTAACACTGTCATGAACGTGTCATAAACATTATAAACAAGTCATAAACATTTATGACATAACGCTTCTTTTAGTAAGTGTCATTTGGTTTTCATCATGACAAGTTATGTTAGGGTTGTTATATGTCATGACTGTGTCATGAGTTCATGACAGTGTCATGTCACTCTCATGTAGATACCTTCAAGTAAAGTGTTACCCAGCAATCTGTTGATTAAAGGAGCGTTGGATGATGACAGACACAAACACTGGGCCCTGGCCTGTGTGTGTGTGTGTGTGTGCACACACACTCTTGTATCATTGTGTGTGACAGTGAGCGCAGGTTGATGCATGCTGTGGTCCAGCTGCAGCTAGCTTCCTGCCTCACACAGCTGAGCTACCCACTCTGCCACTTCCATCCCCCCCTTCTGGCTTCCGCTGTTTTCAGCAGTGTGAAAGATCCAGAGTTAAAAAAAGAGGGCAATGAATCAGACTCATTTAGAAGTTAAAGTGCTTAGAGTCCTAACTAGAGTGCTCTGATGTTCACAATGTTTCACGATTCAGGTTAGCGAGATTTATTTAGACAGCAAAATGTAAAGTAGAAGATGGACAGGCGTTTGACAGGGAAGGAAAGAAAAACTTGCTGACCTAGCAAATATGTAAGTGCATAATACATGTAAAGGAAGGCCATGGTATGTTGCTCTTGAGTTCACTGTCAAGGAAGCAGGAGAGTGTCGTGTCTTTTGTGAGTAAAGACTTTGCAGTTTGGGAAAAGTTGAACTTCCATTTTTCATTTGCACAATATAAACTAATAAGAAATGTCTAAAACAAGCATGCTGTACATGTGATTGTTTTAATGTTTTGCTTTATTTAAGTAAAGTTTAATTTGGTTCTGTTTGTTACTCGTTCTCCAGTATTGCTACAGGTTAGTAAAATTCAATGACATTAATTTGTGTCAGTAAGAGACATTTCCGTTACCTAATGCTTCCTTTGTGTTGGAATTTTAAACTCCGGTGGATTGATGAGGACTATGGTCAGTGGTGGAATGTAACGAAGTACAAATACTTCGTTACTGTACTTAAGTACATTTTTCACGTATCTGTACTTTACTTAAAGCATAACTCTCGCCAAAATGCAACCTGGGGTCTTTTTGTGAATGTACACGAGTCAAACTTTCGTTTGAAAGCATATTTAGGACGGAAGCGTCACTTTTAAAATTTACCGGATTCTCGTTTTTCGGTCAAATGGCCTTTTGAATGGGAGAGCTAGGGGCACTTTTATGCTAGCCTCAAAATAGCTATTTTTAAAACACTAAGAAGGCTCGACACAACATGAGACTTTGCTCCAAGTATCACCAGGGGCTCTACACCTTAACGAAAGCATTGACAACATTGTTTGTGTACCCAGAGTTTACTAAAAAGAGAGGTTTTGAGCAACTCACGTTAGCAGCTGTTTACGCTAGCCGCCATTTTCCCAGTCCAAAATAGGCGATCTCCGAATGAACGGACTCCATAGGTGGAAATGTCACTTATATGAGGCTCCTTTTTAAACAAGGTCAATATTGTGTTTCACTAACGACAAAACAATGAATTATCCGTGCATTTATATGGAACTAAGCTTTTGGAGCTTTCTATCTTTACTCTCCTACCTCGACTATTTTTGACTGGCTCGATAGACGGCAACCGGAAGAACAGCTACAGTGAGTTGCTCAAAACCTTCTTTAGTAAACTGTGTACACAAAAAAAATGTTCTCAATGCTTTCGTTAAGGTGTAGAGCCCCTGGTAATACTTCGAGCAAAGTCTCATGTTGTGTCAAGCCTTCTTAGGGTTTTAAAAATAGCTATTTTAAGGCTAACATAAAAGTGTCCCTAGCACTCCCATTCAAAAGGCCATTTGATCGGAAAACTAGAATACCGTAAATCTTAAAAGTGACGCTTCAGTCCTAAATATGCTTTTAAACGAAAGTTTGACTAGGGTACATTCACAAAAAGACCCTAGGTTGCATTTTGGCGAGAGTTAAGCTTTAAGTAGAATCAATAGTGTATACTTTTGACTTTTACTTCGTTACATTTTGCAGCAATTATCTTATACTTTCTACTCCACTACATTTCTACAACGTTCCATTACATTTTCTTTTCACTACTGTCAAAACTTCTTCCTGACCGTCACAAGTTTGTCTCAGTTTATCTCACCAGGGAAGTTTGGTTGCCATAGATACTGTATATATGGGGCACCGCCGATCCTTCATCGGCTTCCAAGCCGGCTCCGGTGCTCCAGAGCCCGGGCGCAGTGCCGCTGACCCTTGGCAATACAGCCTCCGTTAAAAGTGAAAATGAAAAGGTTTTTTATTATTCCCGTTTTTAAATCATAGTTGCCATCTATTTCTCTCCACAGCGTTTACTTCTCCGCCAGGCTGCGTAAGACGCGTTCATATTTTATTTATTTGGCTGGACCTCTTCACATCGCCTCCCCATTTCCACTGCTTCACACACTTTATTTGCTTACACTACAATGGTTAAAGGAAATAAAACTGTCTTAAAATACATCCATGAATAAAACCAACCACACAATATGTTGTAAGTTCCTCCCCGAGGCTATTTTGCAGCGGACCCGGGGCTCCCTGCAGCGCTTAGTGCTGTCCATGACGATTGTGATTGGTTTAAGAAATGCCTATAAACCAGAGCACATTTTTCTCCTATCCCGGAATACTGACTAGCCAGCAGACCCTCCTCCGCAGCGCTGTGGAGGAAGGTCTGTCAAATTTAGACTACTTACAGGCTAAGCTAAACTTCAATGCAAGTGGTGACATCCAAAAAAGTAAAAAACAAGAAACTCTACCAGAGGGCAGCATGAGAACATATTAAAGATCACTACAATTAACTACGTAATAGTTGAGTACAATTTAATTAATTGAATGTGAGATGCATAGTTTGGTATGAAAGGTTATGCTCATATGACCAGCGTGTACACACTGGTTACATTTTGTAACATAACATTGTAAACAATGTGCAAGTGTGTACTATACATATTTTGTTTGTATTATCTTTCCCAGTTGTCTCATGAAGTGTTTACATTTGTCAAAACCTATAGTAAGAAATATTAATTTCCTGGTGATTCACTTTAAATTGTCTGTGTTGCTTGAATTGACCAAAGATGTTTCAGAGTGAAATAGTTTGAACTCTTCTCTGGATTACTTTCCCAGCAGAACTAACATACCAGTGTCTGCTCTTATTCTTGTCAGAGGAGAACCTTTGATCTGGCTCCATGTTGGCTTTCAGTATGTGCATCAGTCCATTGTTCTCCCCTGTGGTTGACTCACTCAGGTTCATCAAGTGCAGTGGAGTTTTTCAGCTGTCAGTGATGCGTTACTATGGATCCAACTGCAGTTCTGGGCAAGACCCGCCCTTCAATAGCATTTGCACGCTACAACTGGCTAGGCGTCCATGCTCGCGGGAGGTAAAGGAACCCAATTGGTTCAGGTACTATTCCCTGACCAATCAGCTATCCTAACCTTAACTACTCAAGGTCAATGCCTAACCCTTAACCAAATGGGCTGCTTCGTAGGTCAGGTCTTGCCTAGAACTGCAGTTGGATCTATAATTAGACATCAGTAATGGTGAAAGATATTCACTCATTTGCAATCAAACAAGCAAATGCTTGCACATAGACACCCTTCCATGATCTTAACCAGGCAGTTTCATTTGCCTAACCCTTGTGTTGTCTTTGTTTCAACCTTGAAAAAAATAAAATAAAAAAATTCTTGTCATTTGTGATGCCTTTTTTCACAATTTGTTTTTGCTTTTTCCAACGTTTTAAAATGTTCTTCTACACATTTTCAGCGCTTATTTCTACGTCCAATATTTTCTGATATAAAACAAAAATTTAAAAACGGGCCAATGTGACCCGAAGTCAACACAAGGGCTAAACATGCAGGCTGACTGTGGCATCGCCTTACGTCTCCTCACGTTGCCTGTGTCTCGGCCAAAAAGTTTCACTTGAACACTTCACAAACGGCCAACTTCTACGAATGTTCTGCGCCTGCATGAGAGGAAATGACTCCATGCCAGCAGGTGGCGGTATTCTATGGTGGTGGGCAATACTGCAATATTTGGTATTGATCCGATACCAATTAAATACAGGGCCAGTATCACCAATACTTTTTAATAATTAAGGTGGATGCATCATCAAATTGCTAAATCTGAATTAATTTTCATGACCTTTAAGTGTTTTTGTTACCTTTAGATATTTATTGTTAAAACCCAGGGGTCTCATTTATAAAACTGTGCGTAGGATCCTTACTATAAGTGTACGTACGCCCAAAAGCCCAAAATGGCATATGCCAAAAAAAAAAAAAAGTCAGATTTATAAAACCGTGTGTACACACACCTGTAAGCAATGTTCCCTTTATAAATCAGAGATTATCTACAAGTGTGCGTACGTGGATCAGCCTCTTATCCCTCCCTGTACACGCCCATTTTTAACCATAAATAGTCAATGCAAAGCACCTCGTGAATGTTGATCAGTAAATAATGACACTGGCAGTTGTTACACTGAATCATAATGACTGTCGGAGAAAAAAAAAACAACCCCACACACACACTTCTCAGACATTCAGGAATTGCTGCAAAATGAATTATAATTTCGGCCTGTTCTTGCACAGTGTAGGGAAACCTGATCTATAACTACATCTATTAATAATACATGCAAAACGGCAAGCATTACGGCACTCGGGGACAGCTTCGATATACCAGACGTATATAATACGATTTAACAGAACTATACATTATATCCAATAAGGGTAACGATTACGCGAGAGCTTAACGACTTTACAGACTTTGACATTTGATGATATGTGCAGTATTAAAGACATATTTAGTTATTTAGGCTACACTATGTTCTGCCGTTATCTAATGCTAGGGTATTTAAATGTTATCATGTATTCCATGCAGTCGGGCCATCTCCTCCTCCTATGCTCCGTAGCGCACAATGTGACAGCGAGACAGCACCGTATTTAAGATTTGAGTTGGAGGTGTTTATAGAACAACTATCACTCAGTACAAGCGCAAATAACACTGCTGGATTTAATATTCATGGTAACGTGGATGATATGGAGTGAAAAAATGTGCGTGAGGCATACATACTTGAAAATATTACGAGTAATCGTTATTCCCATTTACTTTCTCCAGTCTGACTTCAGTTCACCACCTCACCATCTGCGTTGCCAATTCCTATTTTGTCTCCAAAATGTGCGTACGCGTGGGTCAGAGTTTGCGTGGAGGACCGCACATTCTCCCGTCAAGTTTGTTTTTTATAAATCACAACCTCTGGTGGGAAGTGGCGTATGTACATTTTCAGCTCACTTTTGCGCTTATGCCACATTTATAAATGAGACCCCAGGACAGTATTTTACAGTTTTTCTCAATTGCTAAAACACTAAAACCCATTGGCTGAAGTTCTCAGTTGCCTGAACTCATTTAGCTAATTGTGCAGTCTGTTGTCAATACCTTAAACCATTTCACATGGTAAAACACAATTTGCAGAGCTCATTTAGACTTTTCAGCAAAACTCTAAACACATTCTCAAAACACATTCGGCACTCTAATTCACATCACCCATGCTGGTAAACACAAGTGGCAACAAACAAATACATGACATATAATGCAATACAATGATGTGACGCAACCAATATAGTTCCAGTTCAGCGAGCAAACAGGTTGTTGAAGGTGGGAAGGAGAAAGTCTGAGAATGGATAGATGAAACGATGTGAGAGGACGAGTGCGTATGCGAGGTGTCAGCACTGTATACGGCACACAAGAGGCTTCTTCCCCCGTTGCCTCAGGAGGAACAATATTGCTTGTGATGTCGACGAAGTTGATCATTGATCACATGTCTACTCCTTTGATTTTTGTCCCTTTGAGTATTGTATATTGTAGTACAGTGCATTGTAGGCTGTATACTCTACAATGAACATGTATGGCCCTGAACATTGTGCTTTTCATTTGTTACTGTAACAGTACTGACTGCTCAATAGATTTTGACTGGTTGCAGGTTCATATCAAAGAATTACAGTATCAGAGACAAAGGACAAGTTTGTGAGATGCAGTGTACAGTACGTAAAAATAGGGGTACAAGGAGGAGGAAGAACAAAAAAAAAGCAAAGTAGTAATTTCTGATCAATTTTGAGCTACTATGATAGAACATGTTTTCGTTCATCTAAAGACAATGACGGAAAAATATCAAATTTGTTTTGAGACCTCCCTGAGAACTATTTGTTTTCAATTTGTTGGTGTATTGTTTACTGACCGCTTGATAGTGTATATCATTTTGATCACTTTGTTTATGATTTGAGAGCAGTGTTTGATTTTGAACACAGGTAAAACTGTTTTGAGGCGAAAGTTTAACATTTCAAGGGGAGTCAGAGGTTTTGTAAATAGTGCTTGAAGATGAGGTTTTGTGTTTGTTTTCAGAAAATGGAGCAATTTTCAGTAATTGTGTCTTAGAAATTGAGATAAACTATAATATGCTTGTATACATTTATTGTGTTACCACTGTATCATACGGCCTCAAATCACAAGAGAGGGGAGGAGGAGCAAAGTGTGCCTGCTCTGCGCTGTGACAGGAGCGGCAATTGATCTCATTACACTGGTATTGATCAATATCGACACCAACGTTGGTATCGATTTTAATAGAGTTACAGCTGGCTGGCTAATTAGCTATCTTGCTGATTGCCTCTAACACGTCTTCATGCTAGACTGCATACAGAAAGTGAGCCGAGTAAAGTGGTCACTCATCTACTCATCGTGTGCCTCTCCTACAATGTGACAAGAGTGTGTGAATTTTACATTAAGTTGATAGTTTTAGTAGTTTAGTCGACCCCCAGCAACTTCCTAACTTTCTCTATAGAAGTGCACACAATCGAAAAATTGATTTATTACCTCAATAAACTTTCACAATTAGTTTATAGCCTCAATCGCTAGTTTCAATTCTTCTTCAATACAGCATGACCTGTCAATCAGGACAGAGGCATAGCAATGCTAACCCTGGCACTGTGTACATTTAAAATGGCTGTGAACTTGCTTTAAGGTGTTGTCCATGTTTTCGTCTTAAACTTTGACCCCCCTCACTGTGTTTTCACTTTATCAAAGTCAATTGGAACATTTGGTTGCCTACAAATGTCTTGTTCAGCCAACCAAGCTAGCTAGCTACCGTTAGCATTAGCTGGTAACTTAAGGGGAAAGTTTGATGATTTTCTGTGCTGCTATACATGCAAATACAAGAACGGCAGAACCCTGGAGGTCCTACCCGCGTGATTTGGCTCATCAAAGGAGGTTCTGGAGCTAAGCTGCAAACGTTTGCTAACTTGTTTCTCTGATAACTTAAGATCAAAGACCTAAAAAGTATATCGTAAACATGTGGCTTAAAACTGGATAGGTCAATTATAACCGCTTTTGACGGGAAACCACAAAACTGATGCATGCGCAAAGGGAATACAATGGCGTTGACAGGCGACTTAACAAAACATAAAACATACATGTAGCTTGAGCAGAAAAGTTACATATATCCATCCATCTTCGTCCGCTTATCCGGTATCGGGTTGCGGGGGTAGCAGCTCCAGCAGGGAACCCCAAACTTCCCTTTCCCGAGCAACATTAACCAGCTCCGACTGGGGGATCCCGAGGCGTTCCCAGGCCAGGTTAGAGATATAATCCCTCCACCTTGTCCTGGGTCTTCCCCGAGGCCTTGTCCCAGCTGGACGTGCCTGGAACACCTCCCTAGGGAGGCGCTCAGGGGGCATCCTTACAAGATGCCCGAACCACCTCAACTGGCTCCTTTCAACGCGAAGGAGCAGCGGCTCTACTCTGAGCTCCTCACGGATGACTGAGCTTCTCACCCTATCTCTAAGGGAGACGCCAGCCACCCTCCTGAGGAAACCCATTTCGGCCGCTTGTACCCTGGATCTTGTTCTTTCGGTCATGACCCAGCCTTCATAACCATAGGTGAGGGTAGGAAGGAAAACTGACCGGTAGATTGAGAGCTTTGCCTTCTGGCTCAGCTCTCTTTTCGTCACAACGGTGCGATAAATTGACTGTAATACCGCACCCGCTGCGCCGATTCTCCGGCCAATCTCCCGCTCCATTGTCCCCTCACTCGCGAACAAGACCCCAAGGTACTTGAACTCCTTCACTTGGGGTAAGGACTCATTCCCTACCCGGAGAAGGCACTCCATCGGTTTCCTGCTGAGAACCATGGCCTCCGATTTAGAGGTGCTGATCCTCATCCCAGCCGCTTCACACTCTGCCGCGAACCGATCCAGTGAGCGCTGAAGGTCACAGGCCGATGATGCCATCAGGACCACATCATCTGCAAAAAAGCAGCGATGAGATCCCCAGCCCACCGAACTGCAACCCCTCTCCACCCCGACTACGCCTCGATATCCTGTCCATAAATACTACAAACAGGATTGGTGACAAAGCACAGCCCTGGCGGAGGCCAACTCTCACCTGAAACGAGTACGACTTACTGCCGAGAACACGGACACAGCTCTCGCTTTGGCCGTACAAAGATTGGATGGCCCTGAGAAGGGACCCCCCTCACCCCATACTCCCGCAGCACCTCCCACAGTATCTCCCGGGGTACCCGGTCATACGCCTTCTCCAGATCCACAAAGCACATGTAGACCGGTTGGGCATACTCCCAGGATCCTTGCGAGAGTAAAGAGCTGGTCCATTGTTGCACGACCAGGACGGAATCCGCATTGTTCCTCTTCAACCTGAGGTTCGACTATCGACCGAGCCCTCCTTTCCAGCACCTTGGAGTAGACTTTACCGGGGAGGCTGAGAAGTGTGATACCCCTGTAATTGGCACACACCCTCTGGTCCCCCTTTTTGAAAAGGGGAACCACCACCCCGGTCTGCCACTCCTTAGGCACCGTCCCAGACTTCCACGCAATGTTGAAGAGGCGTGTCAACCAAGACAACCCCTCCACACCCAGAGCTTTAAGCATTTCCGGACGGATCTCATCAATCCCTGGGGCTTTGCCACTGTGGAGTTGTTTAACTACCTCAGCAACTTCCACCAGGGAAATTGACGACAATCCCCCATCATCCTCCAGCTCTGCCTCTACCATAGAGGGCGTATTAGTCGGATTTAGGAGTTCCTCAAAGTGCTCCTTCCACCGCCCTATTACCTCCTCAGTTGAGGTCAACAGCGTCCCATCCTTACTGTACACAGCTTGGATGGTTCCCCGCTTCCCCCTCCTGAGGTGGCGAACGGTTTTCCAGAAACACCTTGGTGCCGACCGAAAGTCCTTCTCCATGTCTTCTCCGAACTTCTCCCACACCCGCTGCTTTGCCTCTTTCACGGCAGAGGCAGCAGCCCTTCGGGCCCTTCGGGCCCTTCGGTACCTTGCAACTGCCTCCGGAGTCCTCCGGGATAACATATCCCGGAAAGACTCCTTCTTCAGTCGGACGGCTTCCCTGACCACCGGTGTCCACCATGGTGTTCGTGGGTTACCGCCCCTTGAGGCACCTAAGACCCTAAGACCACAGCTCTTCGCCGCAGCTTCAGCAATGGAAACTTTGAACATTGTCCACTCGGGTTCAATGCCCCCAGCCTCCACAGGGATGTACGAAAAGCTCCGCCGGAGGTGTGAGTTGAAAGTCTGTCGGACAGTGGCCTCCTCCAGACGTTCCCAGTTTACCCGCACTACCCGTTTGGGCTTACCAGGTCTGTCCAGAGTCTTCCCCCACCCCCTGACCCAACTCACCACCAGATGGTGATCGGTTGACAGCTCCGCCCCTCTCTTCACCCGAGTGTCCAAAACATACGGCCTCAGATCAGATGAAACAATTATAAAATCGATCATTGACCTTTGGCCTAGGGTGCTCTGGTACCAGGTACACTTATGAGCATCCCTATGTTCGAACATGGTGTTCGTTATAGACAATCCATGACTAGCACAGAAGTCCAACAACAAACAACCACTCTGGTTTAGATCAGGGAGGCCGTTCCTCCCAATCACGCCTCTCCATGTGTCTCCATCATTGCCCACGTGCGCGTTGAAGTCCCCCAGCAGAACGATGGAGTCTCCCACTGGAGCCCCATACAGGACTCCACTCAAGGTCTCCAAGAAGGCCGAATACTCCGAACTCTTGTTTGGTGCATATGCACAAACAAGAATCAGAGTTTCCCCCCCCCACCAGCCGCAGGCGTAGGGAGGCGACCCTCTCGTCCACCGGGGTAAACTCCAACGTAGCGGCGCTCAACCGGGGGCTTGTGAGTATCCCCACACCCGCCCGGCGCCTCACACCCTGGGCAACTCCGGAGAAGAAAAGAGTCCAACCCCTATCCAGGAGTACGGTTCCAGAACCGAGACTGTGCGTAGAGGTAAGCCCCACCAGATCTAACCGGTAGCGCTCCACCTCCCGCACCAGTTCCGGCTCCTTCCCCCACAGAGAGGTGACATTCCACGTCCCCAGAGTTACATATACAGTGAGGAAAATAAGTATTTGAACACCCTGCTATTTTGCAAGTTCTCCCACTTGGAAATCATGGAGGGGTCTGAAATTGTCATCATAGGTGCATGTCCACTGTGAGAGACATAATCTAAAAACAAAAATCCAGAAATCACAATGTATGATTTTTTAACTATTTATTTGTATGATACAGCTGCAAATAAGTATTTGAACACCTGAGAAAATCAATGTTAATATTTGGTACAGTAGCCTTTGTTTGCAATTACAGAGGTCAAACGTTTCCTGTAGTTTTTCACCAGGTTTGCACACACTGCAGGAGGGAGTTTGGCCCACTCTTCCACACAGATCTTCTCTAGATCAGTCAGGTTTCTGGGCTGTCGCTGAGAAACACGGAGTTTGAGCTCCCTCCAACGATTCTCTATTGGGTTTAGGTCTGGAGACTGGCTAGGCCACGCCAGAACCTTGATATGCTTCTTACAGAGCCACTCCTTTGTTATCCTGGCTGTGTGCTTCGGGTCATTGTCATGTTGGAAGACCCATCGACCCTCGACAGCCTCGACCCATCTTCAATGCTCCAACTGAGGGAAGGAGGTTGTTCCCCAAAATCTCGCAATACATGGCCCCGGTCATCCTCTCCTTAATACAGTGCAGTCGCCCTGTCCCATGTGCAGAAAAACACCCCCAAAGCATGATGCTACCACCCCCATGCTTCACAGTAGGGATGGTGTTCTTGGGATGGTACTCATCATTCTTCTTCCTCCAAACACGGTTAGTGGAATTATGACCAAAAAGTTCTATTTGGTCTCATCTGACCACATGACTTTCTCCCATGACTCCTCTGGATCATCCAAAGGGTCATTGGCAAACTTAAGACGGGTCTTGACATGTGCTGGTTTAAGCAGGGGAACCTTCCGTGCCATGCATGATTTCAAACCATGACGTCTTAGTGTATTACCAACAGTAACCTTGGAAACGGTGGTCCCAGCTCTTTTCAGGTCATTGACCAGCTCCTCCCGTGTAGTCCTGTGCTGATTTCTCACCTTTCTTAGGATCATTGAGACCCCAAGAGGTGAGATCTTGCATGGAGCCCCAGTCCGAGGGAGATTGACAGTCATGTTTAGCTTCTTCCATTTTCTAATGATTGCTCCAACAGTGGACCTTTTTGTACCAAGCTGCTTGGCAATTTCCCCGTAGCCCTTTCCAGCCTTGTGGAGGTGTACAATTTTGTCTCTAGTGTCTTTGGACAGCTCTTTGGTCTTGGCCATGTTAGTAGTTGGATTCTTACTGATTGTATGGGGTGGACAGGTGTCTTTATGCAGCTAACGACCTCAAACAGGTACATCTAATTAAGGATAATAAATGGAGTGGAGGTGGACATTTTAAAGGCAGACTAACAGGTCTTTGAGGGTCAGAATTCTAGCTGATAGACAGGTGTTCAAATACTTATTTGCAGCTGTATCATACACAAATAGTTAAAAAATCATACATTGTGATTTCTGGAATTTTTTTTTTAGATTATGTCTCTCACAGTGGACATGCACCTACGATGACAATTTCAGACCCCTCCATGATTTCCAAGTGGGAGAATTTGCAAAATAGCAGGGTGTTCAAATACTTATTTTCCTCACTGTATCTCTCTTTAAATAAAACCAGTTTGACAGAGTTTGCTGATCACCACCGACCTATGCGTAAACAAGAGTTGGGGATCAAGAACAACGCGTGGCTGTTTATATGAGAAGTTTACATGCAGACTTTATTCCCAAGCAATTAGTCTTGGTTGGGCTGAAGCTTTACTTTTCTCTCCAGAGCCAACTAAGACAGCAGGTCTGGTTTTATTTATGAAGTTTTAAAGTGATTAAATAATTGTATGGCGATGCATTTGAAAGAGTGGTCTGATTAAAAAAGACAGTTTTTAGATTTGATTCAATCCCTTGCACTGTGACTGACTACTGTCGATAGATAGATATTTTTAAACTTTGATCTTCATTTGGTTTTTGTTTATAACCAAACCTATTTTGTTCCATCGTGACCCTTAGTCATAGATACAAAAAGGAAACGGGAACAGTCGTAATAAAGGATATGGGACACTTACAGATAACATACCTGAACTAATTATATCCTGTGTGAATGGCTGGAAAGTTGAGATCTGAATACAGCATTAGCCTTGCATTGCCAGACCTTCCTCCACTGCGCTGTGGAGGAAGGTCTGGCTAGTCCACACAGCATTCCCGGGATGGGAGAAAAAAAAAAAAAAAAAAAAAACATGCTCCGATTTACTGGCATTTCTCAACCAATCACATTGGTCATGGGCGGCACTGAGCGCCGGACGGAGCCACGTGTCCGCTGCAAAATAGCTTCGTGAGGGAACTTGTTTTGGTGGAACACGAGTATGTTCAAAAGTTGTTTTAGTTGTGCGAGAGAAAACTCAGATAGTCTAGCTAGCTGTCTGGATTTACCCTGCAGAGATCTGAGGAGCAGTTAACCATAGTCCTCACAAATCCACCGGAATTTAAAATTCCAACACAAAGAAAGCGAAAGGTAATGGACATCCGGCCGAAAAGAGGGACATCTGGCAGAATTTCCAGCGGCACCGGAGCAATCCTGGAAGTGGAACGTCGTGGATATAGACGAATACAGCATTATCTCAGCCTCTATCAGTTTATTATCGATGAAGGTTACATGCTCAAAACACACATAATGACATGATATATTTAATAGTTTTATTCCTAAAGTATGTGGAGAGCAACGAGTTCCAAATCTCAAAACCGAATCTTGCGCCGTTAAACCTGACTTTAGTGTATACAAACATTGCGACAATAAAAGAACCGCGGTGCCCAGGCTGGGCTTCTGTGGGAGAAGAGTGCTCATATGGAGGTTAGCACCACTCTCCCCCGGTGAGTGTGAGCTAACTAATGCAGTTTGCACTGTAGCCACCAGCCTCTCTCTGCTGATCAGCAGAATGAGCTCTGCATAAGGACTGCTCTCCCACATAAGGCCGGTTACACATTGGATGAGTCGCGTGAGCGTGTCAGCTGCGTGGCGTGTCCGTTTTTATTTCAGCTCCTCAACAGGTTAGAGCTTACACACTGCCTGCGTGAGCCGCGCCTGAGACACGTGCATGCTAGAAATAGAACCAACGCCTATTTTTCACACGAGAGTGTTGGAAGCGTTTCCAGGCAAAATAGATTAGGAAAATATGTTTATATGTCATTTAGACACGAATGCATATTAATAAATGACATCTTGATGTTTGAATGTCTCTAGGTTTTGACATCAATGTAGATATAAAAAAATTTCAGAGAAAATATTTTCAAATATAGCACCTGTCATACAGAACAAAATATTCTGTAACATTTTGCAGTCAATACTGCTGACGTTGTCTTGCTTTAATCAAATCCGTAATAGATATTTAACAGAAGAAGGGCTGCAATGGCTTCTCTTCTATCAACAACTCAAACTGAAAAAGAACAAAGCGTTTTAATTTTCCATAGTAACATATGTATGTAGCCTATATATAAAGGGTAGGATAGGCTACAATAACAACGTAGTGTGTGTTCTGAGTGACGGCCCAACATCAGATAGGCTATATAGGCTCTTTACAGCTACACAAAGTTGTTATAAACAGACAGCCCACTTACCCATTTTCAGAGTTTGAATCTGTCGGCGCTATGTCCCGAGATCAGCCCTCCCTGTACCCAGCAGCAGGAGCAGCTAGGTACAGCCATGTCAGACACGCTTCTGGTGTGTAGGACACAGAAAAATCCATGCAGCCGCAACGCTTCTGAGACGCAACAGAAACGCCACGCTCGCGAGACGCATCCAGTGTGTAACTGGCCTAAGAGTAGACTGGTTCCTCAGCTTTCCCCACATAAAACGGGATATCAGATCATAAATATTGCGGACAGGATGGACTTTCAAGCAGTACATACCTCACATAACAATAACTTACAACTCACTCATGTGCCTTTCCTTTAAAAAATCCTGGAGAAGATTGTGCACACTCAATTAATGGCCTTTCTGGAAAAACATAATATTCTAGGAGGTTTTCCAATCTAGTTTTAAAACCCTGCTCAGCACAGAATCATCTTTTAAGAGTTTTTAAATGATATCTTTTTAGCTACTGACTGTTGACTGTGTTATCCTTGTGCTTTTAAATTTAACTGCTGCATTTGACACAGTGGATCATGAAATATTGATCTCATGTTTGAAGCAATGGGTGGGCATCAGGGGCATAGCACTGGAGTGGTTCAGGTCATACTTGGCTGACTGAACTTTCTGTGTTAGCCTTGGTGACTGTGTATCCTCCACTGCTCCTCTCTCGTGTGGGGTCCCACAGGGCTCAGTTCTTGGCCCTCTCCTTTTCTCTCTATTTGCTCCCACTTGGTTCCATACTTAGAAAGCACAGCATTTCATTCCACTGTTATGCAGATGACAAAAAGAAAAATGCATACTCTGTCAGATTGCTACTTAGGTGTCTTAACGACATACAGGCCTGGATGGCTCTGAACTTTTTTAATTTTAATGATGAAAAGACGGAAGTGATGGTTTTTGGTGGCACCACTGGAACCCCCCGTAGATCTGGGTTCCTTGGCCCAGTATATTAAACCTAGCATCAAAAACCTAGGGGTTAAAGTGGACCCAGAACTTAAGTTTAGCAGTCAGATCAAGGCTGTTGTCAAATCAAGCTTCATCCACTTGAGGCATCTGGCCAAAATAAAGCCAATACTGTCAAGACAGCACTTTGAGACGGTAATCCACGCCTTTGTTACCACTCGGCTGGATTACTAATGCACTTCATGTGGGGGTAAGTGGGTCCTCCATCGCTCGTCTCCAGATGGTACAGAATGCGGCCACATTTCCCCCCATTTTAGCCTCCCTCCACTGGCTACCTATTAAATTTAGAATCAATTTTAAAATTATTTTATTTGCTTTTAAAGCCCTGAATGGTCTTGCCCCACCCTACCTCTCTAAACTTCTACGCCCTTATATAGCCACTCGCTCTCTCAGGTCAGATGGTCAGCTGCTCCTGAGTGGGCCTAAAACTAAGCAGAAGCTCAGAGGGGACCGTGCCTTTGCTGTGTCAGCTCCTAAATTATGGATTGATCTGCCTCTGCACGTTAAACTGGCCTTTTGTCCGTTTTTAAATCCCGTCTTAAAACCCATCTCTTCTCTGTGGCCTTTGATACCTAGGAAGATATCGACTTTATTTACTTCAATTATTTATTTATTTTGATTGCTTTTTATTGCGCAGCTATTATTTTTACTCATGTCATAATGTTATGTCTTTTATTCATGATGTTTTATTCTTCTGTACAGCACTTTGGTCAACTTTGGTTGTTTTAAAGCGCTTAAATAAAGTTGGATTGGATGAGTTTTATTTATTATCATCATCATCATCATCTAAGGAGATTTTCTATGCTGTATTCTGATAAAATCCACTGGGCCCCCACCTGACTGATTATCAGTCCCCCCTGTGCCACCCCACTTAAAAAAAATCCTGGAGTCGCCCCTGGTAGTTTGCTAAATGGTTGTGGTTCTCCGTTTTCCCTATGGTCGTCGGACAACATCTGTTTCTGTCAGTCAATTCCCACCCTTTCTGTTACTGCACTTTTACTATTAGCTCCTTTTCCCACGCTGTCCCTTTGTCCTTCTGTCTAGCCTTTAGCTCTGCAACAATTTTTTTCAAGCAAAAGAATATCCTTCATTTCCTGTTGCGTTGTGAACCTTTGTTTTAATTAATCTCAACCTTTGCAGACTGTATCCAAAAGCAAACCTTGAGTCATTTCACTGCAGCAAGGTTCCTTCAGAGCATCTCAGGGAGTTTGAGTAAATTTACTCTGCAACAGGATGTCAAGTCGCACAGCTGTCAGGTGAGAGGTACACTGGCAAATGGCTCCTTCCGTCCTTTAGTCACTGCTTCAAATGTACAGCCTATATCTATACTAGATACTGCTCATAAAAGCAACACAAAGTAATGAGTGCAAAAGATGGCCCGTTCTACTTGAAAATAGCCACATAGTGATCAGGCAAGGTATATAAGAGTTATCAGTAGGAGGTTTAAATGGCTGGGAGATATAAATTGCGACATTTTGCCAAAAGAGAGATTTTCCAACAAGCTGCAAATACAAAAAAAACCCAAGCATACTGAGTGACAACTTCAACTTGATTGCTGCTGTGTCAACCATGATACCATTGTACCAAACTTTTGTAGCAGAGATAGAGCTGAGCATTAAAGATCATTTTAACCATACCCTATCCTTAAGGCTAGGGTACGGTTAAAACGAACTAGCTATCTGAAGAGTATGTAGTGGTTTGGTTAGTGTTTTGGTAATGTTTATATCTGTTCAGAACAGCCGTACTTAGAAACCCCCAATTCGTCTGAAGATTCAAGTGTTATGTTGCCTTAGTATACCGGGGTCTGTATTGAGTATTTCAAGCAAGTATTTGGTGTTGCCCCACAAGAGTGTAGGGCACATTACCACAATATGCAATCAAGTGACAGAAAAAAAATATTAAGCTACAGGCTAATTCAATTTGATAACATTTAAAAACGGGACATATGCTTCTCTGTATTTTCTGTCAGATCTCCAATGTTATGTCAGATTTTCATGTTAAACATGGTCAAAACTTCAAACAATGAGGTAAATGCATTTCAGAGAAATTCCCGTGAGCTAAAACGTTCAGCTTTCCCACTGTTCTGAACGCTCCAGTTTCAACAGCTTTTTTTTATACTCTTGTCTAAGTATTATGCAGCTCTAAGCCGGACTTCTAGCTAAGGTTATCTGCTCCAGGCAGGAACTACTGAAGTGTTTTTTTAAGCTACATGCTATGGCATGTAGAACATTGTCATCTTGGCTTCCAGGTCACATTATTCCTAAAACATTTCTGGTTATGGAGTATTTGGTTTAAAAGCCTTTATCTGCGATTTTTGATTGTACAAAGTGCTGCTATATTCCATTAGTGTCCACTGCTAACTATAGTAGCTACATGCTAATGGCAGTAAAGATTGTCATCTTCACTGCCAATTTGTGAAATTCTCCCCAATTTCGGGTTGCGTTACTGCTGAAACATGTCCGATTGGCTAGCGTTTGCTTCAGAAACCTTTTATTGCGATTTTTGACAGTAGAATGTGCTACTTCGTTCCGTAATCTAGGGTCACTGTGTCCACGTTCGGACACTTTTTGGCTAACGTTCTATCAAAATATCTGTTCAAATACGAATTTAAAATGATTTGTTAATTTTTGAGTTAATTTAATGGTGTAAAACTTAGCATAAATCCCTAGCATGTGTTGCTAGCACCAACCACGAACAAACAGAATTCTAATTTCATATTCTTCAATATTTTATTATATACGGAGAATGAAATAAGGGAACTAGAAGAAGACTGAGACTGTAAGTCCCAGTGCAAACTGTTTTTACTTATTTACTTTAAGTAATTTTGGTTACACATCAGCCAACATCTGGCACAGGTTAGCAAGACAGACTCTCTGTGTATAAAAGGTCCAGCTCCTCATTAAGTCCCTGTGTGAAACCAAAGCCCAGGATCCCCCAGCTGAACAGTGTCTTTTTTCACTGCCATTTATTTCACACTCAGGGATCACATGTATAAAGACCTGACTTTTATGGGACAGTAAAACACTATTCTCACCACTGAAAGAAGATTTTGTTAAAGGATGTTGTTGGCCCAGAATTGTCATAAACTGGCATGAGAAACTATACAGCAGATATATTTGTAGCATTGTTTAATTATTATGTCAAATAAAAGGGCAATTCCAGTTTGTTAAAACTTTGGATTTATTTTTGTTGTTCTGGTCATCATTTTGTTTTTATTAGCTATTGTACTCAACATTACTGATATAGGAGAGACTATCCTCACTAGAACAACAGCATTGATTGCAAAGACTTATGTTCGTGCGAATGACACGAAAGAGGGAAAGTTGCAGATTTTTCAACCCTTCTGAAAGCGAGTCATCCACCAGAGTTTTTGGTGGGTAAACGTGAACCTCCAGGTACTGGTGCGGTTCACCTGCATGTATGGTTGTAAATAATATCACCAAAAGTTCCCTTAAAGGGTAACTATCGTTTTTTTTCCAACCTGGACCCTATTTTCCTATGTTTTTGTGTCTAAGTGACTGAAGATCTTTTGACATCAGTCCAGTATTAAGCAAGATCGCTGCAGTGGCGAAACAAGCTACAATGCAAGTTAAGGCAATTGTCCAGCTTGTATTTACCTTCACAAAAGTGCTTGTTTTGTCACTGACAGGCTCAGATTTATATTCTAAGTGTCTGACAACATTATGGAAAGGATTTCTAAAAAGGAGGTTTAAGAGTAAGATGTTTTTTAAAACATCCACAAAATTGTGTTTGCTAAACCCACCAGACTCAATGTAAATAAACAGTAATTTTAGCTTAACTTTGTCCATTTTAAAATTAATGGACCATAATTTACGAAATGAACATCATGCTGTATTGAAGAAGACTAAACTAGCAATAGAGACCATAAATTCATAATGAAAATGTTTAAGGAGGTAATAAATAAAGTGAAAAGTAGGATAATTTTCTCAAAGATTTCTATAAAAACAGACTTCTTTCTGCAACCAGTGGAGTCATCCCCTGCTGGTTAGAAGTTAGAATGCAGGTTTAAGGCACTTTTGCATTGGCTTCACTTTTCAGACCCAGAAGCTTTGTCTATTATTTTTACATTCTATGAAAATAAATAATCCTACCCACAAAAAAGGTAGGTGAGCAATACAATTATTACACAGACTATCCTTTGCAAACATCTATCCCAATTTAGAGATTCACTCTCTGCTTCAACTTTGACCTACTGTTCTTACTGCAGTTGTGTGCATTTCCTGTGCAGTTAGTGACATAGTGGATAGTAGACAGTGGTTTTGATCAGTTGGATAAACTGTTGGCTTATTTACATCCTGTCTGAGAACACAGAGCACATCCAAAATCAACCCTCTCTGGTTTCATGGGAGTAAATCTGATCCAACAGTAGGGGGGGGGGGGACAATAAACATAAAATTTCTGAAAAGCAATTTTTGAAGGGGACACAAATAATACAGCCACAATTATACTCGTAGAGGATATGTGTACACAAGCCACAAAAATACTTGCGTCCTCCGCATAAATATTAGGTTTGGTCTGGGACAGAGGATATATATTTAACTGCAGCAAACCCACTGATCAGCCACTTCAAACACAACTGGAGATCTTCAACATTAACCCTAATATCAGTTATCGCCGTGGTAACGTTAGTTGTTGTGGGTGCATTTCTATCCAACAAGCTATTAAACAAGCTAGCTAACGTTACATTATATTACACTAACGTAGCAAACTTTGTCATAACTAATTCATTAATTACTCAGCTTCATTTCTACTTGAGAAAAGAACAACTTCATCCGATGTTTAATGTGAAGAAAACAGCCTTGAACCGCCTACTTACTACGTTCCTGTCACTACCGATGTGACTGTGAGTCGAGTGAAGATGGGTAACGTACAGCAGGCAGTGGACCAAACCACTGTGAGGCACGGGAGGGGGGACTGAAAATGTTTCTAAACTTAAAAAGCATTTTTTGGGTTTGTATTGTTTTACTACTTACAGATATTTTTAGTATACATCATTATGTTATTTACAATACACAGCATTGTTTTAATGATATTTCTGGGGGGGGGGACACAACCCTGAGAAGGGGGGTTCTTGACCCCCCTGGGATTTACGCCCTTGTCTGGTTTGCACATTGGCAAGGTTCTCTCTGGGGGTCCTAGGGAGTTGGAAAATAAATAAATTGACTGAACAAACATGATCTCAGGTTGCAAAGCTATCAGGTGAGGGGGGCCTTTGCCAAATTACTTTTATCTGATGATTGTTCCCTTTTAATTGCTCCAACTATTCAATCTACTCAATTTCTACTTTACTCTTTTGTCTCCACCTCAACTTGGCTGAACCATTCACACACTTGACATTGAGGCTAACATTTTTGTCAGTGTGCTACACAGTTATTTACAGTTAGCATAAAGGCACAATGGCTCTTAGATACCAAAGTAAGGGATTTTGTCTAAATCTCTTACTGATTTGTTTTTGGTGTTTTTTGCCCCCAATGTCTCCTCCCAGGCAGCGCGGCAATGGTTATGTTTAGGGTTAGGGTTAGCTGCCTGGAAGCCGCCATTGGAGGCAAAAAACACCATCAAGTTCAGAACTCAGGCGTAGACTGGAGTAGGTGGTAAAGAATCTTATCTTATTGAAGCTGTGATCGTGGGCTGGCATTGAAGGTGATGGGTCCGAAGATGGCTGGGCTGACAGAAGGGGTGCTGGGTCCGAAGATGGCTGGGCTGACAGAAGGGGTGCTGGGTCCGAAGATGGCTGGGCTGGCAGAAGGGGTGCTCGGTCCGAAGATGGCTGGGCTGGCAGAGGGGGTGCAGACTTGATGTTCCAGTGCGTGGCGTGGCTGATTAGTAGCAGATGATTCCAAAGGTGGGTTATTACTGAGGACAGAGATCTTTCAGTTAGTAACGTCAGGAAACGGAGCAGACCGGTAAATACAAAGACAAGAAACTAGACTAGATACAACTATCGAAGGCTAGTGAATAAGCATACTCAGTTGTAAGCAACAATCCGGCAGGGAGAGGCAAGTCAGGCTGGTATATGAAGGCAGTTGATGGAGCAGGATGAGTAGCAGGTGCGCTGATTGGGATTGGTGCCAGGTGTGAAGAGAGGGGGGGGGGGGGGGGGGGGTGTCCTAACACTGTGGAGCATGCATGTCAACAGACAGACAGACAGACAAAAAAAAGCACCAAGCACACGGCAGGCATAACAAAATGAAGAAATAAACCAAAATTCAATCACACACACCAGACTGTCACAGGCGGGCAGGCGGGGGCGTGACAGTATTATGTGAATATAGAATATGTACATTATTAATATTTAGTGTCAAGGCTCTGACCGCATTACTCCCCACAGTAAAAAGAGGTTTGAGTTTTACCTCCTTCACTTTGTGATGAAATTATTCCTCCGTTGTCCCGATGCCATTGTGGTTCTGCATTGTTTCCACATCGAAGCAATTACTTTGGTGTATACAATGTTGTTATTTACAATAGAAATACTGTCAAGAACTACCATTACATGACCCAAGTTATAAAAAAACTGATGTGGCTGCAGATCTGATAGAAGATCTAATACACACTTTTTAGAATGTATTCCAATCTGGAGAATGTCTGGTGAAACTTGTACTGTTCCCTGTGCTCCTTATGAGTCTCCCCCCCCACACACACACACACACACACACACACACACACACACACACACACACACACACACACACATGTTTTGAATTATGTAACACATGTTTGGGTGTGTTCCAAGTTACCCTTCCCATACAAAACGACTGGGAAGATGTTTCAGATTTATGTTTACCAGTTGTCATTGGGATTATTGAGAGCTGCGTAGTGGATTACTGACACAAAGAGTAGTATTTTCTCAGACTAAGTTTATGACGTTTTTTATACGTGACACCTAAATCCATTTAAATGCTCCTCAAAGCTGTTACCACACACTAGAATAAATTGCTGTTGTTGTAAATACTTAACATTAGGCATTACCTAATACATCCTGGAACAAGTGTTAAACAGGGAAGTGCTGTATTTTGCATCTATTATTCCTCTCTGTCTGACTGTACACTAGCACTGTTGTATTATTTGCATACAAATAGTCTGTTCATTGTCCAGTGGCCAAGTTTGTATGATACTGTGTGCCCTGCCACGAAGGAGTGCTACGTGTTGTCTAGGGACACTGAACCAGGACAATGAAGGATCAAGGCTAAAAGCTCTCACATGGAATTATGTGAATACGAATACGCTCAAATAAAGATGTCTGCACCATCATAAAAGCACAAAAAGTAAAAGGGAAGGAAAGCCTAGAGAGTCAAGCATTTTTCTAAATTGAACAAGAGCAGATCTCCTCCTCTGCTTATTTGACCCTCTTTTTGGGTGTCCTTGTCCCTCTCCTCCTCCTTCTACCCTGCCTCAGTCCCAACTCCTCTCAACCAGGGCTTTGTCCAGAGGATGGAAAAGTACTGGAGTGTCTTGCTAGCTCTAGAGGGAGAGAGGCTCTCCCATTCTCGTTTGAGTGTACTGGCTGACCAGACTCAGATCTGCTGAACAGACCAGTCTGAGGGGGGGGGAGGTTTGCAGACTCACTGGCCCAATCCCAAAGTCCAGACTCACAGACTTTGGTGCGCGTTCTCGCGAAATTCGTAAGGGTTGTTGTGCGGGACAGGAAGTCGAGCACAGAAACAAAATAAAAATCCGGTTAATTTTCAAAATGAACTACACCGTGCTCACGGCGGATCATATTTCCCTGCACCTTGAAAACACAGCACAGAGTTGTTTCCCCTCTACTCCTCTAGATGGAAACAAACTGTTGTTGTTTTGTGGTTCTATTCTACGTGAATTCGCGAGATCTAACGGGTCTTCATGACTACAGCTGTCAGTCATGGCCGCAGCCGTGCCGCAACAAATCCGGATCTAGTGGGTATTGACAGACGGCGGAGCACGGAGCCGTTCCGCAGCGGAGCCGGTCCGCAGACGTTCTGCGTTGAGTCAGAGACGGTTGACCAAGAATCTGCTTTGACGTTGGTTTCAAAGAGGTTTTGAAAAGGTCTCTCTCTGAAAGGACCTTTCCATAATGGTTTCAGACACTTAGAATATCAATCTAAGGGTTAGGCTCAGTGGCAAAATGAACACTTTTGTGAAGGTAAATACAAGCTGGACAATTGCCCCATTAACTTACATTGTAACTTATTTCGCCGCTGCCAGCTGCAGCGGTCTCGCTTTATACTGGACCAATGTCAAAGATTGTTGTTCCCATCAGTCACTTAGACACAAAAACATAGGAAAATAGGGTCCAGATTGAAAAAAACGGTAGTTACCCTTTAATTTTAGTTAGACCCAGGTATGGAAACTCCTCACTTTTTGGCAAAATTTGCCGTTTTAAAACCAAAATGGGTCACCAACGTGATTTCTGCAGATCCGATGACAAAATATTTAAGAGGAAGGGTTCAGCCACAGTTTTATAATGACACTCTACCTCTCATGTGTTTTGTGCCAATGCTTCCTATGCCACCAAAAACACCAATGAAGAAGAAGCCCCCACCCTCTCACACACTGACATGTCATGGAGACATGCACTGGAAAGTCCAAGGCTTTTTATTATACAGTGGGGCAAAAAAGTATTTAGTCAGCCAACAATTGTGCAAGTTCTCCCACTTAAAAAGATGAGAGAGGACTGTAATTTTCATCATAGGTACACTTCAACTATGAGAGACAAAATGAGAAAAAAGATCCAGAAAATCACATTGTAGGATTTTTAATGAATTTATGGGTAAATTATGGTGGAAAATAAGTATTTGGTTAATAACAAAAGTTCATCTTAATACTTTGTTATATACCCTTTGTTGGCAATGACAGAGGTCAAACATTTTCTGTAAGTCTTCACAAGGTTTTCACACACTGTTGCTGGTATTTTGGCCCATTCCTCCATGCAGATCTCCTCTAGAGCAGTGATGTTTTGGGGCTGTCACTGGGCAACACGGACTTTCAACTCCCTCCAAAGATTTTCTATGGGGTTGAGATCTGGAGACTGGCTAGGCCACTCCAGGACCTTGAAATGCTTCTTACAAAGCCACTCCTTCGTTGCCCGGGCAATGTGTTTGGGATCATTGTCATGCTGAAAGACCCAGCCACGTTTCATCTTCAATGCCCTTGCTGATGGAAGGAGGTTTTCACTAAAAATTTTCATTCTTTCCTTTACACGGATCAGTCGTCCTGGTCCCTTTGCAGAAAAACATCCCCAAAGCATGATGTTTCCACCCCCATGCTTCATAGTAGGTATGGTGTTCTTTGGATGCAACTCAGCATTCTTTCTCCTTACCAAATAGTTATATTTTGGTTTCATCTGACCATATGACATTCTCCCAATCCTCTTCTGGATCATCCAAATACTCTCTAGCAAACCTCAGACGGGCCTGGACATGTACTGGCCTAAGCATGGGGACACGTCTGGCACTGCAGGGTTTGAGTCCCTGGTAGCCTTTGTTACTTTGGTCCCAGCTCTCTGCAGGTCATTCACTAGGTCCCCCCGTGTGGTTATGGAATTTTTGCTCACCGTTCTTGTGATCATTTTGACCCCACGGGGTGAGATCGAGGGAGATTATCAGTGGTCTTGTATGTCTTCCATTTTCTTATAATTGCTCCCACAGTTGATTTCTTCACACCAAGCTGCTTACCTATTGTAGATTCAGTCTTCCCAGCCTGGTGCAGGTCTACAATTTTGTTTCTTGTGTCCTTTGACAGCTCTTTGGTCCTGGCCATAGTGGAGTTTGGAGTGTGACTGTTTGAGGTTGTGGACAGGTGTCTTTTATACTGATAAGTTCAAACAGGTGCCATTAATACAGGTAATGAGTGGAGGACAGAGGAGCCTTTTAAAGAAGAAGTTACAGGTCTGTGAGAGCCAGAAATCTTGCTTGTTTGTAGGTGACCAAATACTTATTTTACTGAGGAATTTACCAATAAATTCATTAAAAATCCTTCAATGTGATTTTCTGGATTTTTTTTCTCATTTAGTCTCTCATAGTTGAAGTGTACCTATGATGAAAATTATAGACCTCTCTCATCTTTTTAAGTGGGAGAACTTGCACAATTGGTGGCTGACTAAATACTTTTTTGCCCCACTGTACATGACTCATTGGCAACATTGTTTGTTGTAGGTAACATTAACTAACGCCACAGTATCCACTGCAGTTATTCTCTAGTCAAGACACACTTTTATCATTATCAGTGTACGACAGCAAAATGATAGCGTTACTGCAGAAAATATCATTGATAATTAACGTAATAATTAACTAACGTTCAATTTCGTATAGGCTTCACCCTCTAAGCTACGCTATTGGGGTTATCCCTTCGCGCTTGCGCAGTCCTGAAGATTTTCTTTCCCGCCCTTGCGTACCGCTTGGGCTTCAACTACATCTACAAATACTGTATATAAACAGAGCGGACCCGTTGCTCTACTCGCACTTTTTCTTCAAGCTTACAGTATGAAGAGAACTCTGAAGAGTCCAGCGCCATCTCCAGCGCCATCCGCCTCTGCCCCGCCTGTGACTCCGGCTACATCATGTCGCCGGATCTTCACCCCCGCTGTGAGACCTTCCTCGGTGCCGCTCACGCTGGCAAGGCTCTCACCTCCGACGCCTCCTGCCCATTCTATGCCCGCCTGCCATCTAAAGAGCTTCAACGGCGGGCGGACGCTTTTCTGGCTTTTGAGGTCGACGGAGAGGGGGACGGCAGTTGGGCAGACCAGCGTGACACCGTTGACACCTTGGGCCCGCTGGAAGAGGACGTCTTCAACGGGCATGAGTCCAATGACTCGTCTCCCCCGCATGACGATTCCCTCACTGGTTTTCCTTCCTCCCCGCTGGGAGGACTGGAACACGAGACGGGGATCGATGCCTTCCCTCTACAGCTCTCCCCGTCTCCAGAACGGCCAGGGGCACCGCCTCAGCGGTCTTCCCCTCTGCCACGGACAGCTCCACCCTCCACCACCAGGGCTCTTTGTCTGGACCTGCCGGACATCATTAAGAAGGCAGCGGACCAGAGAGGCATAGTGCTCCAGGTGGAACTTCCAGCCCCCTCTCGCGGTCTCTCGAGCGGTGATGTTCATACACAGGAACTGCCGTCCAAACAGGCTCCACTCTGGCCGCGCTATACGGAGCTTCGGATGAGGCTCTCTCTCAGCCCGGGAAACTGAAGGCTCCAGTCTCTCGCTGTTCCCCGTTCGCTCGGGTTCAAGGTGATACAGAGGCTGGCTTCCCCTCGGTTCCTCCCCTTGAACAGAGCCTGGCGTCCATCCTCCTTTTTTCGGCCACCGGAAGCCGACCCCCCAGTCCCAGGACCGGGACTGCGCCCAGGTCAAACACCGGTCTCACCAATGTGTGGCCCAGGGCTTGGCGACGCAAAACAACATAGCTTTGCTAGCCTCCGCCGTCTCCGCCATGGCCACCAACCCGGAGGCTCTTCCTCCGGAGCTAGCCACGGAGATCTTCAAGACCGCCATCTTCACCCTCACCATGGCGACCACGGTGGCGTTGTCAAGGATCCAGGCGTGGCAGACTGTGGCCCAGCGAAACATCTGGCTCCACATGTCACAGCTACCCACGGAGGTCAAACGTGAGCTTCTGTACGGCCCTATAGCTCCCGATGGGCTATTTGGACCTCGCTTACAGACGGCCACGTCCACCAGGCGGCCGAGGAAGCGAAGCGGCTACGGCGGCTCGGCTCCTGGAAAGCGGCTCCTCAACAGCAGCGTCACCGCTCTACCAACCGCCATAAGAGGAAACATCCCACAGCCTCCGCTGCGGTTACGCCCTCCCAGGCTTCGACCTCCGCTCATCCGCCCCCCCACAGCAGCAGCCGGCTCCTGACTGACAGGTTTCACGGGGCCGAAGGACCATGAAGGCGGCTCCCACCTGGTCAAACCCGCCCCCCGAGCCACCCAACAAGCAGTGGCGACGGTGGCAATGACAGGGCGCGGGGAACATCTGTCCCTCCATGGTTGAAAACTGGAAACACAATGGCCCTTTTAAGGGCCACTCCAATCTATCTAAAGAGCAGTTTCCCTTCAACCAAACAGCCCTTGTTCCCACTGAACATTACGCTGATAACATGACAGATGTTCGCCATACAAGCACATACCAGCTCACTGGCTGGGCGACACAATCTACTCATGTCTCGCCCAGCGGCGGGACGGGCTCTGCGCTTCTAGCTGGCCATGTCTGTAAACAACACACAGACATGCGTGCGCCCGCTATCAGAACACAGCGCAGCATGGATCAGGC
>CM042321.1:36616624-36971624 GCA_023566125.1 Zingel zingel | reverse complement strand
AGTGTTTAAAAAAAAAAAAACTGAAGATGTTTTTAATTAATAATCAGACCTGTAGTCACTTATAGGGGTGGGGGGATGCTACATGTGTATGTGCCCCGTATGTTTATGTGCTTATGTTTTTTAATATGGCAATGTTTCATTTGTGTTTTTGTATGACTGTTTAAAAGCCCTTCTAAGGATGGGCATTGGAAATTACTAAAGCAACGGTGGCACGGTATTAGGGATACTGACTTCACCGATAACACCAAGTAAACAGGTTTGGGGACAGTACTCAGGTGCAGACTGGAGTTGAAAGAATCTTATTTTAATGAAACGATGAGTGTGAGCTGGCAGTGGGGGTGCTGGGTCAGAAGAAGGATTGGGGTCTGGGCTGTGTTCCTCAGCGCAGCTACAGACTCTAATGATCCAGTGTGTGGCGTGGCTATTGGCAACAGATTATTCCGAAGGTGGGTTATTTCGGAGGACAGAGATCGTCTAATTAGTCTTGTCAGGAAACAGGGACGAGAAACTAGATAGGTACAATAATCAAAGGCTAGCGAATGCACACACTCAGTGGTAAGCAACAATCCTGCAGGAAGAGGAAAGTCAGGCTGGTATTTGAAGGCAGATGATGGAGCAGGATGATTAGCAGGTGCGCTGATTGGGATTGGTGCCAGGTGTGGGGAAGAGTCAGCAGGGGGGCATGTCCACACACTGTGGAGCATGCAGGTGGAAACCAAAACACACCAAGCACACAGCAGGCATCACAAAATGAAGAAATAAACCAAAACCCATTCACACACACACACACACACACATGCACCAGACTGTCACCGTGCGAAAGTAACAGCAGGTGGGGGCGTGACAGCAGGAACGCACCTATGACACGTGTATGCATGAGAACACACACGCACTGTTAAATAGCAGCTTGTTTCAAAGGTTATTTAACCACTTTTCCTATGTTGGCAAGTTTAGATACATAAGGCAACTATAGCTCTATTCGCACAAGACTAGTATTATCTGGGGACCTCTGGTAATTTGTAATAATTGTAGAGGACATCTGTGATCTTAATCCTACAAATCTGCCATGTCTGTAATTTGTCAAGAAAAAAATTCCAGAGGTCCTCCGGCAGAGTTTAGCATTGATTAGAAACAAATTTGTGATGTATTTAGATTAATTAATCATACAAGCATGACGAAAATATTGACAGAAACCGTATAATTTACACTACAACATGCTGCACATGTACTAAACTGGGAGTAATACAGACAAGATTGCACCCTGGTGCAGTTGACAACACATTACGCTCCTTACAGTAAGTGCAATAAAACCTTCCTAAGTAAAAAGTTAATACTTAATAAGTTAATTCACCTGCCTATTCAATAGGAATACACATGTCGAAAAGCAATATATAAATCTGCTCTGCCTGTCTCTTATCTGCTGCTGCTGCTACTCTGCAAATAGTAAATTGTTACAAAAAGCTAAAATGAACCCAACTGTGACAAGATAAAACAAAGTCCAGGGGTGATTTTAGCCCAACGTGATCCCAGCACCCCTACAAAATGATTGTAAAAAAAAAAAAAAAAAGTCAACTAAATTATGTGTGTTTTGAAAGGTTTGCCATTTTATGAATGTCAATTATAATGGACTCCAGAGGCCTATACTATGAAGCAAAATTTGGGGTTACCGAGGTTCAACCCAGGGTTTTGTGTATCACGACGGCCAGGGACAGATTATCATGACCACAGGCCCTGGACACAAAATCAGAATGGGCCCCCCTCCATCCCCTAACCACACGCACACACACACACACACACAAACACACACACACACATGCAAGTAGTAGCTTACACGTCCACTATCGCAAAGAGCGGCCAGTGCTTTACAGCGCATCACAGGGAAACACACAATCGAATACAAGATACAATGAACAAAATTATAAACGCAACACTTTTGTTTTCGCCCCCATTTTTCATGGGCTGAACTCAAAGGTCTAAGACTTTTTCTACGTGCACAAAAGGTCTATTTCTCTCAAATATTGTTCACAAATCTGTCTAAATCTGTGTTAGGGAGCACTTCTCCTTTGCTGAGAAAATCCATCCACCTCACAGGTGTGGCATATCAAGATGCTGATTAGACAGCATGATTATTGCACAGGTGTGCCTTAGGCTGGCCACAATAAAAGGCTGGGCTGGTGTGGTTACACATGGTCTGCGGTTGTGAGGCCGGTTGGATGTACTGCCAAATTCTCTGAAACGCATTTGGAGACGGCTTATAGTAGAGAAATGAACATTCAATTCACGGGAAACAGCTCTCGTGGACATTCCTGCAGTCAGCATGCCAATTGCACGCTCCCTCAAAACTTGTGACATCTGTGGCATTGTGCTGTGTGATAAAACTGCACATATTACAGTGGCCTTTTATTGTGGCCAGCCTAAGGCACACCTGTGCAATAATCATGCTGTCTAATCAGCATCTTGATATGCCACACCTGTGAGGTGGATGGATTTTGTCGGCAAAGGATAAGTGCTCACTAACACAGATTTAGACATGTTTGTGAACAATATTTGAGAGAAATAAGCCTTTTGTGTACATAGAAAAAGTCTTAGATCTTTGAGTTCGACTCATGAAAACAGGGGGCAAAAACAAAAGTGTTGCGTTTATAATTTTGTTCATTTAACATTCATGTTCTGTGTACCGAAAAGTGAGCCAAAGAAAATGTAACTGTATAAAGTCAGGCACAATCCAATTATTGATTTGTTCAATTCCAATGCAGGGAGAATGTAGTCACTTGGTGACAGAGCAATGTAAATGTGGGTGTTGCCTGCATAATTATGATAGGTAATGTTATTGTTTTGCTTAATTTGGCCTGGAAGTGTGTACATGTTAAATAGAAGAGGTCCAAGGATTAAGCTTTGGGGATCTCCACAAACTATGTTGGTCCGCTCAAATGCATAATCAACAATTCAAACAAAATAGTTCTGGAGATAGGTCTTCAACTATATAGCACTGTGCCTGAGAGCCAAACCCAGTTTTCCAGTCTGTCCAGTTATATTGTAGGGTCAACAGTGTCAAAGGAAGCACTTTGACTTAATAAGACTAGAAATGATATCTTGTCTGAAATAGTTTCTGAACAAATGTCATTCAGAAACTTGATGAGAGCTGTCTCAGTACTGACGTGGAGTCAACGCCCAGATTGAATCTTATCAAAGAAACCATTTAAGGTTAAAATGTTACTTGGTTGCTGGAAGACAGCTTTTTCAGTATGTAGGTCAGGTAAGTAAGTATGAGAAGGTCCCTACACGGTTGGCAGAGGAGCCTGCGATTGAACCGCCAATACTGTCATACAGTGAAATGTAAGTGTTTGAAAAATGAAAGATAGATATATACATAGATAGATACAGAAACAGGCAGAAATCACTAATACAAAAAGTATTTTCTTAGTTGAACAAAATGGAATTAATGTAATTCCCTCCAATTTAGAGGGGATGTGGTTACCGCAGTAAGCTGTTACTAAAGACGGGGGCAGTGTTGTACTGCTGGCAGTGAGGAGTGTGTCAGAGGACATATTTCTCCACAGCGACTGAGCAGCAGGACTAATCTCTGCCTGATGGGAACATTAGCTTTATGGTCAGCATCCCTGTATGAACAGAAGGAATGTAATGAAACTTAAGAGACTAAATTACCTGCTGCCTCCTAGAAACTGAAGCCCCTCAAACGTGTGTGTGTGTGTGTGTGTGTGTGTGTGTGTGTGTGTGTGCCTCACTAGTGAATATATTACCTCCCAGGCATGGCTCAAATTTGCTTCTGTCTTGTTTTAGCCTCGGATATTGGTCTTAAATATCCTGTTCTGGACAAATTGGCTGAGACTGAGCTGCATCTCAGTGTGAGGCTGACCTATCAGAGACCCCCGGACAAGAGCAGTCTCTCTGTGTGCTCATGTTGGACAATAAAGGGAGCAGTTACAGTTTCACAGTACATCAGTCTTGCATTGTTTCAGTAGGATAAGCTGCTTAGCCTTGGGCCACCAGAACTGCTGCCCAGCCATACAGTCTGGCTCTGGTCCATTTGAGGAAAAGAAGTGGCTTCATGCCCAGTCAGGTTCATTGTATCCTCTCAAGACCTTGGCCACACATTCCCTGCTACCCATGGTTCACTGAGGAGGAGTCAGCAAGGACTATAGACCCACAAAAAAGACTGCCACTGTCAAGTATCAGCCAGTCAATGGTAGCATTTTCACATATGATGCAGTTTAAATTATCAAAGGCATTTTAATCCTTCTTATGGTCAAATTTTAATGCATTTGATATTAAACATAAAGTGAACAGTGATGCTAGTGCTCTTTGAGGCTGTACTTCGGTACAACGATGCTTTGAGGTAAATGCTAATGTCATAGCAAGTCTTACTAACAAAGAGGCCGCAATATTCATCACATGAAAGAAAAAAGGTCTAAAAATATAGTCTTTGGTGCCCTCTAGGTTGAGGTCGAAATTGTTGCGTAGGCCTATTCCTCAAAGCGCAAGCACCATTGAATGGGTTTTATCACTATAATAGATGCAGCATTACAATAAGTCCCGCCATTTCGCCCTTCTTAATCAGATTTTAATAAAACTTGGTAGGTGTATTGAGGTTGTCGTGCCAGATGTCTCCGTTGATTAAAAGCAGGATGCTCAAGAAGAACTTGAGTTATAGGCAATTCCCAGTATGCACCGCCCTTTACGAAGTACTTTGATTGATGTCATGACATGTTTTATGACCAGTCTTGCCCATTTGAGGTGGAAATGTTTATCTCAGTCCCGCAAGGCTGCATAACAATTTTGGATCAAAATTGACAAAAGTCTATTCATTTAACTGTTTTTCACATTATGCTAATTAGCAAAATACCATCATGGCAAATGTCTATGGTCCAGGAGGCTTTTTTTGTAGCGTACATTGAGCTGGATATGTGTGAGAAATTTCGAGTCAATCGGATTTACGGCATGAGGGGGCATTTCCTTTCAAAAATCGCATTTTTGATCGTTAATTGTAGCGCCACCATTTGGCCGATTGGGCTCATTTACTTGGGAACCGAATGCACATCATTTCTAGTCATTGGGCCAGGTTTTGTGTTTCTGGCTCATTCCAGCTCACGGCAATTTGAGACGCAGCATAAGACTACATAATAATAATAATAATAATAATAATAATAATAATAATAACAAATTGGAGCAAAACCCCTAATAAAAAAGGGTTTACACTCTAGGGAGCATTCATTGCTCTCTGCTGTTTGATTTTGTTATTTCTTGTTAATTTAAGTGCAAATGTTGGCCTAAAGGTGGCACTATAGAAATGGTGAAGAACTAAAAAAAACAGTTAAGATTAATTCTATAAAGGACCATGAATAACCAAACCAAATAGCATATTCTGTTAGCCATTGGTGGAACAGCCAGGGGATGATGATCAGAATCATCCTCTCATGTCAATGATCCAACTTTTTTTTACAATGTAAATATAAATCCACTGCATTTATGTAGCGCTTTTCTAGTCTTAACAACTACTTAGAGCGATTTTACATAAACTTAGCACAAAAAGTAAGGGAATTTGTGTTTGGTAGATTATTTCTCTGTGGTAACAATGCTTCTTGGCAATAATTCTTATACCGATGGAAAGCCTGTTTAGTTCCCTTTCAAATGGTGCCCCTGTGGCGTGTGGAAGAACCATACACAGCCACAACAGCCTGGCACCTCCTCCTCATGCTGGTCACACTCTGCTGTGGGATGGCATCCCATTCTTCAACCAGCAGTCCTGACCTCAACCCCATTAAACACTTGTGGGATCCTCTTGGGTGTGCTGTTCGTGCCAGAGTGACCAACATAACCACGTTGGCTGACTTGCGACAAATGCTGGTTGAAGAATGGGATGCCATCCCACAGCAGGGTGTGACCAGGCTGGTGACCAGCATGAGGAGGAGGTGCCAGGCTGTGTATGGTTCTTCCACATGCTACTGAGGCTCCTGTGAAATGAATAAATTGTTCAATTGCCAATATGTCTTGTTTCTTCAAACTTCAATCATCCAATCCACCAAACACCAAACGAGTCAATGGCAGAATAAGCTGTTTGGCATTGGCAGAGAAGAGTTGGCAAATATTTAATGGGCGCAACACACATACTCAGCGCTGCTGCTCATCCCACAAATGCCTGTTCCTTACAAATGGGGCACCATTTGAAAGGGAGTTAAACAGGCTTTTCCAACGGTATAAGACGTATTGCAAAAGCATTGTAACCACAGATAAATAATCTACCAAACACAAATTTCCTTACTTTTTGTGCTAAGTTTATGAACCCCAAACTGCTTTGCTAGCTCAATCTTGTAACTAAGATATCTGCTGAAAACAGTGGGGTGGTTTTGACAGCAGCTGTCATTCCAGGAGCAAACATTTGGATTCATAGCCAATAGTAGTATAAGATTTATTGCCAAAAAGCAGTGTTACCACAGAGAAATAATCTACCAAACACAAATGTCCTTACTTTTTCTGTTAAGTTTAGTACAGGCACCATTCACACACACAATCCATACACTGGTGGCTGCTATATAAGGTGCCACCTGCTCATCAGATAAACATTCATACAGTTTCCCATACTGATGGCGTAGCATTTGGAGCAATTTCAGTGCCTTGCCCAAGGACACTTCAAAATGGGACCACAGAGATCAAACGACCGACCTTCTGATTGGTGGAACCACCTGAGCCACAGTATATTTTAGGATGTTTTGCTATGGACATCCTAAGGTCACATTCACACTAGATCAGACGGTTTGGCAAAAACTGCAGTCCAAAAATGTTGTCTTTAGGTTTAGTCTGTGGCATTGGGGTGCCAAAAAACCCCGCAGCAGCCTACAGCGAAAAGGGTGGGGTCAAAAACAAAACTCAAGCACTTAACAAGGAGTTTGTGTAAAGGCCATTACAGACTAACCAGACGGCCGACCGTTGGCAGAAAAGCCAGTTGGACTCATCAGTCTCCCCGACTTGGTCAAAAAAATGCCTCGGAACACACCGAAGCGACGAGACGTAAGACCATAAAAGCAGGCGGCGCTAATCTGTATTGTTGCCCCAAAAAATGAAAACCAGCAGCTGATTGGACGAACGCGTGCTTCCGGATTTTGGATTTTTCAACTGGCCATTAATGGCGACTCATTCAGAATACGATCTCATATTGTAACAAAACAATTCACCGTGTTTCTGAAAACATTTGAAGCGAGAAATAGTGTTGTGGTGTTGAGTGTTTCTGTTTCCGTGTTTTTGATGATTATTATGTTGTGTATATTTATGTTTGTGTATTTCCCTGTTGATTGTGTATGTTTCTGTGAGGATTGTTTGTTTCTGTTTATCCTGTTTGGACTGTGTATTATTCCGAGTAGGGTGTGTTCGGTTTCCTGTTTTATTTTGATAGTCTGTTTTCTGTCTTGTCTTGTCTAGTTTTGCTTCCTGTGTTTTCCAGCCTTGTTTGATTGTCCTGCCCCGCCCTGATGTGTTTCACTTGCTGTATCACCTGTCCCTCATTTGCTCGTTACCTCATGTATTTAGCCTCTGTGTTCCTTTTGTTCAATCTAACCGGGCAAAGACACAAAATGATCTGACAAGCGGTCAGATCATTTTGTGTCCTTGCCCGGTTAGTTTGTGTGTGTTTGTGTCTGCCAGTGTCAGCTCTCATCAGTCTGTGCTCCCTGAATTCCCTTTGTTCACAAGTTCCTGGTTTGTTTGTACTTCTCTGGTTTTTTGGTTTCCCTTTTGACTTCTTTTTGGAATTGTTTTTTTGCATGCTGAAGCCTCAGGACTCCCTTGGTTTATTTTTGTGTTTTTGATCAAATAAATCCTCCACTTCAGCTCTCGCCTGCCTGCCTGCCTGCCTGCCACGTAACCGAACGATCTGACCAACATGGACCCAACAGTGGTGAGATTCGAACTGCGTTTCCATCCTTTGGACACTGATGGTGAGCAGTTGCTGGGGTTTTTTTGTGGGTTGCATGAGATGAACCCCTTTTTTTTCCAAGCACCTCATGGAGGTTCACTGGTTGGTGACTGCAAGAAAGTTTGGCCTTCCATACTTCAAACCGCTAGAGCCTGTGCTGCCCCGAGCTGACCAGTGTCCCAGCACTGCCCAATGTTCCCGAGCTGCCCAGTGTCTCCGAGTTGACCAGTGTCCCAGCGCTGCCTAGCGTCCCCAAGCCTTCTAGCGTCCCCGAGCTTTCTAGCGTCCCAAGGCTGTCCTGTGTCCCGGCTGTTTAGCAGCCCCCCCAGAGTCCCGGCTGTTTAGCAGCCTTCCTGAAACCCGGCTGGCTAGCAGCTCCCCTGAATCCCGGACTCGAGTCACTGACCTTGCCAGACTGTCCAATGGCCGATTATCGGCCTGGTGTGTAGCTGCCTTAACCCTTGTGTTGTCTTCCCGACGATTAACTTCTTGTCCTTCTGGGTCAAAATTGAAAATGTTTTCGGCCCTTTTTTTTTCTATGCTTTAGTCACTTTTTTCAACGCTTTCTTATACATGGTTAATACACCTAATTTATTTGACATTTATACCTAATTTTTGAGTTTAAAAAAGCAATAATTATGAATTATTTTGACTAATCGTTCAGAGGATGTTGAGTGGATCACAGACTGGTATCGGTCAGTAAGTTTACAGTAGTCAAGATATACTGTTTTGAATTTTTTTTTCAAATGCTATTCAATTGTTTTAAACATCCAAAACTCAATGAAAGTAATTTATTTTTTCCTGTGAAGAACATTGTGGTTTCATACGTGCATCCATGTTATTTAATAAGCAATTTGGTTGAATATTTCTTATATAAAAAAACTTTGAAAACTGGTCAAATTTGACCCAAGGACAACACAAGGTTTAACTGTTTTCTGTAACAAGCTCCAGCAACTCCAGTCACTTCATCTATTTTCTCTTTTTTTCTATAAGATAAAGCTGTTTTCAAGTGCGGTCGAAATGTCAAGATCATAAAAACGCAAAATAAAGTGAAATATAAGTTCTACTTGTGCTACATTTGGGGGGGTTAAAGCACACAACAGGACGTCACACAAATGGGCCATTTAAGTGACACTTAAATGTGCCTGAGTCTATGTGAATGCAGCCTATGGCCCCTTCACTACTGGGGAAAATACCCTGTTTACACTTGTTGACCAAGATGCACAAATATGAATATTTGCTTGCTAAAGACCAAATTAAGAACAGATTAAAAACTAGTCAGACACTTGCCAACTGTTGCTCGTTTGTTCTCTGGGTGTTTCTCCTGTCCTACAATAATTCAACTAACTTACAGCATTGAATTAAAAACCTGAGCTGGGTGGAAGAATCTGAACTATTTTCCTTCTACTCTAGAAGAAATTCACCAAAGTCGGATTGTTGAGGCTAAGAGTTGTTTCATTCAGTTCATGAAACGAGTTCACACTGGCCGCAATGTGTAAAACTAAAAAACAAGTTTCTGTGTTCAGTTTTTATACCTTTTTTGTGTCATCTTTCCCAGGCTACACCTGGCTTTTTGGTAATGTGATAATGTCTTTTGATTCAATTTGCTACTTGGTTAATAATACATGAAAGCTGTTGTTAGGACATGATGCCTAAACATAGAGCCTGACAGAGAATAGATGACATTAATAAAGCTTCAGGTCAGGTACACACTGTGACTGCGGCTGTAGCATACTGAAATCTTTATCAACATTTAGAGCAAAGTGTTCCTTCATTGCAAACATTCCCTTAGGCATGAGACTGCAGCACTTGTCACATAATCTATTTTGAGTGATCATGCAGTGAAAGTTCAAGATCTTCTACAGACTCGTGCTCTCTGACAGCAGCTTGAATTACTTATTGATTACCCACACACTGCAGTGTGTAGCCTGGGTTTAAAACATGTCACTCTGTTCCCCAGCCCCGGCAACTTAACAACAAACAGTCTTTATTTATCTTTGAATTGATGACTATATTAAGCACCTTCAGACGGGCTCTCTTATTTGAGGACTCAAATGTACACTTCAGAAGGCATTCACAAGGTACAAACAGGAGCATCCTCACATCAAATCAACAGCATGTAACTGTGTGGGCTTCCTAAAAAAAGAGAGCATTAATAAAAGCTTCCCTAAAGTTAAAGGTAATAATGGTTAAACAAGACATATGTTCGAGTTAATGTAGACACGTTGTCTCCATTGCATAGTTTGTCCACCAGAGAGCACTGACAAGTTGATTGTGACACTGTAAAATATTCTACTTGCTGCAAATCTTGGTTAGCCTGACATTGCCAGACCTAATTGCAAATTCAATTTCAATTCTTCAATTCAATTATAGTCTCAAATCATAACAGGAGTTATCGCAGGACACTTTACAAATAGAGTAGTTCTAGACCACACTATAATTTATAAAGACCCAACAATTTCCCCAGAGAGCAAGCATTTTGTGTGACATTTGCAAGTAAAATCTTCCATTAAACAGGCAGAAACCTCAGACAGACCCAGACTCTGGTTGGGCATCTGCCGCTGCTGGTTGGGACACAAAGACAGATACAGATATACAGAAACATGATTTATAATAATTATAGCAGTTGGTATGATGAACAGTTAGTCTAGCTATCACCAGACCAAGCTCAATCTTTTAAGATTGAACATTAGTCTGGGGAGTCTGCTCTGTATTTTCTACTGCACAAGAGGCATGATCAACGGGCATAGTTCAAATGACTCTGTACGCAATTGGATAGTCCTTCAACCAATCAGACCAACGATCCGGGTGACATACTTTGAAAAACAGCAGCGACAGTGGCATCAATAGGTTGCTGCGCTTCGGTGGCTGCCGTGTTGAATGTAAACAAAAAGCTGCTTGCCATCGCTTCTCTATCGTCATCATGTTAAACCCGCCAATAGTGCGCCAGGTGGATAAGCCAGTTTGTGATTGGTCCCCGCAGATCTGTAACGGAAGCAGGATAAAAAAAGTGTACAGGTTTCCAGCCTGAGCTGCAGGGAGAAATCAAATCGCCGGCAGACCGGGCTGGGTTTACCCAGTCTAATGTACAGTGGCAATTATAGTAACAATTAGAATAATAGAACTATGACTAGAAATGCCAGTAAGTCAGGAACCTCTCTGTTCATTTTTCGACTTTCAAGGGGCGATATCAGTGGTCGTAGACCAAATGTATCCAAAGGCATTTGGATAGATAGATAGACCTAGATAGATAGACCTACAACCAATCAGAGCAACGAAACATGTGGCGTAGCGCTGTGCGACGGGCAAATCTAATCAGACTCCACATTGTGGAGTTATGTGGCATCAACATGTCAGTGAAAAAGTACTTCAACAGAAAGTTCCACATCAGCTGCAGCCATCTTGGTTGTTTTCAACGGTGCTCCTCTTTACTAAGCTACAGTATGTTTATGCTCGCTGTAGTGTCCCCAGTGAAAAATGACATCACCTATTTTGCATTTGTCATGGTCTCAAATCCGCCCCATATGAGAAAATGCTTGTGATTGTCCTGGCCAGGATATGGCCGGCAGGAAATCTGAACGGGAGGGGGACCAGAAGTATCTGCTAGATCAAATAAAACATGAGCCTGCAGATTCGGATCCCAGGCTATCTTGGTCTTAATTGTAAAAAAAATAATAATAATTTCAGAGAACTTTTTTAAAAAACAATTCTAAAAGATAACCAATGGCTGATATATCATTATTGTTTTTTTTAACTCTCAAAACAAGTTTCTCTCAGAGCTTCCAGACATATTCCATGGCCTTACAGCGAATGGGACTTGCCCAGGTGTCAACACATTACTTAACCCTTGTGTTGTCTTCGTTTCAACCTTGAAAAAAACACTTTTTTTTCCCCTGACATTTGTGACGCCTTTTTTCACAAGTTGTTTTTGCTTTTTCCAACGTTTTAAATTTTAAAATTTTTCTTCTACACATTTTCAGCGCTTATTTCTACGTCCAATATTTTCTGATATAAAACAACACCTTGTGTTGACTTCGGGTCACATTGGCCCGTTTTAAATTTTTTTCAAATTGTGAAAAAAGGCGTCGCAAATGTCAGAAAAAAATGAGTTTTTTTCAAGGTTGAAACGAAGACAACACAAGGGTTAAAGGTGCACTATGAGTTCCTGCATGGTTTCAGCGCAATTTCATTTTTGTCTCAAATCGTAGGCATCTCTACTTGATCCGCTAGCTGCCTGCCCCCTGAATACACTGTGAAAAAAGTCTTGGGAGACAACACAGGGGTCGTAAACATCAAACAAACACTAGAGGCACAGGCTGTGCACCAAAACACAACAAACCACGTTCCAGCCAATCACTGACAAGATGGTTGGGGGAGGGGTGCTTTTAGAGCAGCAGCCTTAATTTCAGTGAAAAATACGCACAAAACCCCACCCCACAATTGTGTAAAGGTAACGTGCATCTCTATGTATTTTATGTTCTCAGATGAAATCTATTTATAATGGAAGAACAGAATCTTCACATTATTTCAGTCCACAACAAACAATGTGTTTAAAAGTTTTGGCTTCTTTCACAAAATTCGGTCAAAAGTCTAATTGTGCTCACTCCTCTCTCCTTGTCCTCAATAGTTTAATGGGGAAAAAATCAAGTAAAGAGGAAGAATGAGGAGAAAGCCCCCTTTTCTCTCTGTGGCACCTAAGTAGCTTAAGCACCCGTAATCTTTCCTCCCCCATTCCCTGCAGCAGATCAAAGACAGCCTCTACATTCGGATCTGGCACAGGGAAAAAAGAGGGCCCACATCACTGGGGGGGCCCCGGAAACATGTCTTAATGGGTCCTCAGAGGCATTCTTCAGCAACTATAGGCAGTGGCTCTTTCCCTGTCCCTTTGCTTTTCTCTGCTTTTTGAACTGCTGCAGAAGTGGGTAAGGGATGACTGCCAAATGACTTCATAACAAAAACAAAAATGTCCAACTGTGATTAAATGAAGTTAATGAATTAACTTAGGACCCACCAACCCTCTCCCTTCGATACCTCAACCTTCCCCTTACATCATTCCTTCATCCCCTCTTCCCTCATTCCTTACTACTTAACCCGATGCATACAGTACCTCTCTCATTTCTCATTCTAGGTACCACTCGGGGGATCTAAAATCTGCTCGGGTGAAAGCTCCTGAGACGGATCTCCCACACTGAGTCTCACTCCACCCGGTCTCCAGTTCATCCTCCCGGACCAACCTACCAGATGACTTCTCTTCTTCAATCTCACCACCATTCCTATATTCTCAACATTCTATAATCAAACATTCATTAAAACTTTAAACAACATATTGTTGTGGCGTGGTCCTTGCTAGTGAATGGAGGACTCATTGGCGGCGGAAGTGTCAGGGTGGTTGTCCATGTGCAAGTGCAGCAGGTGTTCTGACTGCTTTTGTGTGCTCATGTGTATGCAGCCCAAAAATCTCTTACCACATTTGACATGGCGGCACACAAGGAAAGTTTGATTGTCTGTGAATTAATTAGAGCTGCAGTAAGGTCATTCAGTCCAAAGCCTTCAGGAATGCTGATTTGTTCATTGTGTGCTTGTATTTCTGTGTTTTGTCTTCTTTTGTGTAATGCAGGAATTACGGTTGCTTATTTGATCACATAATTAAATGTTAAAAAATGAAAAAGTTGAGAAAATAAACTTTTTTGTTGTTATAACATTGTCAAGTCTGATCAATTATGATCCACAGTATCTAATTGTTACAGCATTTGCTGTCTTGCCAGCAGCCATTCACACCAGTTCTGACTTTTATTTAATGTTTATTTGACAGGGACAAATGCATAGAACATTGCTTTATAAAGAAGTAGATGCCATGCATACTGGTTTATAGCCATGACTAATTTGCAACCCCTGTCCCTGACTGACATGGTATCTTTTACAACCAAGGAAGCACTACTTGTAAGGAAAGCAACATATCACTAGTGAAATCAGTTAGTTATAGACATTTATCGTTTAGAAGACAGGGATTAGATTTAAAAATTTTGATGAAAAATACAAAATGAGACAATTTAGAGAAGTGAGGTGAGCTAACAAAGGAAAAGGGCTGCGGGTGCCAAATGAATGAAACATCACAAAAGTTAACTTCTGAGTAACTCAGGATCAGGCCTACCTTGTTGGCTAATCAAAACTAGAATAAAATAAAACCTCTCTGACTTTCCTAACCTTACCTGTTGGAAATAAAACACAGAAGAGGCAACCGTCCAGTATAAGACTATTATTAACGTAATCCCTAAACCAGTCAAAGAATGCAATAAACCCTCGGATTTCAGACCAATAAGTCTAGTAAATTGTGATAATAAAATAATTACAAAAGTTATAAATAACAGAATTACTAAAATATTTCCATTAATCATTCATTTTAGTCAAACTTTGGTTAAAAACCAATGTTAGAACCTGTATATCTCTAACACAATTTGCTAAAAAAGAAAAACTAGATGTGACACTGATGGCGGTGGATGCTGAAAAAGCATTTGATCGTTTAGAGTGGAGCTACCTGTATGAGGTTTTAGCTGCATATAACTTCCCAAATAAAATAATAAAAATGATCAAGACTGTATACAAGTCTCCTGTAGTTTATGTCTATTCAAATGGTATTCTATCAGAAGCAATTCAAATAACTAGGGGCACAAGGCAGGGATGTCCATTGTCCCCATCACTTTTTGCCTTGGCTGTAGAGCCGATAGCTCAGAAAATTCGCCAATCAGACATGATAGATGGTATTAATGTTGGAAGAGAATGTTATAAACTTAGTTTGTATGCAGATGATATGATGTTGTATTTGACTAACAGGGACAAATCTATTCCATATCTAATGAAAATGATTGAGCAGTACTCAAAAATATCTGGCTACAAAATGAACATAGAAAAGACTGAACTTCTATCAACAACAGGACTTTTGCCCAAAGATCATAACTTATTAGAATACAACTTTAAATGACAAAAGGAAAGGATTAAATATTTAGGGTGTTATATTAGTTTAGATAAAGCAAAACTATATAGATAATGTTTCACCATTAGTTAAGGAGCTTAAGTCTAGTCTAGATAAATGGACAGACCTGCCTATTAATTTAATTGGCAGAATTAATCTGCTTTCCTAAATTCCTGTTCATCTTTCAGACAATACCAGTGATCCCCCGTAAGGGTTTTTTAAAAACAATAAACTATTCAGTTCTTTCATCGGGTCAAATAAGGCTCATAGATTGAGTAGGACACTACTTCAGAATAAGAGAAAAGAAGGAGGACTAAACTTCCCAAATCTTGAGCTATACTACTATGCTGCTCAGTCTTTTTATATCAGCAAAATCATTAATAGATCAGAGGGAGATATGTAGATAAATATAGAGGACCATCAGTTTGGGGAAAAAAAACTTGTTTCTAGCCTTATTTACAAAGCGGAAAATTAAAAATGTTAGTTTTGTCACAAATAGCACATTAAAAACATGGGACAGATTAAAACACATTTTAGGGATAGAAATTAATGTTCCAAAGAATACACGCTTGTGGAATAACCCATCCATCACCATACAGAAGGAGGAGATGAAGTGAAGATCATAGAATGACAAAGGAATAACAACTATTGGAGATATTATTTCTCATATCAGTATAAAGCCATTTGAACAATTGGTAATATCATTCAATTTAACTAATAAGGAACTTTTTAGATATCTTCAGTTAAAGAGCTGGATTACAGATAACTTTGATCTGAACTATAATAGGTCTACTGAACCCTCAGCTACTCAGAGAAATTAATAGGGAAAGTGTACAGACACCTTATAGAAGCACAAGTAGACAAGTATTCTCTCCAAAAAATATAAGAAGGTTGGAACAAAGAACTTAAAATAAATAATTCTGATATAACCTGGAAAGATTGCCTAAATATAACCAACACCATTACCACCAATGAGAATCTGTGTCTCATACAATACAAGCTCATGACAAGGATATACTACACTAAATCAAAAATAAATAAATTTGATGCCTCTATCTCCCCTGTTTGTGTAAAATGTGGCACACATAAGGAGACAATAATATACACTTTCTGGGAATGTGAGAAGATCTGTAAGGGTTGGGTAGAGATCCAAAAATGGATGACCAAGACCTGTAAAATTAAAATCGATTTCACAGTCTTGAGCAGTATCTTCCAAAGTACAGACAAGCTAAAATACCCCATTGGATGGATGGTCCTTTTCTCCTCCTTGGTATATAACAAATTAATCTTACAGTACTGGAAGGATACAGAGGGTTCCGTTCTTACAACAGTGGAAGGGACTAATGAAATACTATTTAAGTATATAAAAATCAATGTTTGAAGACAGGAACAAAAGGCAACAATTCAACAAGGTGTGGCAGGACATATATGAAGCTTTGTAAATGTAATGGCTAAGAAATAAGAACTATGGATGGTGACTGAGAGCTGGAAACCAAGTGTGTGTGTGTGTGTGTGTGTGTGTGTGTGTGTGTGTGTGTGTGTGTGTGTGTGTGTGTGTGTGCGTGCGTGCGTGCGTGGGGACGGGTGGGTGGAAGTGTGTGGATTTGTGTCAAAACGTGTTGGTGTGTGTTTGGGTTTGTGTGTCAAAAATGTGGAGTAGAAGAATATTGATACCAGTAGGAAATGTATTCTGTGTGAAGTATGAAATTACACAGTATGCTGATATATGTATTGCTTCTTGATGTCACGACCCGGTGACTCTCTGGTCTGGTGTGACTGTGTTTTTGTTTTATTTTTCTCGTTTGGTTGCTTGTAGTGTGGTTGGTGTGTTTTTGTTTCTCTCCTGCCTTACCTTCATTTTCCACAGTGTGCGGACAAGCCTCCTCCTGCTGCCCTCTTCCCACACCTGGTTCCTATTCGCTATCAACTCACCTGCCACTCATCAGCTCATCAGCCTCCTTTGAATAGCTGTGTGACTTTCTGCTCGACGCTGGATTGTTACTTACCCCTGAGTATGAGTATCTTGCTGCTTTCGTTGATGATCACCAGTTCAGAATTCTTGCTTCAATCTAACCTGTCTGTTTTCCGTGTCCTAGAAGAAAATACTCACCTTCAGTCATCACCAGATCCCGGACCCAGTCAGCTCCACTCCAGTCTCCAGCTTCTTCAAACCTCGACCACCTCTCCGTTCTCAACCACCAGTTTCTATCGCTACGGACCAGTTCCTCACCAACCCAGAGTTCTTTTTGTTTTAAATAAATATTTTTGCTTCCATAACTCCAGCTCTGCGTTTGAGTTCTGTTCCCCAACCTGACACTTGATGGAAATAATAAAAATAATTATAAAAAAAGAAGAGGAAACCATCCCAATGGCTAGTCTGCTAGACAGATAGTTCCTACATGTAATACTGCTCATTATGTAACGTGTATGTGTAAAAACCAAAGGGTGGAGTGGTCGAAGTGGATAATTATCAGTAACTTTTTTTTTATTTCATTATCAGAGAGACATACGTTATCATGTGGCTTTCTTCAAATTAGAAGAAGTTAGGGAGATTTTTTTACCTAAATACAATGCATGTTGGGAACACAAAACTCAATTGAATAAGCTAAGTGAGCAAATAGTAGCACAGATAGTAAGGGTGTAAAGATTCACTGATACGATTCGGTATCCAGTTGTATTATCACAGATACGACTAGATCGATACACGGACCCCTGGTACGATCTAAATGGACGTCATGAATTGATTGTCTGAAGGTTTGCTGGCAACTCAACGAAGCTGCTGCAGTGTGTGCAATGCCATTGAAAGAGACGGGTGTATGTTTATGCTCGAGGGATACAAAAACATTGCCATTTGTGTGATGAAGGTCTTGGTCATTCATGTTTGGGGTGGCAGGGATCACCCAATAAGCGCCTTTTTTTTGGTTTGCAGAAAATACCAACCCGTTCTCATTCCGAACTTGTAAAAAAAGGACGTTTGGACAGTGGCCGTCAGTGTCTGGTGCGACGTAAAAGGCGTCATTCAGCGTATTTATGTAACGTACCGGGGAGAGCAGCAGTTATATAGGATTTAGTGAGTAGTATGTAAGGGCGTAGTATGTAAGGGCAAATTTTGTTGGGGTTTGTTGGGGTGGTGGATGGGTCAAACACAGGACTTCCACCCAGGAGTGGGTTTGTGTCCTGCTTGTTATAGTTGTCTTTTTCTTTTCTCCCGCGTGTCACAGAACCGTACGCCCACCCACGACCCTTTCCTAAGCCCAACGTCCCATTCTTCCCGTGTGTCACGGAACCGTAAGCCCACCCATGACCTTATCCTTAACATAACTACATCAAAAGGGATGGCAATAGTCCCGACCAAGCGCGTTTACTTATAACGCTAAAGGGACGGCAATAGTCCCGACCAAGCACGTTTACATAAAACGCTAAAGGAGACCTTTAGCGTCAATAAGAACGACAAAGGCACCTGACCAAACGTCCCTATTTTAAGAGATGGGTGTGAGAATGTGTTGAAAATACATGTGCCGACTGCTAGGTTTCGTGTTGGAGTTTGCGGTGAGAGGAATACATTGTGGATATTGTGTGGAATTGTACTAGCTGAGGTCTGTGAGTCATGCATTCATGTGTGCATTTATAAACATGTGAGTAGACTGGTATAAATATTTATAGACAAGTATTTCGGTGTGTTAAGTTTATATTGACGTTTATATGTTCTAAGATATTGAGTTACATTATCATAAGTCAGCTGGCTGCATGCTAATGCTCACAACAGTATTATTGTCCTCATACCGTAATTCCTCAAATAAAACCCAGTAGTCAATTAAAAGCCCGGCCTCTGATAGTGATAGTGACACGGACAAATAAAGGCTGGGGAAAAATTAGTGTGGATAATCTCCTAAGTGCCTTTAATATAATGTGTATTCAAGTTCATCGTAATGTAGATTTCTACCAATTTAATTTAATAGATTTAACAACATATTCATGCTTTTTTCCACAATTAGTTTTTCTGGATTATGGTAATCATGTAAAGTATTATTGTCCTACCGGTATTTTAGTTAATGTGGCTGTATGTGTTACTCAGCCAAGTGTAGTTTGTAGTAACGTACAGTTGCCAATAGATGGCAGTAGCTACATTGGATGTAACACAGGCATGGGCGTAAATCTGATCTAACAGTAGGGGGGGACAATAAACATAACATTTTTGTAGATCTTCAATATTAATTCTAATATCAGTTCACACACATAACGTTAGGCTTATCGCCGTGGTAGTTAGTTGTAGTGGGTGCATTTCTATCCAACTAGCTATTAAACAAGCTAGCTAACGTTACATTATATTAAACTAACATAGCAAACTTTTTTGTCATGACTAATTCATTAATTACTCAGCATCATTTCTACTTGAGAAAAGAAAAACTTCATCCAATGTTTAATGTGAAGAAAACAGCCTTGAACCGCCTACTTACTACATTCCTGTCACTACCGATGTGACTGTGAGTCGAGTGAAGATGGGTAACGTACAGCAGGCAGTGGACCAAACCACTGTGAGGCAAGGGAGGGGGGACTCAAAATGTTTCTAAACTTAAAAAGCATTTTTGGGGGTTTATATTGTTTTACTACTTACACAGATTATTTAAGTATACATCATTATGTCATTTACAGTACATAGCATTGTTGTAATGATATTTATGGGGGAACAACCCTTAGATGGGGGGGTCCTGACCCCCCCCGACCTCCCTGGGATTTACGCCCTTGAACACAGGTCTCATTTAGTGCTAACAGAGAATGACGGGCTCTGGTGCTAGGGATGGACTTTTCAACAACAAAACGAAAAGAGTTTTAAAGTATGCAGAGGAAAACTCGGGTGAAAAAGCTGCGAGACATTTCAACATTGACCCCAGAAGAATCCGATACTGGAAGAAACAGAAGGATGAGCTGACAAGATTAGCTGACAAGAGCAGAGCAGACCACGGCTAGCTGGAGGTGGGAGGAAAAATGTTAGCCTGGAGCTAGAAACAAAGCTAGCTAGCTACCGTCTGTAACGTTAATCAGATACTGGTGTGTGTCATGGTTGTATATGTTCTGGTTCCTGTTTTATTTTGAAATCTGGCTTTCTGTCTTGTCTTGTCTTGTCTAGTTACTTCCTGTCTTTAGTTTCCTGCTCTTGTGATTGCTTGATGTTTTCCACCTGTTTCCCAGCCCTTGTGTCACCTGCCTCTCGTTACCTCATTACCCTCTGTATTTAGTCTTTGTGTTTCCCTTGTCTGTTGTGGGATTCTTGTTTTTCTGTTAGTGTGGTTTCTGTGTTTCGTGTTGTGGGTTGCCTATAGTGTTTTCTTCATTTAAATAAATCTCTAGTTTGAACTGCATTTGGGTCCTACCCTTCTCTACACGCTTGACAGTGTGCTGCAAACCAGCAATGTGTTTTACTAAACTACTGTATGCTCTTATTGTAATCTACCAGCAATACTATAGTTCCTGTATTTGAAATAAATACCCGGTACATTTAAAGGGTTCAAACTGACACAATGGTGGTGTTTGAATAATTCTGACCCAAATTTCTTTGTCGCCCTTCTGGCTGTTATATGGTGATATTTTTGCAAATGTTTATTAAAAAAAATGTATCTCTGGGGTGGCCTCTAGCTCACCCAGTAAGAGCATGAGCCCCATGTTGGCTGAGTCCTGCAGCTGTGCAGGGTTCGAATCCAACCTGCTGCCCTTTGCTGTGTGTCATCCCCCATCTTGCTCCCCCTTTCATATCTTTCCACTTTCAAAATAAAGGGAAAAGCCCCAAAAAAATAATCTTTAAAAAATCTCTAAAAAAAAAAAAGAATGATCTCTGTCCACTGGAACGCTATGGCTTTTCATTTAAAACAGTTTATTTAAACAATTATACTTATCAAACCGATGGAATTAGAAATAAAGGCCTGCCTCTAACAAAAGCCTGCTTCGAATAAAAGCCTGTTACCTCTACAGTTCAGGTAAATAAAGGCCCCGGTTTTTATTTGAGGAATTACGGTATGTGTACTCATGTAATACTGTATATGATTATTATTGGAGTGCTCACAATAGCTGTGTAATGTGGACCTGTGTTTTAGTTATTGTCTCTAAGATTACAGCAGCATGGTGGCTTTTAGATTTAATATGGAGCTTATGTGTTTATTTGGTTATAAATGGCTAGCTAATTAAGTTGAAGTTATACTACTAGCATGTCCTAGCTTTGCTATTACGAAATATATATTTATTTGAAGTTAGGCAATGCTTCTTTTATAGAATTGACGTATTTTACGGCACTGTCAGGCACCGCCTACCAAGCCTACCTGTCTGAGGTTTCTCCCTGAAAGGAAGTTTTCCTCGCCACTGTCACACTAAATGTTTGCTCTTGGGGGAATTACTGAAATTGTTGGGTCTTTGTAAATTATAGAGTGTGGTCTACACCTACTCTATCTTTAAAGTGTCTTGAGATAACTCTTTTTTTTATTTTATACTATAAATAAAATTGAATTGAATTTTAATAATGGAAAATGAATGTCTTTAAATAAACAAATATTTACTGTATCTATCAGATTGAATTGTTCATCTTTGAATTGTGCCGAATCGATTCAACATGGAATCAAACCTAATCGTTCCATATTTAAATGTATTGTCCCTGACCCGTATCGTCTTATAAGGGAGAGATGCACACCCCTAACAGATAGTCAACTCATCATTTAGGTTACAAGACTGAAATCGTTATGACAAACGTGTCTAACTACACCAACTTAATGAAAGAAAATAAGTTGATTTAATGTAATTTATAAGGAGATTTTACTTTGTAGAAAAGTCTGGTAAACATAATGTTATACCCAAACTAAGGAACACAACTTCATAAAAATGTCTCACTTTGTAACGAATCGCAGATAAATAGATACAAATGATCAGTACTCACTTACTTGTTGGAGCAACAGATGAGCTTGGTTTGTTGGAACAACAAGAGAGAGAGAGAAAGAGAGAGAGAGAGTTCAATGCACTCCACTTCAACAAAGGAAAAGGGTGAATCCTCTGGAGGAAAATAAGAACTGGAGCTCGTCCATTCAATTCACTGGCTGGGGCAATCGAAAGGACTGCAAACACTGTAACATTCCAGACAATAAATTAGCATGAATAAGGGGTTTAGTATGCCTTAAACTAGGTCAATGGCATGTCGTCCTACCACATCTAAAGGCAGAATTGTTTAGCCTATACATTTTCCAAATGTCCACACTCATTATTATTTATTTTGAATGCCAAAAATAAAGCCAATTAAAGCTGCAAGCAGCAATGAATGGCCCCTTGCCCCTCCCAGCACGTTGGGGGTACTTGTCTATAACACTTTCTCTGTCCACTATGTGGCGCCAGAGAACACACACTATACTGTACGTCATGTTGCTGTATATCATGTCAAGACCCCACTATAAAAAAAATGTATGTAACTCGGATGATGTTTTTCACATAAGGCTGACTTCCTGTTGCCAGCAGCTGGCGCTAAAAACCTGACTTTAATCAGCATGTACTGTAGATGTTTCCAGGTCTGGACTCTTATCCAGCATGTGAAGTTTCAGGCAGATTGGATAATGTAAAGTGAAAAGTGTGTTATGGCAAAACACACAAAATGGCCAGCATGCCACGCCCCATTTCTACGAAAACACAAAAGCTTGCAAACATAATGTGTAACGTACTGGTAAATACAAGCGGCACAATTGCCTTATTAACTTACATTGTAGCTTGTTTTGCCGCTGCCGACTGCAGTGACCTCGCTTAATACTGGACCGATGTCAAAGATTGTTGTTCCCATCAGTCACTTAGTGACAAAAACATAGGAAAATAGGGTCCAGGTTGAAAAAATGGTAGTTACCCTTGGCACCTTCGTGTTCGGGCCCTAATAATCCTTACATAAAAATAGGAACAAAAGGTTGCTCGCACTTTCATGCTTGGGCCCAAAATATCCATTGTATTTCCTCTGTATTCATTCTGCAGCGACGCACCGCTGTGAATCCATGAACAAGGCAACTATGTGTGGTCTGTAACAGCAGGGCAGTCAGGTGTGTTCTAAACTGCTAAATCAGTTGAAACGTAGCCTAGTTGAAACGGTAGACTACCAGTTACAGACGGCCGTGGTAGTGAACGACACAGTAACATGCTGACGGATTCTGTCTTGTGTTTTTAGTTGAGTTGGACCAGAGAATATTTGGTTAAAACAGATTGGCGATGGTATTTTGCCCTCCTTGTTCTCCGTGAAGTTTGCTGGAAGTGATGTAATGTAGCGTGTGGAGTGAACACTGCGCCAGACTACGTTCAAAAAATATTTGTAGGGAACTAACAGGAATAACCGGCGAACCAGCATTAAAAATTACATATTTTCTTTGTTTTCTTCTTAACAAAAACTTTTTGTGTGCAATTTTTATATGCAGATCGTAAATTAAGCAACATCATGGTTCACAAATGATTTTCAGTTGCAAACTGCAGATACATTTGTGAGTCCTACTGGGCTCATGCATGCTCATGCAAGCTAAAAATGTGTGCATGTGTGAAAGAGGAAATAATCTGAATTGCAAGTCACAGCTTGCATGCTACAATTTTGATGAAATAGGCCCCTGATTGTGAGAGTGTACTATTGGAGAGTGTACTGTGAGAGAGCAGAGAGAAAGATCAACAGATGACACAAAGATAGTGTGTGTGTGTGTGTGTGTGTGTGTGTGTGTGTGTGTGTGTGTGTGTGTGTGTGTGTGTGTGTGTGTGTGTGTGCTAAACATGTTTTAGCTGTTAGTTTCCTGTGAATAAGGAAGAAGCAGTCTGACTGAAAACTCCCACTGCATCACTGGTAAATGTGTACGTAATACAGTCTGTGAGTGAGTGAGTAATAAACCAGTCTGTAGTATTTGTGGTTGTGACGAGAACTGGTGACTCAATGTAAACAATGACGAAGCATCATTGACTGTCTGTGTTCAAAGAGCTAATGTGTGTACATTGCTGTGACATTATGTGTGTAAGCCTGCATGTGAGTGTGTGCCTACTAAGAGAGTTTACAGGCCTGGGGGGTGTTTCTTTGTTTATACTGAGCCCTTTTAGTAACTGCTGTATATCTGATAGACTACAACTGCTGAAGTCACTCCTCTATAACAACATATAAAACCTGATTCATGTCTGTGTCTGACAGCTGAGCCCTGTCAGAACTAAAGTTGAACTTTTACAGCTTTTACAGCTTTTGAAAGCCAAGGCTGAAAACTGTATTGTATTGAGTGTGGAACGCTGGACACTACTCTCCCTGAACGGTCGCCATCTTTGCTACGGAGCGGAAGCTACAGGACCACCAACGTATTTTTTGAAATGGGTGAGAAAGCTGCAGTGGTTGTGATTAAAACGCCATAGAACGAACCATACAAATGTGATTTATACACATTTTGAATTATCACTATACTGTAGTCAGAAAGTGAGAAAATAAGGGGGCGCGCCTGGTTAGCACAGCAGGTTGGGCAGAGGTTCAGTCCTTGTCACAGCGGCCGTGGGTTCATTTCCGACCTGAGGCCCTTTGCTGCATGTCGTGCCTCTCTCTCTCCCACTTTCCTGACTTAATCTATCCTATCAATAAAGGCAATAAAAGCCCAAAAATGTATCTTAAAAAATAAAGAGTGAAAAAACAAGCCGGTATATATCTGGTTGGGCGACAATAGGTGGCGTTAATGCTGCACCCTGATGCAATTTACTATTAAACAAAAGAAGAAAAAGAAGAGTCATTTCAGTCTGTACGTGATATGAGACACAGGGTACTACATGGAAGTGTACTCACGGAAGTATCCAAATTGAGACACTCCTTTAGAGTCTACATGTGGATAATGGGTGGAGAAGCCATTAACAAACTGAAAACAGTATGTAATTAATTTCATTGCATGCTCATTTTACTGTGTTGGAGCTGTTAAAGCTATCTTATGTCCAATTTCCATGAATGCTTGTGTATTCCGCAGGTTGAGAAGCTGAGTATGGATTTCATGCCCAATTTCTCCTACATCCAAGGTGCATGGAAAAGGAAAAAAAAGTCTGATAAGGTAAGCTCTAGCAACTCTTGTAGTATGCAGAACAACTTAATTGTTAGACCAACGTGTTTTTGTGTGTGGCCTTCATCAGAGGGGCCACCTCCTACAGGCCTGAATATACTATAGATTCTGCACACTTCTAAACCTTTAACGCTGGGTAGTTACACCCATACATAGACATATTTCCTGTAATAATCATCACTTTCATAGCACTTATCATAAGTCATCTGTGTCTAACTGAACGTCGTCCAAGTGTAACAGACTCATGGAAATTCTTCTTACACAAGGCACAGTCATAGGTTTTATCTAATCATTTCCTTCTAAAGGAGTTGATATTCATTTCTGGCCTCAGAGTTGAAATGACCTCAAATCAACAAATAGTCCGAAAACTTGTGACGCAAACCTTCCGTATTCCTTCTCTTCAATGTGTCCTTATTGTATTGGCTTACAGAGTGATTAGTATGTTTCATTTAAATCCCTTTGAACTTTGTGAATTGTGGACACCTTAGGAATCTAGGTTAGCTAAAAGTAACACTTAAGCCATCAAACCTGAAACTTTCAAAGGTCTAAGCCCCTTAAAAACATCACTCACCACTCAGGACCCACACTGGGATCATCGTAGCTAGGAGAATTTAGAGCCAGGTTTAGAAGAGACATCATGCTAAGAAGGAAATTAATTTTGGGTTGTTTTGCAACATGGTGCATGGTTTGGGGTTGCATCACAAGGAAGCCGCTGGTCAATGGTTTTGGGGCCAGAAGGCGAGGGCAGCATGTGGCTTGGTGTAAATATGAGAGGCCTAGTGTTGGTCCATGTAGAGGGGTCAGTGGCTCTGGGGCTTCCATCTCACAGCAAGCAGTGGCTCATGATGTTCAGAGAATGGCTCAGGAAATGTGTTCAGGAAAACCCACTGATGTGGCTGAGATGTCTGTATATAAATATTTGTTGTATTTGTTATTTGCAAGAAAGAAAGGTAGTGCCTTAAAATTTAAAGTCAAAGTTATTTTGATCGTCCAGGGCTTTGGAGGTAGGTAAAATTCCTGTTCATTTTCTGATCAAAAAATGTTAAGTGGAGTATTTGAAGATTTGGATGGACTTGAAACTCTACCCAATCCATCCATCCATCCATCTTCGTCCGCTTATCCGGTATCGGGTCGCGGGGGTAGCAGCTCCAGCAGGGGACCCCAAACTTCCCTTTCCCGAGCAACATTAACCAGCTCCGACTGGGGGATCCCGAGGCGTTCCCAGGCCAGGTTAGAGATATAATCCCTCCACCTTGTCCTGGGTCTTCCCCGAGGCCTCCTCCCAGCTGGACGTGCCTGGAACACCTCCCTAGGGAGGCGCCCAGGGGGCATCCTTACAAGATGCCCGAACCACCTCAACTGGCTCCTTTCAACGTGAAGGAGCAGCGGCTCTACTCTGAGCTCCTCACGGATGACTGAGCTTCTCACCCTATCCCTATGGGAGACGCCAGCCACCCTCCTGAGGAAACCCATTTCGGCCGCTTGTACCCTGGATCTTGATCTTTCGGTCATGACCCAGCCTTCATGACCATAGGTGAGGGTAGGAAGGAAAACTGACCGGTAGATTGAAAGCTTTGCCTTCTGGCTCAGCTCTCTTTTCGTCACAACGGTGCGATAAATTGACTGTAATACCGCACCCGCTGCGCCGATTCTCCGGCCAATCTCCCGCTCCATTGTCCCCTCACTCGCGAACAAGACCCCAAGGTACTTGAACTCCTTCACTTGGGGTAAGGACTCATTCCCTACCCGGAGAAGGCACTCCATCGGTTTCCTGCTGAGAACCATGGCCTCCGATTTAGAGGTGCTGATCCTCATCCCAGCCGCTTCACACTCGGCCGCGAACCGATCCAGTGAGCGCTGAAGGTCACAGGCCGATGATGCCATCAGGACCACATCATCTGCAAAAAGCAGCGATGATATTCCCAGCCCACCGAACTGCAACCCCTCTCCACCCCGACTACGCCTTGATATCCTGTCCATAAATACTACAAACAGGATTGGTGACAAAGCGCAGCCCTGGCGGAGGCCAACTCTCACCTGAAACGAGTCTGACTTACTGCCGAGAACACGGACACAGCTCTCGCTTTGGTCGTACAAAGATTGGATGGCCCTGAGAAGGGACCCCCTCACCCCATACTCCCGCAGCACCTCCCACAGTATCTCCCGGGGTACCCGGTCATACACCTTCTCCAGATCCACAAAGCACATGTAGACCGGTTGGGCATACTCCCAGGCTCCCTCCAGGATCCTTGCGAGAGTAAAGAGCTGGTCCATTGTTCCACGACCAGGACGGAATCCGCATTGTTCCTCTTCAACCTGAGGTTCGACTATCGACCGAGCCCTCCTTTCCAGCACCTTGGAGTAGACTTTACCGGGGAGGCTGAGAAGTGTGATACCCCTGTAATTGGCACACACCCTCTGGTCCCCCTTTTTGAAAAGGGGAACCACCACCCCGGTCTGCCACTCCTTAGGCACCGTCCCAGACTTCCACGCAATGTTGAAGAGGCGTGTCAACCAAGACAACCCCTCCACACCCAGAGCTTTAAGCATTTCCGGACGGATCTCATCAATCCCTGGGGCTTTGCCACTGTGGAGTTGTTTAACTACCTCAGCAACTTCCACCAGGGAAATTGACGACAATCCCCCATCATCCTCCAGCTCTGCCTCTACCATAGAGGGCGTATTAGTCGGATTTAGGAGTTCCTCAAAGTGCTCCTTCCACCGCCCTATTACCTCCTCAGTTGAGGTCAACAGCGTCCCATCCTTACTGTACACAGCTTGGATGGTTCCCCACTTCCCCCTCCCGAGGTGGCGAATGGTTTTCCAGAAGCACCTTGGTGCCGACCGAAAGTCCTTCTCCATGTCTTCTCCGAACTTCTCCCACACCCGCTGCTTTGCCTCTTTCACGGCAGAGGCTGCAGCCCTTCGGGCCCTTCGGTACCTTGCAACTGCCTCTGGAGTCCTCCGGGATAACATATCCCGGAAAGACTCCTTCTTCAGTCGGACGGCTTCCCTGACCACCGGTGTCCACCACGGTGTTCGTGGGTTACTGCCCCTTGAGGCACCTAAGACCACAGCTCTTCGCCGCAGCTTCAGCAATGGAAACTTTGAACCTTGTCCACTCAGGTTCAATGCCCCCAGCCTCCACAGGGATGCACGAAAAGCTCCGCCGGAGGTGTGAGTTGAAAGTCTGTCGGACAGGGGCCTCCAGACGTTCCCAGTTTACCCGCACTACCCGTTTGGGCTTACCAGGTCTGTCCAGAGTCTTCCCCCACCCCCTGACCCAACTCACCACCAGATGGTGATCGGTTGACAGCTCCGCCCCTCTCTTCACCCGAGTGTCCAAAACATACGGCCTCAGATCAGATGAAACAATTATAAAATCGATCATTGACCTGTGGCCTAGGGTGCTCTGGTACCAGGTACACTTATGAGCATCCCTATGTTCGAACATGGTGTTCGTTATAGACAATCCATGACTAGCACAGAAGTCCAACAACAAACAACCACTCTGGTTTAGATCAGGGAGGCCGTTCCTCCCAATCACGCCTCTCCATGTGTCTCCATCATTGCCCACGTGCGCGTTGAAGTGCCCCAGCAGAACGATGGAGTCTCCCACTGGAGCCCCATACAGGACTCCACTCAAGGTCTCCAAGAAGGCCGAATACTCTGAACTCTTGTTTGGTGCATATGCACAAACAAGAGTCAGAGTTTTCCCCCCCACCAGCCGCAGGCGTAGGGAGGCGACCCTCTCGTCCACCGGGGTAAACTCCAACGTAGCGGCGCTCAACCGGGGGCTTGTGAGTATCCCCACACCCGCCCGGCGCCTCACACCCTGGGCAACTCCGGAGAAGAAAAGAGTCCAACCCCTATCCAGGAGTACGGTTCCAGAACCGAGACTGTGCGTAGAGGTAAGCCCCACCAGATCTAACCGGTAGCGCTCCACCTCCCGCACAAGTTCCGGCTCCTTCCCCCACAGAGAGGTGACATTCCACGTCCCCAGAGACAGCGTCTGCTGCCCGGGTCTGGTCCGTCGAAGCTCCTGACCTTCACTGCCACCCGTGTGGCAGCGCACCCGACCCCAGCGGTTCCTCCCACAGGTGGTGGGCCCATGGGCTGGAGAGATGGATGCCACGTAGCTTTTTCGGGCTGTGCCCGACCGGGCTCCGTGGCAAACCCGGCCACCAGACGCTCGCCAAAGAGCCCTCCGTCTGGGCCTGGCTCCAGACGGGGGCCCCGGGCTTCCTCCGGGCAGGGTCACTCCATATCTACCTCGGGTATTCATAGGGTTTGTGAACCATTCTTTGTCTGGCCCCTCACCTGAGACCACTTTGCCTTGGGAGACCCTACCAGGAGCACAAAACTCCAGACAACACAGCCCTCAGGTTCATAGGGACGCACAAACCTCTCCACCACGATAAGGTGATGGTTCCCGGAGAGGCTCTACCCAATCATCAATACAAAAGATGAACAACAAGAGACCATCTTGTCATAGGATCACACCATACGCGATGCCAAATCTGGCCAGGGGCGTAAAGTGTCGGGTAGGGGGCAATGGCCGCTTCCCTACTTTCTACCCACCAAATTCCAGTGCTGTTGCTTGGACCACACCCATCTTCGAACTCAGCCTTCATTTTGATCTCAACTACACACACAACAACACTGTTTTAAACCATTCTGTCCAGAGTCCTTACGATTATCCCTCTGTTGACTTTACAAATATAAATCTTAGGCAAACAGGCAGGGAGTCTGAACATTGTAGCACAGGCCAGGGAAAATAAACTAAATTTAAATGCAGGGTTGGGGATAGAAAGCCAAGACCCTGCTATGCCCTGCTACACCTTGCAGTGCCCTGCTACTCCTGAACTACTACAATTACTATTTCTAGTCATAGTTCCATTATCTTTATTGTGACTATTATTGCTTTAGTTCATCACACCCCCAACCGGCACCGTCAGACACCGCCCACCAAGAGCCTGGGTCTGTCCGAGGTTTCTGCCTAAAAGGAGTTTTTCCTCGCCACTGTCGCACTAAATGCTTGCTCTTGGGGGAATTACTGGAATTGTTGGGTCTTTGTAAATTATAGAGTGTGGTCTAGACCTACTCTATTGAATTGAGACAATGTATATCAGTGCAGGATTTGATTGTTGTAGACATGGCTGTAGGGATTTTAAGTACATCAATGACATTACGATTGATTACTCCATGGAAGAAGTAATAAAGAGGATGAAAAGAGCAGAACCGTGTGTAAACTCTAGACCATCAATGTGAGAGTGAATGACAGCCTCACCTGTAGAATTTCTGTAAAAGACTAAAATAAAGACCCACTGGGTTGAGCTAATATTAAATTATGACAACAAATTCACATTGATAATTTGTGAAATTAAAACAAAAATTAGATGAAGTCGTTGAAAATGCTCTTGTCCTGGCAGCTGGTCAATGTGAGCAATGATGCACAGAGATTTTACCGTAAAAGGGCAGTAAGTTGTTGTGTACGTGTCTCGGTGTAAAGCTTAGCCACAAATGTGCTCACACAGGGATGAAAGTGTAAGACAATAAAAAAATCTGTAACCAGTTGGAGCCAGTTGCTGAGGTAATAATGAGTAATCTGAGGTAAAATGGCTGTGTGTGCGTCAACTGACACAACTTTCACTGTGAGCGTGTCTACTGGCACAGCTTTCACTGTGAGCAAGCCCGTCTGAGCATTCATATATAGACATTCTGGAATATCCCACTCTCACATGCTTTCTGTCGCGTGCCTCAGACAGGAAGTAGTATCATTGTCCTCCCTCGGGAGCAATAACCCTTTTTTTTTCTTTTTCTTTTTAAAGCGGGTGGTCTGCAGGGATATGTGGGAGGTCAGTTTGTTCTCCATCGTTCTCTCAACCTCCACTGTAGACTTATACCATGTGGGGACTGAAGGATGGAAGTTTAGTGTCATTGAATATGAGATAATTTGTCTGTTGTGTAGCCATGTAACTTAGGAAGAATACATACCTAAGATGTAAACAGATAATGCACTCGGAAAAGATGAGAAAAACAACATCCAAATGTGTGTGGTAATATTGCATAGTCTCCTGATTGTCACAATTTGCCTCACACTCACCAACAAGTTATAACTCAGTCGAACCGGAATACACTGCTAAATTCTGCTCTTCCGTCAGCAGAACTTCATCTTTCCAGTGATATTAGTATCTTTGCTCAGATTTTGACTTGTAATAATTAGAATCAGACTTCAGTATGAAACATTCCATAAAATTGCTGTCTGTTCATAATAATAATATTAATTAATCCATATGACTCTCCATGCTGCAGATTCACCTAAATGGAAACAAATACAGGCTGAATAAAAACGCAGAGGTCAATATAAAGCCACGTATGGACTTATCATGTGCTAGTGGTCACCTGGGCACAGACAAATTAAAAGCCACTCTTATAACTACCAAAGCACACTCTCCCAAACCTATTGTGTCCATGCATTTCTCATGGTTTTTCGTGATATTTTGGATGATGGCTCTAACATTGTTTACACTGGAGATGAAGACTGGCTGTCTAAATCCTCTAGTAGTAGCTAAATCACTGGAGTTAACATTTCAGAAATTCAGACTTTAGGTATTTTTGTGAAACAAAGAAACAGATAGTAGCTTTGCGTTGCACGCTTACTGTTTTGGTGAGCGTGTGAGGCTCTGTCTGAGGAAACCCAGGCCTCATCTTGAAGTTATTAAGAGTATAGAAACATTTAAGTCCGGCTGATATGTCCTGCATGGTGAAATGATTATATGTGTGGAAATTGTGAATGTTTGGATTGCAGCGGCACAATTTCCCCCTGTAAAGCAGATCAGGTGAAGATGTTTGTTCAGTCATCTAGTTGCTGGACTATGGTTCCTCTTGTTCTCCTGTGTCATTAAAAACCATGATTACCCTCTCAGAAGGTTAGGACCTTTCACCCCATCCAATGGAAGCACCCACTCTACCAAATGCCAATTATCCTTTAGAAGTGAGACATTTGTTAGGTTCTACAAAATCGTACCAGAGCTTTGTGTTAGATCTGACCAATCACTGCGCAAGATAGGTAAAGAGTTTCCAATACTGGCCAATTAGAGACCCCTTAGTAAAGTCTGTCACTCCAGTGGTTTCCCATGATTTGTGGAATACTTAGGTATAAGTATTTGGCGGGGGGGTTGAGGGATGTTTTTTTAGGACCACTATTATTACCATATCTGCGTCTAAAATGCTGGAAAAGTTAGAGCACATAAATAACACCCAAAAAGCTTAACCCTTGTGTTGACTTCGGGTCACATTGGCCCGTTTTAATTTTTTGTTTTATATCAGAAAATATTGGACGTAGAAATAAGTGCTGAAAATGTGTAGAAGAAAAATTAAAAAATGTAAAACGTTGGAAAAAGCAAAAACAAATTGTGAAAAAAGGCGTCACAAATGTCAGAAAAAAATGTGTTTTTTTCAAGGTTGAAACAAAGACAAGGGTTAAAGACAAAAATTGCCCTAGAAGTCTAATGGGGACAAACTACAATCATTAGATCCGAGAAAAGCAATTTAGTTTCATTCATTCCACAGGCGGTGCCCACAACGGCTTGGGTGCTGCGCCTAAGCCTTATAATAGTAGGGAAATCCCTGCACTGTTGAATTGGATGTGACCTCAGAAGTCAGTTGTATTGCCTGAAGGCATAACTTCTAATTGGACTCTTCCGACTGGACTGCTTTATTTTGGTGTTTTAGCACCAGGCCCGTCAATCTGTGACTGTGTCATTAAGGGGTTTACTGGGATATATTCTTGGTTCTGGTATTAGCAGATATACTTATTATTACTGTAAATTAAGGTAGTAGGGGAGACACATGAACTACTTTAACTTTTTATTTAGTACTGTATATAATGTTAAATGAAACTAAACTTCAACTAAAGCCTCTTTCAGACATAGGCTACCAGAAATAAATCCCTATTATGTACATGTCCCAAAACAGCTCTATTTAAAGCTGCATAGTTCATTTTAATTGATATTGACAGTACAGAAAACGACCCTGTAATGTAAGAGGTGTCACTCTTATATCCCTTTCCCACTGGCCCAAAAACCCACTTACACCCAGGGGTAAAAGTGGGCCGAAACGATCGAAAACTGTGTTCCTGCGCTTTTGGTTAATACATAAATTAATCTGATTTGCAGTTTAATTCAGTGTTTCAGTCTACCACAGAGAACTGCAGCAATGCACAGCCGTAAGTCCAGTGTCAGTGGTTAGTTCACATTAGAATTAAAAATTAACCACTGTCACATTTTCGCTGTCTTCCATGTTGCTTTTTTTTACTGTTTACTAACCCTGTGTTGTAAGAGTAGAGATGTCTGGGAGTGTGTGGTGGAGTGAGTGAGAGAGAGAGAGTGACGTTGAAAGCAGAGTGATCGGTCTGAGCAGAGGCTAGTTTAGCAAAGATATCAAGTGAATGTACAGCAGAGTTTGCAGTTTTGTGCACTCTGAGAGCTGTAGCAGGAGGTGTTAACACTTTCTGGTGCGTTCGTGACATACAGTGAGGAAAATAAGTATTTGAACACCCTGCTATTTTTCAAGTTCTCCCACTTGGAAATCATGGAGGGGTCTGAAATTGTCATTGTAGGTGCATGTCCACTGTGAGAGACATAATCTAAAAAACAAAAATCCAGAAATCACAATGTATGATTTTTTAACTATTTATTTGTATGATACAGCTGCAAATAAGTAGTTGAACACCTGTCTATCAGCTAGAATTCTGACCCTCAAAGACCTGTTAGTCTGCCTTTAAAATGTCCACCTCCACTCCATTTATTTTCCTAAATTAGATGCACCTGTTTGAGGTCGTTAGCTGCATAAAGACACCTGTCCACCCCATACAATCAGTAAGAATCCAACTACTAACATGGCCAAGACCAAAGAGCTGTCCAAAGACACTAGAGACAAAATTGTACACCTCCACAAGGCTGGAAAGGGCTACGGGGAAATTGCCAAGCAGCTTGGTGAAAAAAGGTCCACTGTTGGAGCAATCATTAGAAAATGGAAGAAGCTAAACATGACTGTCAATCTCCCTCGGACTGGGGCTCCATGCAAGATCTCACCTCATGGGGTCTCAATGATCCTAAAAAAGGTGAGAAATCAGCCCAGGACTACACGGGAGGAGCTGGTCAATGACCTGAAAAGAGCTGGGACCACCGTTTCCAAGGTTACTGTTGGTAATACACTAAGACGTCATGGTTTGAAATCATGCATGGTACGGAAGGTTCCCCTGCTTAAACCAGCACATGTCAAGGCCCGTCTTAAGTTTGCCAATGACCATTTGGATGATCCAGAGGAGTCATGGGAGAAAGTCATGTGGTCAGATGAGACCAAAATAGAACTTTTTGGTCATAATTCCACTAACCGTGTTTGGAGGAAGAAGAATGATGAGTACCATCCCAAGAACAGCATCCCTACTGTGAAGCATGGGGGTAGTAGCATCATGCTTTGGGGGTGTTTTTCTGCACATGGGACAGGGCGACTGCACTGTATTAAGGAGAGGATGACCGGGGCCATGTATTGTGAGATTTTGGGGAACAACCTCCTTCCCTCAGTTAGAGCATTGAAGATGGGTCGAGGCTGGGTCTTCCAACATGACAATGACCCGAAGCACACAGCCAGGATAACCAAGGAGTGGCTCTGTAAGAAGCATATCAAGGTTCTGGCGTGGCCTAGCCAGTCTCCAGACCTAAACCCAATAGAGAATCTTTGGAGGGAGCTCAAACTCCGTGTTTCTCAGCGACAGCCCAGAAACCTGACTGATCTAGAGAAGATCTGTGTGGAGGAGTGGGCCAAACTCCCTCCTGCAGTGTGTGCAAACCTGGTGAAAAACTACAGGAAACGTTTGACCTCTGGAATTGCAAACAAAGGCTACTGTACCAAATATTAACATTGATTTTCTCAGGTGTTCAAATACTTATTTGCAGCTGTATCATACAAATAAATAGTTAAAAAATCATACATTGTGATTTCTGGATTTTTGTTTTTAGATTATGTCTCTCACAGTGGACATGCACCTACGATGACAATTTCAGACCCCTCCATGATTTCCAAGTGGGAGAACTTGCAAAATAGCAGGGTGTTCAAATACTTATTTTCCTCACTGTATAATATGACATGACGAAAAAAAGTGACAGGCATAATCGTCTACTGGCACTAGGAAAGGACTTTATCAGCTATTTTCAGCAGGTTTTGTTTAAAAAAACCCTGCATATACACGCTAATTTTGATTGAAAAAGGTATTAGTGACAAACGCACAGTGAAGTCTCACCAACTCTGCAGTTCCCCTCTGCTCTACTGAAATTTTAAATGTCTTTAGTTCATTGTTACAGTTTTCCAGCCCACAGTTTTTGATTCAGTTTTACAGCTCTCTTCAATCTAGTTTTCAGCAGCAGCAGACAGCTGTTTTCAGACAAAAAGCTCTAAAACCCACTGTACATTCCCTGCTCAGCGGCAAACAGCAGACAGACACAGGCTAGCTGGTGAACATAGTGGAGCATAGGTGGACAACAGACCAAAGCTAAAAGAGAGCCAATATTGGACTTAAGATTCATCAGGTGGACACAAACATGACTCCAAATTAATGTTAATGTTGCTCTGTGGCTACTTTATATGTAAATAGGTAACTGTTTGCCAACATGTTCACCATTACAACTTTATAAGGTTATAATTAGTTTACACCATTTTTCACTGTCCCTAAGTGGCCAAAACATTTGAGCCTGTAAATAATGAACATCATAAGAGTGAAGGACACTTGCCCACTGTTTCTCATGCGGGGATTTCCTAATACAATTTCTCATCAGTCATTGTCTAGTACAGAGAATAAATAATTCTGTTTTATGCAGTCTGACAGCACCTAAGCACAATTTAAAAATGACAAGACGATAACTTGGGACTTAAATTCTCTCACAGAATTTTGCTTCGATATATATTAATATTTTTGGAGACTGATGGTCAAAATATAACATCACATTTTTGACTGATCCAATGTTTCAGCAGTAATACAACTTGAAACTGGGGAGAGTTTAACAACACTGGCAGCCAAGATGACATGTTTTACTGCCGTTAGCATGTAGCTACATGAAACAATATTAACACTGCAGTAGCTTAAAATAAACACTCCAGTCCTGCCTACCTTGAGCAGATGACCAATCATAGAAGACCGGAGAAGGCCGGCTAAATCTTGCGTAACACTAAGCTCAGAGTAGAAAAAACTGTTGATACTGGAGCGTTCAGAACAGTTGGAATTCTGAATGTTTTAGCTCATGGTGATTTCTCTAAAATACGTTTACCCCATTATTTTTGGCCAACTTTAACATGAAAATAAGTCATTAAAACGCTGTAGATATGACAGAAAATAGCATAATATTGTCCACTTAAAAAAATGAGACCAACATGTAACAATACCGTCACCTTCACAGAGGGGCTTTTGATTATTGACTCACAAGTGTGTGTTGCAAGTCTCTGGTACAGGTTCATGTGAGGATGGGGCAATGGGCAGACCATCTGTAGCATGGCTTTAGGGTGTAGGTAAAGGGGAAAGAGGGGGTCTTGGTGCATCCGTCTGTGCTGTGTGGCCCCATGTCCCCTGGGACAGTTGGCGCTGAAACTCTTGGAATCAGGATGGAAAATGTTTTCACACCTGGGGAATTTATGGAGCCTGCTGAGGAAATGACAAGCGGCATTTTCATATATCTGTGTGTGTGTGTGTGTGTGTGTGTGTGTGCGTGTGTGCGTGTATTTCAGCAGATGTGTACATACATATGTATGTACTTACCTCCATGTGCTCATGAGTGTAGGGGAAGGAAGGGTGGAAAAACAGAACTGGACAACGCCAAAAAGACCAGCTACACCATTCTACAAACTGAACAAAAGACAAGATTTATAGTCGATGATAACATAAATGATCATTTGAACAGCTCAACACCACAAGCAAAGCCAATATGGGTGTAAAGTAGCCAGGCCTTGGCAAGAGGAAACCCACATACATACATATGCCTTTGATTAGTAGTGTGAGAATGTGGGAATCACACACACAGTAGCATGTCCCTATTTAACATGCAGACTGAAATATTTTAGACACACTGAAGCTGATTGGTAGGACAAATTAAACTGGCATGAAAGACAGGGATGTTCATTATTATGACACTGTGACTGTACTAGTGAGCAGTCAAATCAGCAGCCAGATTTCCGGTTTGGCGATGTAAGAGAGAGACGTGAGCACCAATAACTAACAACACTAACCTTGGGTACCACTTTTAAAGGAAAATGAGAAACTCCAGACAAAAAAAACCACCAGCTTACAACAGCAACCACCTACAAGGGTTAAGACTATGAGTAGAAAGCTAGCAGCAATCACTGTGGCACTTTTTTTTGCTATAAACTAAACTTTTCGAATAGTAAATGTTTTTTATGTAGCCCTTCAAAAAAATGATTTATCCTTCTATATATCTAGGTTTGGATTTAGGTATTTAGGATGAATATTGCTATTACTATTATTATTAAGTCTGTATGAAAATAACTTTGTACCACTGAGACAAACTCATGCTCAACATAAAGAGATGGTGTATCCTTCATATGTCCTAGGCTGGTAGAGCCAACTGTATTAAGATGAATGTTCTACCCAGATTTTTGTATTGTGCCTTTCTGGTTTTTTTTTTTTTTTTTTTGTCAAAGGCGTTTTTTCTAGACAGTGGACAAAGTCATATCATCCTTTATCTGGGTTGGTTCAAATGCTAGAGTATGTAAATAAATAAATTAATGATCAGTGATGATCAATCAATGACTAAAAGGGAACACAACATTATAGCTTTTATGTCTTTGCTGGCCCATAAGATTTGTTTGCCACACTTTGGGAAGCACTGATCTAGAGGATTGGGACACTAAACAAACCTTCAATTTAGAGACAACAACAGTTACCATAATGTTGGGCAATTCACAAAGAATGGATTGCGGCCACTGATAGCATCATGAATAGCACATCCCTTGCAACCGTTATATTACAGAGCAAACACGCCCATAAAGTTTTGCAGCAAAGTGCAATTTGCCCTTTTCTGCATCTGATTGCAATTATCCATTCGGCAAAGTATAAATGTTGCTTTTGCGCCAAGAACACAGTAGGCAGAGAAAAGGCAGAGTGAAAAAGAAAAATGTTCAGACTGCGAGTTACAGGTCCTGACTGACAAGGCGTAGAGGCATCCTCAAAACTTCAGGCAAGGAATTTAAAAGTAATATTGTCCTTTTAAAATATCCGTTCACAAGCGCGCCTTCGCCTGGCTACAATCACTGCTGCTATGATTACTGGAAAGTCCAGGCGTGACGCCTCTTATTAATGCGAATAAGTTACCACCTAAATGCTAATAAATTCACTGTAACTGCCTGTGGCTATTAAGGATGATCTTTTTAATTTGGCTAATTTGCATAGAAAGGAGCCGTTTTTTGCGCCAAATGTATACATATTACCAAATTTAAATACGTGCAAATAGCACGGGAGCATCAAGTTGCTATATGCTTGTCGGCGCAGCTGGTGCATTTCACCCTTTGTAGGTCCTTTGAGAATTAGAGGGTTTCTTTATGTCTTATTTGTGCTGGTTTAGCAACTACAAGCTAAATAAGCTAAGATAAGCTAATTACAATCCTAAATAAATACCTAAAAGCTAAATAAAATCATAAATTTATGAATTTGCTTGTGTATGCTAGTTGACAGGAACTGCAGGGACTTTCTTTCCTCCTGTCAGATTGAGCGAACCTCTCATCAGGATTTCCCCCATGACTGTCAGGATGGAAAAAATCTGCCTTAATTACATAACACAATATCACAGGATCTGTACACCCCAGCAAGAAGCAACAGCCCCATGTAAGCATCCAAGTGTGTTTGGTCGATCTCCATCCAGCAAACACCCTTCCATATTTGTGATGATGTTAGTTGGTGCTCTGCCTTGGGTTTCATAAGGAATGGACGACCGTGTTTAGTTAACCATAGTCCTCATATATCGAGTTTAAAATTCCAATGAAATGGAACATCGTGGATATAGACTATCGCCACAATAACAATAATAAACCATGAACTTCACAACCGCACGTTTCAGTGGGAACATTGCCGACCAAGATTACAGGTTTTCCTGATGTCTCTGTCACATAATGTTATGTTAATGTTATGTTGAAGTTTGTTTTTGTAATGTTATGAATATGTAATGTAAACACAGTAATTGTCAAGATGTGGTGTGGAAAGTACATTATGAAACAATAGAAGAAGTGTCAAGTAGTCAGCAGTTATTTCTGGAAAAAAGACACTTAAAAACATACAAATGTAATCAAAGTCACTAACTAGTATACTGATTACCAGGGTCGGCCGCTGGCATAAACACTCTATGCAGTTGTTAAAGGTGCCGTAGTTACGATTGTGAAGATCCAGGACTTAGCCAAAAAATTTGAACATCGACAACTTCTCAGTCCCTCCCCGCTTTCTGCTAAAGCCCAAAACGGTCTCATAAGCCCCTCCCCCCACAAGGGAGAATGAAAGTGTGTGCATGAGCAGTGATTGACCCGCAGTTAAACACCCCCCTGGCCCTGATTGGTATATCTGAACAGGGAGCGGTGGATTTTTGCAAATCTCACTACAGGCTGTAGGTGGAGCCAGAGGAGCTGGATTTCTTTTTTAAATGACCTGCTTCATGTAGTTCTACTGGAACATCGGGTCAGTTTCAGCAAATATGACAGAAAGTTAGTTTTATAAGTCTTAACTACTGCACCTTTTAAGGACCACCGCGAGTAGGAGCCACACAATCACTGTGACTTTCTGTGTTTCTCACTCCTCAACAGTTTGCCCACTGCTAACTTTGGTCAACTACTTTCATTATGAGCTACTGCTTGTTGTGGGGAGGCCCCATTTCAGGCTGATGTTGTTCCCTGTCTTAGCAGCTGGCCCACATAACGAGGGGATCCTTACCACAGCTGCTGGCCAGAGAAAGTGACTGTATTTCACCACATTTCCCCTACTTCCTTCCTACGTAAGCTTGGTGTGATCAAGAAATGCTGTGCATTAGTGAGCGGCTGAGTATGTGTGTGTTATGCTTTTTGACAGAGTAAGAGGAAAGGTGACTAGACAGAGTTTCGCAACATCTCTGAGGAGATGAGGGAAAGCGTGCAAGTGGACCACACTGTCAAGTAAAAAAAACACTGATGAGTATGTAGTGGGGGAAACACATTACTCTGAAATGACTGAACTTGGAATTTTCTTGACGATTCTTATTTAATTCTATACTTCTATTCCACTACATGTTAGGGGGAAATATAGTCCTTTTAACTCCATGACATTAATCCTATTGCTTTAGTTACTAGTTTCCTTTCAAATTATAATTTTACAAATAAAACATACAGTAAGCAAAAAAATAAATAAAATACAACACATGGTTAAAGATTAAAGTTAATTAGACTCAAACATTTTGACTAGTTGGGCAAATGTTTCCCTATGCATTTCTCACATGATATTTGAATAATTGTCCAATGCCAAAAGAGGTAGAATTATCAAATATTTAAATAAATAAAAACTAGCTCCATCTCAAGCAGCTACAACAGTACAATTCTGCGTCACACTGATACATCACACTGTTACAATTATTTAACAATGGTAGGTATAGTATGCTAATAATGCTTCTGAACTTTTAATCAAGTAGGATTTTAGATGCAGAGCTGCAGGGGTCATCAACTACATTTTTCCAAGGGCCAGACATTTTCTTCAAATAACTTTCAAATAAAAAAAATAAAATGTAAACCTATCTTTGTTAGATATTTTCTCTTTCTTACTAAATGAATGCTATATTTATTAACATGTAGGTTATTAGTGTGAACAGACTCCTAAAAAACATTGAAAATCCATAATGATAACTAGGAGGCCGTTCACTGAGGAGTGATGGTTAAAGTCTGTGATTACGGAAACGTTGTAGTATGCAGTGTCCTGTTTGGTGGAAAATGCTTAAAAATGTCACTGTCAAAGAGAATGAAGTAAAAAGTTGACGTGGAAAATCACAGCTTTAATGAACAATGGACTGATAAGTACGCATTCATTTTGTCGACTTTCTGTAACGCTAAGCCAGTATGCCTCATTTGCAATGAAACGATTGCTGTTGCAAAAGAATACAACCTTAGGCATCATCATCAAGAATGAAGAACACAGAATTGGTCTGGGGGACACACCAGATTGTTGGAGGTGTAGGACAGAGGACGGCCAGTTACTTCATGTCCTATGGTCCTGTGATAAGGTCCAGGAGTTTTGGACATTATCATGATGTCCTATGTTGGATTGCAGGGACCCAGGTTCCATTCAGCCCAAGATTATTTTTTCTGGGAGATGGGTCAATCTTAGGCAGGATGGATAAGCACGTAAGAAGCTGGGTCCAGCATCCCATAAGCTGTAGCCTCATCACAGGATCTGTACACCCCAGCAAGAAGCAACAGCCCCATTTAAGCATCCAAGTGTGTTTTGTCGATCTCCATCCAGCAAACACCTTTCCATATTTGTGATGATGTTAGTTGGTGCTCTACCTTGGGTTTCATAAGGGATGGATGACCATTTAATGTCACTTATTTTTTATTTTGAACACCTGTGTCATTTGTACCCTCCTCTTCATTAGATGTATATTCTTGTTCAAAGACTTACCTTTTTCCTAACCTAAATCTATACAGGTCAATTTTGACCTGAAAAACCACCGATTTCACTATGGTTAATAATATTAAGTTGAAAAAAACCCATAAGCAAATCATTTTGGAGGTGTGTTCTAATATTAGTTTACTATAGTCAGATAACAATTACCCTTCTAACTTCATTATTGGAAATATAATGAGTGAATTTAAAGATTTTTTAAGTTAAAAACAAGTGGTATATTTATGCAAATGAATACATATTAAGTTAGCTATGAGGTGAAAAACAATATGGCATGAAAATGATTGTTTTATGAGTATTTGGGCTGAGTTAAATCACAGGTCAAATTTGAACCGCTAACACAAAAGATGTGTGCAGCTTTCTAACACATTACGAGACTTTACTTAAGTCTCGTAATGTATCTAATAACTTTTTAAATTCTACCACTGCTCTCATGCAACACGTTCCTTTTGCATTAATGTCCTAAATCTACATACAACTTTAAGGAATATATATATATAAAACTCACTCCTGCCAGCTGCTGTTACCTTCAGTGTTTATGTTGTTACTAAGGGGAGTCAGTCAGTTCAGATATCTGTGTGATGCCTTACACCCTTTTTACCCATGAGGAATGGAACACTGCTGGCTTCAACTAGCATTTTAGGCTGTGGTTTCTGGCATTCACACTTACATATACTGTATGGAACAATTCCATCTGAACTCTTTCTCAAATGAATATTAAAAAAATAGTTACAAATTAAAAAGATAGTTTAGAAAGACTGTACCTTCACGTATACAGGCGCCCGCCTGTATACGTGAATGGTAAACTGTCTGTACACTTACAAAGTTCTCAATGCTTCAGTTTACATGTAGGGACCCTCATTATGCTACCGTGGAAGTGTGGTGCTATTTTGAGCCTTGTTAGTGGTATAGAAATAGTGATTTCTTTTTACTTTACCCATGCTCCGATGACTAGCGTTATAAGCTAATTAGCGGTTTGCGATAAAACTGGTCACATTTGATTAGCATGAAAACATATCCCAGAGAACGGTCGACTCAGTACACATGTATTATTAACGTCTAGGTTAATTTTGCTTCGGAATTGTCCTTTAAGGGAATGTTTGCCGATTTTATGTTGTGCCGTACATGAAGATAAATGGTGGCAGTACCCAGAGGTCCATATTTACCAGCAAGTAAATCTCCAATGAGGGTTCCTGGGTAGCTTACCTGTTGTTGTTTTTTTCGACATTTACTCCTCGATGCAGGGGCCGCGGGTTCGACTCCGACCTGCCCACCTTTACTGCATGTCATTCCCCATCTCTCTCCCCTTTCATGTCTTCAGCTGTCCTATACAAATAAAGGCCTAAAATGCCCAAAAAATTATCTTGAAAAAAAAAAATTCCAATGGATGACTCACTTCAGGGTTGAAAATTGGGACCTTTCCCTCTTTAGCGTTTAGTTTTGCACAGTGCCATTGTAACCATAAACAACACTGGCTTGACTGCGTCATCCTCCCCAGCTCCAACCTCTCGTCAAAAATTGTCAGTCCACAAACCAATGGGTGATGACGACGTCACGGATGCTACGTCCACTAATTTTACAGTCTTTGAGCTAAGCTGACCAGAGTTCCATGACAGAGCCCAAGAGGTTTCGCTGGAACATTATATTCCTTAACAACAGGGTCCACCCAGGTCCTCCTATGTCAGAGACACAGGGTGGCCTTTATCTGCTGGGAGCACAATGCAGCTGGACCCTGCACAGGCCCGGTCCAACAGTGACAACACATATTCTAGCACAAAGACTCAGACCTATAAAGAACGTGAACATTAAAACATATGCAACCCAAGTGTTTTGCTCACACATTGAGACACACCTCATCTTTTCACAGCCAAACACAACTGGACCACCCTCTGATTGTAATTCCCCCTGTGGAACATTTAAAATCACAACTGTAAATGTTCCTTATTTATTTTTTTACTTTTAATTTGATCATAGACTGAATTATTGTTCATCTATTCTTGTATTGCCAGACTCCAATGAGCTGTAGACTCCTCACTGGCTCCTCCACACATACATTCCAGGATAGGAAAAAAAATGCTCTGGGTTATTTGCATTTCTTTAAAACAATCACAATTGTCTTGGGCGGTGGGAACTTGTTTTGGTGGAAGATATGCACCACGCATTAAAAACCGCTATTAACTGTTCACACAATACAGTAACATGAGCTATTTAAATAGTTGGATACATTGTTAAATGTAATTTGCTCTTACCAGTATATTGCCATGTGTGTTTTGTTCATAACAAATCCCCGCAAATCAGTCCCAAAATGTCCCAGTTAGATATTAAATGCAGTAAATGTATTCTTTGTAAATCTTTGCAATTATTTCCTGAAAGAACCTGCCTTGTTGCTCGATCTGAATTTTCTGTAAAACTTGCAATTTTCAGCGTGTAGCTTGCTAGATCGGAGGTGAAGTTTCCAGTGGCTAATCGGGAGCACTGTGAGAATTCCTGGTGTGCCGGTCTGTTTTTTTTTGGTTGCGAGGGCTGGAGGAGCTCAGTCATGGCGCTGGGTTGAAATCATAGTTAAAATATATTATGGATGTTGTCCCTAGGCTGCCTACATTCATGCAGCCCCCTCGCAGCGTGCAGTCTGGTTATTATGACATAACACATAATTATGTTTTAACGCCTCCGACGGCCGCGCAAAAAGTCATCTCGTACACTTTAGTCAGTGGTGCTTGTTAGAGGTGACCACAAGCAAAAATAAGCTACACAAAGGAAATAATAAGCTAAAACTGAAAAGGCGAAAATTAAAAATTAAAGCTCTAGAAAGTGAGCTGGCCAGATGTGCTAAACTGAGCAACTTTTTCATTAAGACCAGCTCGCAGTTTGAGTGTGAAACTCCAAATGAAGACGATGAGACAGTTAAGCTAAGCTAGTTACGAGCAGTGCAGGATGCTAGCGGTCGTGCAAAACATAATACAACGTTGCCTGCAAACCACACATTCATGTTTATGAATCAAACTTTTTCATGTAGCTCCTCAGCAGCAGCCACTAGTCCACTTTTGCTGCTAACAGTGAAGAAGAGCCAAGCACCAGCAAAGAGCCCATAACTCCAGAGTGGGCAGGTAGAATTGCTCATTGAGTGAATATTATAAGAACTAGAATTAATATTAATGAATATGGTGTACAGTGGACCTGTTCTATATGTAAAATGCCCTGAGACAATTAATGATGCCAGATGATTTGGCATTACATTAATGAAACTGATTTGACTTTATCAGAAAGTTTTGTAAAAAGGGGAGATTTGTGTTGAAAATTATGACAATTTCAAAAATTTGAAGCAGAGCCAGTATATGTGCAAGGGATAGCTGCTGTCAGTGTGGAAGGCACATCTACTGTAAGCTGTTGTACCAGAGTGTGTAAACAAGCAAACATGATCAGATTAGTTACACTATAACCACTTTCTATGCCCAAATGTTAATAGTAACTAGGTTTGGGTATTGAAAACTGTAGTTTTTTGGGTACTGTGGGGGGAATTCTGGGCTGGAAGGCCCTCAGGCCAAACATCTGACTCCAATTACTAATTCCTGCACCTTATTTTATGTTGGAGTTGTTAACCTGAAACAAGGTTCAATCTGAGATGACTTAAATCAAGCAAGTTTACTGAGTCCAGCATAGGAGTTACAGCACAGCTGTGGGTTCACAAAAACAGAGTCTAAGTTTCCCTAGCAACCGACATAGAGTCAGAGCCCGGTCCACCAGGATCTCGATTCGAATGAGCCCCAATCTATTCTTTCCCTTAAGCTTTTTTCCTCCCCTCACAGGGGGGTGTCTTCTTGTTTCTAGGCAGAAACTGTTATCTTCACACACACACGCCAGGGTTGGAGCCTCTGTGTGGTGCAACTTCCTCTTCTGTTCTCGTAACTTTGAACTTTTCCTATTTTTCTGCTTATCTGTCTGGTACACAATGCACTTTTATACCATATAAGGCCTAAACTATTTTAAAGACTTAAGCTTAACCTTCTGTGCATCACCCGGAGTACTTTTAACCACTTCCTCAATGCTGCGGTGTGAGCCATAAAATGACATCACAACAGCTGTTGTTTCCAGTGCTAAGGCTCCGCAAGCTGTCGCGGCACGTGGTTGTGCAACTCTGAATTTTCGTAGCTACGCGCCAACTGCGCACTCTGCACTTTCAATTCAACATGGTCGCCTGGGAAGAGCAGGTTTGCCTCTAAAACATCTGTGTGATTTTTCATGTACAGACCACAGAGAGTCAAACAGCCTTAAATATGTGGTCAGAGAGACACACCCCACTGGGAAAATAAGAAACATTTTGCTGGAAAGTGTGGAAAAACATGAGAGATTGTTTTGTTAAAGCTAAAAAAGCAGCTACATAGAAAAAGCGTTCTTAACAGTGTTACAGGCACACAGTCATTTCTTCTCTAGTACTTCCTTACGTCCTTATTCACAGATTTGTCGGTACGCCCTCTGGTGTTTTGGAGAGTACTGCAACGAACAATGCATTAAGCATTAACGTCTCCATGCGTGAAATTAATAATTATTTTATTTAATAGGTTGTAGGAATGGGTTTGGTAGGGGAGAGGAATATGCTATGTTGTGTGGTGTGTAAAACCTTCTAATTAAAAAACAATGTTCTCAGTAAATAGGATGACTAGGTTTATTTAGGTTTTTAATAGGTCAATTTTTTTTATGACGGGGGGAAAGTACAGAAAATATGGCTTACACATTGTCCCATACTAGCGTCCTAAAATCTCGTATTTTATCTGCTTTTATTATTTTTAATTATTTTTAACTGCTCTTTAGTGTTTTATATAAAGCACTGTGAATTGCCTTGTTGCTGAAATGTGCTATACAAGTAAAGCTGCCTTGCCTTGCCTATAATTATATTATTTTAATATAGTCAGTTATGAAGTACAGTGGGTCGGTATAAGGCATGAAACTCCAAATCTGAAATTGAGTCCCATTCCGGTCCTGATCCAGACTATGGTTAATCTGACTGTTAGTGTCTGTGGGGGGAAGTTGATGGTAGCAGCTTGAGGAGCGTGACCTCCAGTTAGGCCTGAGGAGGTTTGTTAACACAGCTGAGCACTCAACACGTGTTTGCTGTGACTGATGCTACTAGCACACAAATAAACACAATTACATTCATCATCCAGTCAGTGTCCTCCACTGTTGAAAGAACAAAGGTTCCTCCCTGTCCCTTCCATAAAAGCACTATATTATCTTTCATTCATTTGGCAGAGTATTTTGTCTAGAGTGACTTACAATAAGTGCATTTTTTTAATGGATACACCTTCCTCAGCCTTAGCAAAAAGCAGTGATGTGGGTTACCACAGTTAACTAATCATTAAGGTTATGAATAATGTGAATGGCAGCACTGGCTGAGTCAACTGTAGCTGTGCTAAGTTTGAATAAACAGAACAGTAATGTGATGTTATTGCTGTAGACAACGCATTAAGCAGCGGTAATGAGAAATATTGGCGTATACTAAAGAGTTGATGCCTGTCAACCCTCAATGGTGCATGTTAAAACTCTACCAGGGTGGGGTGACCTCTAGCTCACCCAGTAAGAGCATAAACCCCATGTTGGTTGGGTCCTGCAGAGGCCTGGGTTAAAATCCCACCTGTGGCCCTTTGCTGCGTGTCATCTCCCACCTTTCCTGTCTATCCACTGTCACTCTGAAATAAATGGAATAAAGCCCCCAAAAAATAATCTTTAAATAAATAAAAACTCTGCCAGGGTGCATGCTTAAATAAAAGTGCAAGTGATTTGGCATAAACCATCATATGCAACCTGTATGCACTGCATTTAGTTTAAGAACATAAAGACATAGGTTTTATATGTCCATTTTTTTTTCTAATGACATTGTAATACAATGGAAGTGGAATCTAGTTTGTGGTGCTCAGTTTTCATTAGAATTACTGAAGAAAGTCCCTTGAAAACTGTTGAAAGTGTGTTCTGTGGATTATCCAATGAAACTCATGCTCATGCTATGAGCACAACACATGACATTCTATTGACTGCTATTGTATTGTTGAGGAGGCAGAAATCTCAGAGACAGACATCTCAGGACACAAATGAAAGCAAAGCTATCTGCATAAAGAGATGCCACTAGAGGATGAAGAGAAAATGGGTTTTGTATTGTATTTTAAGCGACCATTTCAAGCTGTATACCAGAACAGTTTACTATGTTAATGGAGCTGGAGATGTTCATGTAAACAAAGCATGTCAACAGGCAGCTGTAATCCCTGTAGTCCAAACAGAATGCTGTTTCAGTTAAAGCTGTTTATATGAGTGATTTATTGAGCACTGATTGATAGATGTATGTTGAATTGTGTCTGTATTGACTGATGTCTTAATAGACTAGCTGATGGATTGATTGCCCTCTGACTGTGGTCCTGTGTTCGCTTGGTAGTGACCTCTGTCGCCCCACTCCCCCTCCCCCTCCCCTTCAATTCCCCTCTTTCCTCCCTCACATTCATCTTTTATCGTTTTTCTTTTCATCTGGCCATGTTTCAACATTTCTTTATCCCTGTCTCACCCACACACACACACACACACACACCCCTCCTCCCTCTTTCCCCTTTATCTCACAGTCCAAAGCTAAGCCAGGGTTGGAGTGGCTGTGGCTGCTTATTGGTCACATGACCATGATTGACCCTTGATCTCTTGGCCCTGGCCTATTATTGGTGGTGTTGTGGTGCAGGGCCCAGGGTTGGCCGGGTGAAAAGGACACTCTCTCTTCCCAACGCTGGATCCCAAGGTGTGAAAAGTGTGAAATCACACACACACACACACACACACACACACACACACACACACACACACACACACACATACACAAACACAAACACACACACACAAACATGGCTGTGTTTATTCCACAATGAGGCCACACACACACACTGTGTCTCCATCTTTATTTTGACAGTTCAGCACGGTTGGATAGATAAATTGCCTTTCTTATATAGTTATCTGACATACGCATGTCAGTGTCCTCCACCCCTAATATAACAGACTGACTACACATGAAGTTGAAATTCATTAACATTACACTGGATTTCAAAACTAATTAGATCAGTCCAGACGCCATATGTAGTTTCTTCTTAAGAAAGAATTAGAAGGAGAATTCCATATACAGAAATAATATTTTGATAAACGGTATAGAACAGTGTTGGATATTTTAAGTATTGGCACATAATGAAGAGAACTGAAGACCTGTTTGGGATATCTGCAGTTCAGAGATGTTTTTCGGGGAGGATAGTGTCCTAAGTAATGCACTTTTCTCCTCACTTATTAAAGCTGCTCTAGATCGTCTTCAGTCAATCCAGAATGCTGCTGCAAGGCGATTTACTAGTTCAAATAGACAACCTCACATTACCCCGGTATTTAAGTCTCTTCACTGGCTCCCTGTTGCATATAGGATTGAGTTTAAAATGATCCCTCTTACGTATAGAGCATTGCAGTCAGGCCCCTGCATACTGTATATGGCTGAACTACTTCACCCATATTTGTCAGCTTGCTCGCTTAGGACTAAAACGCTAAATTGACTGTCTGTCCCACACACCTGGCTTAAGACCCGAGGTGATCGAGGTTTAGAGTCCATAGCAGCTAATCTATGGAATGCTTTGCTTCCACCCTTACAGTCTGCTGTTCCTGTGAATTCTTTAAAAAACAGATAAAGACATACCCGTTTAGACATGTATTTGGTTGACTGGTCTGCGCTTTCAACATTGTGTAATACTGATTGTGTATCGTGTTCTCACGAAAAAGTACTTGGTGACTTGGCAAAGTGCTTTATAAATACATTTCACTTACTTACTTACTTACTTGATGGGGGGCCACTGGGCTTTTCAACTTAATCCTGGAGGGTATCTTTAACATCTGTATCTGTCGATGAAAGCTGATATCAGTGGAGAGCTGGTGCTGATCTGTGTGTTTGTTAACCAAAACATGATTCACTCTACTGCAGGGAAAACTCATCATAAACTTTATGACAGTTCCATAACAAAACATTTCCATAGTCTTGGCTCATTGTTCCTATCATTATCCTTGTGTGTAGTGTAGTAAAAACCTTAGGAAGATTTTTCCTCTGTAAACATCTGCATGCACATACTGCTTTTTTTCCATGTGTCTATCCCTCCCACCTGCCCACACACTGTTTCAGCATTGTTGCCAGTGTGCTACACTCATATAATGCTGAACAAAAAAAGAGACTGAACTGCAGAACTGTAAGTTACATTCATTATTACTAGTGCAGTTCCCGTTTGGAGCGCATGCCTGTTCGGATTGGGGAGATTGCTTGGTTCCCAGTATTTTTTTCCTCATAACTTTATTGTGTAAATTCTCAAAAACGAAATGCTTTTATAAAACGCTTGGTTCCCTGTTTTCCTGCTTGCAGCGTTGTCGGGTGGCATGCCTGTTCGAAGCGTAGAACCACTCTTCTGAGAGTCTATATACAATCCACCACGTTCCATAGCCAGGATTGCTCCGGAAATTCCACCGGATCACACTCCAGGCGATCTCCGTTACCTTCGTCTTTCTTTGCGTTGGCGTTCTAAACTCCGGTGGATTTGTGAGGACTATGGTTAACTGCTCCTCAGATCTCTGCAGGGTAAATCCAGACAGCTAGCTAGACTATCTGTCCAATCTGAGTTTTCTGTTGCACGACTAAAACAACTTTTGAACATTCACATGTTCCACCAAAACAAGTTCTTCCTGAGGCTATTTTGCAGCAGCAGCGTGGCTCTGCCCGGTGCTATAGCGCCACCCATGACGATTGTCCATCCATCCATCTTCGTCCGCTTATCCGGTATCGGGTCGCGGGGGTAGCAGCTCCAGCGACGATTGTGATTGGTTTAAAGAAATAAATAAACAATAAACCAGAGCACGTTTCTCTCCCATGCTGTGTGGACTAGCCAGACCCTCTTCCGCAGCGATGTGGAGGAAGGTCTATAAATGATACTGGTCATCTTTTTAAAGTTTATAAAAATAATAAGGATGATTGAGATTTAACCGCGTCCATTTTTGGCGAACTATAGAAATGAGGCTCGTGTGTGTCAGCCCTGCTCCACTTAATATTTTTAAAACACATTCAGGCATACATGCGGTTTTATAAATCTGACGAAAAGAATGCAAATGCATATTTCCTTCTTTGTCTCAACAAAAGACGCTTCACCAAGTTGACAGGAAAGAGGCAGAGTAAAAAAATGGCGAAATCAGCTGGAGCAGTGTGGGCAGGGCATTAAGGCCACTGTGGCCTCAGGTCATATAATCCTTTGAGGGTGTAAGGCCAAACTGAGGAGGCACGGTGGCCATGGCTGTAGTGGCCCCCGGGAAATTCCTGCCCTGGTCTTGGATCTTTGGAGAGCCAACGGAGCATCAGCTTGGCGTCAGGATCACATCAGGTCTTTGCATTTAACCATCCAGGTATGTAAGGCCTGTTGACAGGATTATGTGCAGTACAACACATCCTGCTTATCCCTCATCCTACCTGTCATGGTTGTGGTTTTCTGTTGTAGTTTTACCTGCTTTATTGTGTTAAATGTTTCCCTTTCTCCTTGTTGTTTACTGTCTCCTGTATTCTCTGCTGTGTTTTACCCTTTTTCATCTGTGTTTGTTCCTTGCTTCAGTTTCCTGTTTGACTTTGTCGTGTCTGTTTCTCTCTATATTGTGTCTTGCTTTACTTCCTGCCTTGTGTTTTCCCGCCTTTGTGATTGTCTGCCCCGCCCTGATGTGTTCCACCTGTTCTTCAGCCCTCATGTCACCTGTCCTTGTACTCTGCATTTTTCCCTAGTTTCACCTGACACTACCAACATATTCAACATACAAGCACTACTGACTGGGGTTTCTGGCTCCTTACTACTGTAAGAAACAACCTTTTTCTTCCTATTTCTTCTCAATACATTATTAGTTATGTGATTGTCGTCTGAAAAAACAAACAGATTATTATTTCAGGAAAGTAACAGTTGATTTGCATATTGTGTCAAACAATAATATATACTTTTATTTAATACAAATTGCAAGTACAATCCACAAGCTTATTTACCATCCTTTGATTCTGGGATCATTTAGTTTTCAGTAATTTCAAGTAAACATAATTGTGTTATGTTTATAATATAATGTTCATTAAACCAACAAGGGTAATTTTGACCACAATACACAATATTTACAATAAAACCACATCATTCAAACTATTTTAAATTCAATGGTCAACACAAAAGTAGAGACCTTGGTCTCAATATGACCCCATTTTAATAAAGGTTAAAAAATGGAATCCAAACCTTTAATATTTCAATTTGTATGTCTGTACATATGCCCCTACCACCTCTGATAGTGTGTGATAATTAAAATTAGGACCAATGGCAAACATGAACTCAATAAATAGTTCCATCTGTAAAACTGCATATGCGAAATTGGGTGCTTTACATTGGTATTTGTAAAAAACACAAATTAAAACAGAAAACAATTATATGAATTTTGGAACACATTGATTGACAAAGTCAATAAAGCACCTGTTAGATATGACAAGAAAAGATGTGTGTGTGTGTGTGTGTGTGTGTGTGTGTGTGTGTATATATATATATATATATATATATATATATATATATATATATATATATATATATATATATATATATATATATATATATTTTTTCTCTGGGGTTTTGCAAGTTAAACTGACGTGCCAGATGGTTTGTTACACAGAGCCATCTGAGACAGTCATTGGAAAGGCACTTAAGCCTTCTGTTGACTTCTGGTCACATTGGCCCGTTTTAAATTTTTGTTTTATATCAGAAAATATTGGACGTAGAAATAAGCACTGAAAATGTGTAGAAGAAAAATTAAAAAAATTTAAAACGTTGGAAAAAGCAAAAACAAATTGTGAAAAAAGGCGTCACAAATGTCAGAAAAGAAAGTGTTTTTTTCAAGGTTGAAACGAAGACAACACAAGGGTTAAAATTACCTGGCAGGTGATTGGATGTAAAATATGTCCACCATTGTTGTTTTGATTGAACGGTCGCAGCCAGCACACACAACCACGCCCATATCTGCCATTAGCTCCTCACCATTCACTGACTGGTTCGGTAAGCTGGTAGTTCAGAGCCAAAATCATTACTTAAGCCTGACAAGATGGATTTTGGTGTGATTATGTGATCTTGAGAGAGTCCAGCTGCCTTCAAAGGCAATCTGCGGGTACCCCAGTCTGTAGGATTAGGGTTAAACTACAAGTGTATCATTTTTATTTCCACTTTGAACATATATCATATTGACCCACAATGGAAAACTGGCCCACCCTGTTTCTCTGCTGTGAACCAAAGAGACAGAACTTAATCCTCAATGAGGATGGGGAAAAAAAGCCCTAGGAAAATTGATTCGCAATTTATATGCAGTAAATCTAGAAAATTATATAATTGCCTGAGTTTGGTAACAATATAATGTTCCTCATCTGGCAGCCAGAAGTGGTTTCAGACATGTACATGAGTTAGAGAGAAACACACACACACACACACACACACACACACACACACACACACACACACACACACACACACACACACACACACACATATACAAGAGAAAAAAGAAAGTGTGTGTTCAGAATATGTGGATATAACTTAAAGTTATCATCACTGAGTTTGCAGCTGTGTGTGTGTGTGTGTGTGTGTGTGTGTGTGTGTGTGTGTGTGTGTGTGTGTGTGTATGTGTGTGTGTGTGTGTGTCTGAAGGTGTCTTGTAGTAGAATGTACTATTCCCTATTCATTCCCAAGGGTGTTTATTAGTAATTCAGGTTTATTTTCCTAAAGTTGAAATGTTAATTTAGAGGCTGTCAGACTTTTTGAAAAAAAAAGAAAAAAAAAACACTAAATATTTGTACTTTTTTGCAAGAACAATTGTAGAATCGAAAGACATTGCATAGTAACGTGACATTCTTGTCTACTGGCAACTTAAGTTCAAAAGCTCTGTTTTGTATCCTCCTCAAACTCCTTTTCTCCTCAGTAACAGCTCGGTTTTGTCCTTTGAGGCTCACAGTGCAGAGGGAGAGGTTAATGAGAGGGCCATTCAAACCCTGGACAAAGATGTTAACTATGTCCAAATATGTATTCTTGTAAAGACTTCACCCAACACTTGTAAACTCTGACCCTGCCAGCATCCTGCAGAGATATATGATGAGGCAGCACCACTCTGTACCAGACTAAACAAGACCACAGCCATGAGAATGACTTAAAACACATACAAACTAGACCTTGATCAGTGTTGTTTATGTGTTTGTACTCCTATCATCAAGAGGAAGGTTTTTTCAAAGTAAAGGACTGAAGTTAGCAGTGAATCTCTTTTTTTCCATTTTCAAGAATCATATGGTCAGAGCAACTCAGGAAGACGTGAATTTGCATTTCCTAGGATGGCAAAGGAATGTCTCCCCATACTGTGCCTTACTCTGCCTCTGTTTGGCTTACCCTGGTATTCTTACCCTAACCCTAACCCTAATTCAATTCAATTCAATTCAATTTTATTCATAGTATCAAATCATAACAAGAGTTATCTTAAGACACTTTACAGAGAGTATGTCTAGACCACTCTATAATGTAGAATGACCCAACAATTCCAGTAATTCCCCCAAGAGCAAACATTTCGTGCTAACCAATCTAACTCCTCATGAGTAAACCTAATCGATTCGACCAATGAAGGCAGTAGCCAATCAGAGTCAGAGTAGGGCAGTACATTACTTTTCCATTCCAAGGAAACTCAAATTTGCCAGGTGGACGGCACAGAGCCTCATGGAGGACATCCTGGAACTGGGGCTGCTCAGAAATGCGGCCAATAGGCTGTAGGTCGCTGGGCCTGGGCGAAGTGACAAGAGGTTCAAGACAAAAACTGATGTTAGCTTGAAAGTGGAATGCAAATCTACACAATGTTAGATGTCATTAATGCTATATAGACAATCTACATGACTTGCTTAAGGCAATAATTGTAGACTGTCGGTGGAAGACCAAGGGTGCCTTCAGACAGTAAGGTGTTGCCACTGTCTTTACCACCTGAAGAAATGTATTCAAAAAAGTAAGATACAGTTAAATCAACTCCTGTGTCTTTTTTCCTCTCTATGGTTTCTGTGCTTGTCATGGTCAATTTGTAAAAGTTAAACCATCATAAACAATGCAGTGGCAAAGAGCCATGTGCATTCTTTTGGCTGCTGCCACTGCCGAGGTGACCGAAGGAACCGCTCACTGTCTGCATGTGCATTTAATAAAGCTGTTTTTGCTGTTTGTATTGTACGTGTTTAACAAAGATTAACTCATTATTTGTTGAGAAAGCTTGATGTCAAATAAGCTCATGCCCTCTTTTATCACATCTAGCTAGATAATAAAATTAGTCAATTAATCTGACCATTTGAGTTAGTGTTTGTGATTGTTTCCATGCATAAATTGGTCTGTAACATCAATTACGTGAGCCTGCCAAATACATATTACACTTATCTTCCCCCAAGACATCAGCCATCTAATTGACCCATCTCTGGCCCCAGTCAAAAGTTGTTGAGTGGCCCCAGTGGCTCATGGGGTCGCTGCTGGGTGGTACAAACTGCAGAGGAGGGATGGGATTTGGGGACAGGGTGGGGGGACCGCAGGACCTAAGGTTGATAGGAGGTTCTGGAAAATGACATAATTGTTTCAAGATAAATATGTTTCTAAGTGGAGGATTTACACAACCACACTATGACCTGGGCACAGCCATCTTATATAAAACCAAGTCAATAACGCATCATTTCATTGTTATTTTAACAGTGCATTAGTAAAATGAGCACACTATGCTTGTTACACACACACACACACACACACACACACACACACACACACACACAAACATACAAAAGAATCAAAATAAAAATATTAGACTGTGAAATAGTAAAAGAAATAAGGGGAATAATAAAGGAAAAGGTAGAAAAGATGAAAAATCAAACAGATGAAATAGGCATTATTTAATTTTTTAAATGAAACAAGATTAATAAATAAAATGAGTAGGTTTTTCTTTTCTTTTTAAAAAATTAATTATTTTTCTCGCTCCATTAGAATGTGAACTTAACAGGGTAATGTTGTTGCATACTCCGATACAGTAGGTGGCAGAATACACCTGAAAGTTGGTTTGTAGCCCGTCATTAAATAAAAAAGAAGAAAACTTGACGCCAGATTATTGCTTATCAGTATAGGTATTGTACCTCAGGCCAACAAACTTAAAGCTATAGCGCGTAGTTTCTGTCTCCCCAATGAGGAATTCTAAGTAATGACAACAAAACTGTTGGTGCGTCCACATGATACAAGCCTTCCATGACCACACAATGTGCATTCAGATCAATTAAACATATATGGTAACAACACATCCATTTATCAACCATGTGAATGTGTTTTTTCCCTCACCGCAATAATGGCAAAGAGATCAAAGAAGAGGAACTTCTCAAACACAGAAATGGAGGTACTGGTAGATTTTGTTGAATCCAACCAACAAATATGGTTTGGTTCACTCAGTGCAGGAGGAATTACAAACAAAAGAAAAATGCTGGATGGGAGAAGGTCACCAATGTGGTTAATTCTGTTAGGTCTGAAGCGAGAACTCTCCCAGAAAAAAATAAAGTATTGGCCAAAAACGCATCACAGCACACAAATGTGAGCAACAGGAGGAGGACAGACAACACCGGAACTTTCCCCCTTGGACAACCGCATAACCAGCATCATCAGTGACACAGCTCTGTGTGGGATTATTTTGGTTGGTGACACTGACGTTCCTGCGGAGCGCATTGTTTGCCAAGTCTTCGCAAGATAAGCAATTGCACTTCATTTCAAACATTCGTTACAGCTGTCTTTTATAGGGTATGACACTGATTAGGCAACTTGTCTGTTTAAAACTAGACACAGACTAAACTCTGACACTCTTAAATGCTTTTTATTTATAGTATCTACTACTACTACAGTGTGTAGTAGTGTACGGGATGTCAAGAAAACTCTGCCCTATGCAGAGTTGTGAGAAATTCCATCTGCACCTCACTCCTCCCTGGGCAGGTTTTGGAGCTCAGCTCTGTGTCATCTGTTTTTTGCTGTAGCACATTGAGGACACTTTCCTCAAATTCATCCCCGTTTCTTCCGTCTTTTGCCAGAGCCCAGCCGAGACTGGGGTGTTGCTGGAGGAGCCTGCAGGGTTGCTGGGGGCTCCCTGCGCTGTAAAGGGTCCAGAGGCACCTGCGATGTGTCATCCACAATCTGCCAACTTTCTACCTGCATGTCTTGGAGGCACAGAGTGTAGCTGGAGCACCCCTCCTGTTGGGACGGGGACTGGGACAGGGGCTGGGACTGACTTAGTCTGCCCCTGCACCACTTTTCTTTCACTCTGTTTCCTCCTCTCCTTAAGTACCTGTCCCTTAGGTTCTTCCACCTTTTCTTACACTCCTCCTCTAAATAGACATGCATGATTTCATAATCCCCGCATTTTTGTTGCAAAAAAGTCACATATCTTAGCAGAAAGTTGAAAAATGTTGTGTTTACTTCACACAAGAGCAGCCATTTTCCTCTTTTGCCATGGGAACGTTATGAAGTGACGTAATTACGCGACGTCAACATCATCGAAAAGCTGCAAACCCCGCGATGAAGCCATGATGAAACCGCAGTTTATGCAAGTTCCCGCAATTTCATCGCATAAAATAGCATAAATTAACCTGCATATTCCATCGCATGTTTTAAAAAAACGTGCCGCATAATCAAGGATTTTTGCCCGCAACAATCACAAAAAATTCCCCCTTTTTCTGGAAGGACTGACAAATACAAATATATCTTACAAATACCTGTATGGAGCTGTATAATCAACCTGGTATTTGGTTTTCGCAACTCACAACAGTACAGTTCTTCTCAGTTGCTTTGGTGCATTTCTCAGATCAGAGATGACAATAATGTGTAACTTTGTCACATAGGGAATAGTGCTCCCTTTCATGTGCATTGTTCATTAGACTATACTTACAGAGTGAACTGTTAAATATGGACAACGACACAAAGCAGTTTCACTATATTGGTATAAACAGTGGTGTAAGGACTTGTCAATTTGATTTGTGTCATTTGTATAAATACTTTGGACACAAACAAAAGATTTCCAGCAAGATACAGGCCTTTGCAGGTCAGTCACTGTGCGGTACCGTTTACACCAATTGTTTTAAGAAATGCACTCACTGTGCAAATGCAAATTATTATTTTAAAAACGCACCAAAGTAACTGAGAAAAAATGTAACATAGTTATGATTGTATTTCAGTGAAGACATGTCCATGTTGATTTCACATACCTAAAACAAACCTGAATGATTTGAATTAAGAGGCTACAATAAGCTACACACCTGGCATGCCTATTATGGTGGAAATATGCTTCCACAGCATAGTTTTGTGTCCGAGGTCTCTGTACGACCTCAAAGTTGTGTCGTACAGCTCTGGGAGATCGCTGATAGCCAAAATCAACCTCTCGTCCATGTTCCGTTTGCAAAATGCAGACCAGTTCTTGCGCGCGCGCAAGCCATTGGCAATAATGGGTTTCATAGCACAGCACTTTGACTTTTGTTGTCCTGACATCTTCATTAAATACATTTAGATTGTATTCGTTGTCCTGAGTCTGAGTCCGTGACACAGGGCCCTATCTTGCAACCCTTTTGAACCAAGCACCCGGCACACAGACCCTTTTTTCCGCCGTTAAACTAGCAAAAGTAGATTCGTACACGCCCTAAACGCACCTGCCCCAGGCACTTCACGCTGTGGGCTTAGATTGTTAAAATAGAACTCCCAGACATAACCTCAAAGTATATGTAAAGAAGGGACTGGGCCATATGCATCTTAGCTTTACAGTTTAGATCCAGCCTAATTCATTCTCTAGCTACTGCTCCTGTCTCCACCTGTAGCTCTGGAACCAGTGGAAAGTTCTACAGCATGTTACTCCGGTGTCATCTTATTCTTTTGTAATTCTGCCTCTGCCCTGCAGGGGATAACCACAGGACTGTACCCACATTTATGTAATGTTAATGTCATGGTCAACAGCCTTTTTAGAAGACTACTTATATCACATTATAATAAAATAAGTTTGTTAGTAAGTTTCAGTCCTCTTTTACTCGTGTCTTTTTATAACGTAGGTCATTTTTTGGGGTATTTTGTATTTTGAATGTGATATAAACAAACTGCCTTTGGGAATAATTAACACATCTGACAAAAGATATCACATGACCATTCGCATACACTGGGCACACACGTGCCAGTGTAAAAAATAAGCAGACTCTGCTGTTGAAAATTATGTACAAGTTAAAAAAAACTACAAAAGAAAACACTTTGGAGAAATCACAACAATGTTGAAAAGTAAGATCAGTGATTTTTTGCACGGACCGACGACAAGGTGGAACTGTTACTGAAAAGTGTTGTAGATTAGTATTAGTATTGTACATTAAAATAGGCGTAAACTTGTTTTGGGTGTTGTCCTTGTTTTCATCTTAAACTTGAACCCTCTTACTGTGTGTTTTCACTTCATCAAAGTTAATTGGAACACTTTGGTCATTTAGAAATGTCTTGTTCAGCATTCTGCCAACCAAGCTAGCTACCTTACGCTAGTGGTAGCTGGTAACTTCTGTAAAGTCTGCCCATTTTAAACCAGCTCTGTTGCCGTACATGCAGAGAAACGGCACCAGTAGCCAGAGGTCCGCGTTTACTCGGCCGCCAGTAAAACTGTACTGGATGACTCATGTCAGAATGGTTGAAAATCTCAGACTTTCCCTCTATAGTCTTGAGTTTAGCGCAGCGCCATTGAAACCATACACAACACTGGCTTAGCTGCGTCATCCTCTCCAGCTTCACCCTTTTATCTAAATATGGTCACTTTTGGCTCCAAGATATAAAGATGTCGGCAGAAATGCAAACTCCTAGCTTCAAAACTGCAGTCCACAAAACATTGGGTGACGTCACCGCCGCTTTCATTATTTTTACAGTCTATTTATAGCAATGAATTGCAGCAGAAGTTGGGCAACATTCTGACTAGTCTGTTATTGTGTCAAAAACTTAACATCTTAACAAAAGTGTCTTTGTTGATATGTTTCCTACCCTGCTCTTGCTAGATAGCTGAAAAAAAAACTCTGTAGTTGTACATCACTACACAGATGAAACCAGAGCTTCTTGAAAAGACCCAGTATGTCTGTCAGACCGTCATAGTATGATCATGCAGGCATTAAGATGCTTCCCAGGATAAAGCTAGACAGGAAGCAGTCATAGCAGAAAGCCAAACACACACTGAACCTAATGTCAACAGCAAACAGATCTCAGAATCCTTCACAACTCTGCTGGCTTGTCTCTGCTCGTTACTTTGTTGTCTGTTCAGAGCCCTGGGAGAGCTACTGGGATGAGACTCCAAGAGTCTGGAAGTGAGATAGAGTGGTGTAAGAACATGTGGTCAATCATGTTTACGTGTGCGCTCTCATGCCTGTTTATTCTTTCTTTCTCTTATTTTCCTTGTTCTCATTATGATCTACTATATAGGTCACAGTCACAACAACACAGTGGAGAGGTTTCCTTTGAAGAGCAGCTGAAAGCCAGTTTTTCTCTTGTGAAATAAGACATTATGCTAATGTATAACAGATTGTGTTGATTTAAAGGTTCAGCCACATGTTTTGGAGGCAGAAACATATTAGATGCAAATGCAGTCACACCGCCTCTCTGCATACAAACTAATGCATCAACAACTCTGTATGGCTGCCATTACGTCTATAACTGATAGTGTTATGTAAGAATACGAGTATTGGGTGCCACTGGGGAGAAGGCGTGGTGTGAACACTTCCTCTAGGTGACTCAGACTCCCATTAGCAGTGCATTAGCTCTGGTGTGTTTATCACCAGTACACAACCCCAACCTTACATGTTTCATCTGGGCGCTGTAAGGTCATCAACACAACCCGGGGAGTAAGAAAGATATGCAGTGTGACAGCTTGTGCAGCATTGTGTGTAAGCTTTATTAAGTGCCTTTAAACATACTCTCCCTGTTTTGTAGGGCTGCAACTAACAATTGTTTTCATTGTCGAATACTCTGCGATTATTTTCTCGATTAATCAATTGGTTGTTTGGTCTAAAAAATATCAGAAAATGGTGAACCATATCGATTACTGTTTTCCAAAGACCATGATTACGTCCTCAAATGTCTAGTTTGGTTCACAACTCAAAGATATTCAGTTCACTGTCACAGAACAGTGACAAAAATAGAAAATATATACATTTAGGTAGATGTAATCAGAGAATCTTTATTAATGATTCAAACCAATTAATCGATTATCAAAAAATTTTAATAGATCAATCGATGTATCTGCCTCTTCAGTCAGTCTACCGCTTAACAATAAAGTTGAATTTATAAGCAATAAAACACACCCTTGTGTTTACATAGTCTCACTGAGTACGTTTATATGCACACTAATATTCCACTATTATTCCGAATTTGACAATATTCCAAATTTAATACAGGTAATGTAAACAGCTCATTCCGTTTGGATATTTCGAATAAGGACTTTTCCGAATTTATCATTTAATTAAGACATGTGGGATATGCTGGTATTATGTGGGTTTTAGAGCAGAGCGCAAGCCCGAGCCCCTCCCGAGCCCTGCCCGAGCCCGTATAAAATGATAGAAATTAAGACCGAACCCGACAAAGATCTTCAGCTCTATTTTAGAGGCATTCTTTGGACATGTATACAACGCATTCAGAATATGTGTCTCAATCGGGGGTTTTGCCACAGTTTGTGACAGTTGTACACAATTTATATGGCTTACGGTCAGCTCTGTGTGTTCCTATGGTTGTTGTACACAAACCAACTAGCCGACAGTTTGCAAGGCTGCGGTAAAAATACATGCCCAAAAAACAAGAAGGAGAAACACCTAGTTTTATAGATTATGAAAGACTTGGATAGCAACAGGTTTTTGGATATGCACAAACATCGCAACGGTGACCTTTTCAAGAAGATGGTTGAAGGAATGAAAGAGGGAGGCTGTGTTCGCACAATCCAACAAGTCTGTCACCGGTGGAAAACTTTGAAAAAATACTATTTTGCACGGTTGCATGTAAACAGGAATATAAGTGGAATATTGACCTTCATTAACCATGTAACCAGCTTAGTTGGAATATTGTCTCTTTCGGAATAAGGGCAAAAAACTTAATATTATGTGCATGTTAACGTAGTCACTGTAACATCTACACTGCCAAACACATCTACGTTACATCTACTGTGTACAACAGTGTACTCTGTCTCTCTTTGGAATGGAAAACAGGTTATCATAATGGATTTTACACACTCCTTTATTTGGTTGGTAGCAGATGCAACTATAATATGCAAATGTTTTTGTGAATGCCTCAATGAAGTCACATGTTCTCAAATTATGTAGTATGACAAGATACCGGGATTGGAATAAATGGAATTAGCGTGATGCAAGACTTGCAGTAGAAGTTCCAATCATAGTGAACATTCAACCGTTCTTCCTCATCCATTGAACTTTGGAATGTCACAGAGGAAGACTATTTTCATGCCAGACGATAATTTCCATTGTCTCGTTTGCAAAACTTGAAATAACTGGTTGTGATTTTATGTTGACATGAGCAAAACAATTATACCACAGTTTCATAGATAATTTCTCTTTCACGTGGCCTGAGGTCAAAACAAACAAACAAACCTCTTTTAAAGATGTACGTGTGGGAACTAGAATTACCTGGATGACTCAGCCGTCGATCATGGGGTTGACTCTGTACTTGGTGTTTTCCATTTATACTTGCCTGTTTATGGCAAGCGGCGCCTTGGCTGTTTTGTTGTACTCATGTTATGCGACACAGAATGCTTTTCTTAAGGTAGAACATCTGCCAATGAATCTGTATTGACCCTGTAACAACCACGCCTCTTCTGTTTGTTTTGGGTTAGCTGCTCGTCTCTCCCTTCATGCTTTGTGTTGCAGGTGCCAGTAGGGTTGGCCCTTCATCATTTATTGGCAACACTTAATATAAGAGTGCACCAAACGTGTTCCATCAGAGAGACAGAAAGGGGAAACTCTGCTCTCTGTGCACCACGCTTCCCAGAAAATTCACGCATGCATGTAACATATATTTGCCAACGTCCACAATGTGCTATCGATTTAGGTTGTAGTCGTCCATTGGTTTCAACAGAGTAACTCAAATTAGTTATAAAAGTTGCGTGCTATTGCCAGTAACAAGTAAACCAATTCAAGTCAAGTACGCGCTCGCATAAGAAAACAGCAGCAAATCTTTGTTATTGTGGCCTCCATGTTTTCACATACCTGATGCTATAGGTTACGCCCAACAGTTGGTGGCAGTCATGCAACGAGTTGTTATGCCAAACGCCAATATAACATTAGAAGAACATGCATAGACAGTGAAGCACGTGAACGCTGGCAGTGGGAAAAACAACGTAATCACGGGGGCGGTCCCTGATATTCCCAGGTGGCATAAACGGACCAAGAGCGTGTGTGAGTTTATGTTATAAAGGTTACAGTGTCATCTTTTTTAGATTTGTGTCTGGGTGGGAAGGGGAGGGGGGGGGGGGCTTCATCTTGCAAGTTGAATGTTTTGTATGTTAAAAAATATAAACCAAATTTGTTAATCACAAAAAAGAGCACAAGTGAAAAATGTATCTCTGCGCGCCATCTTGAAGAGCGTCCACATTCCTAAAATGCACATCGAGGATGAAGGATGAAGGAGGCTCGCCGGAGGAGCTTTAATTAAGGATACAATTCAGCTCGGGAAATGGAATACAGCATATGACTTTGTGCAATGCACATATGCTACAGAAAGATATAGAGGATGTGCTTATAATTGTATTATCAGCCTGATCAATACCTCACGAAAATCTAATTTCTCTTTTTCTACAAATATCTGTGCAGTTATTTTCTGTTCTACACTATGTCAATGCTATTCATCCAGGATGCAAAGAGAAAGCTGGGTCATACAGGGGAAGGCTGGAAGAGATCCTGAGGCATGCCAAGTATTACGTTTTTTCCCCCCTGAATGTTTATATACAACTTTATTTCCATGCCAATTCCCCTGAGAAATACAAATAAGATGACAAGAAGGAAAACAAACCAAAAGTCAACAACGGGAAGTAGATTCTCAAATTTTGTTTTTATTGTAAAGTCATACAGAGGGTGAAGTCCTTCTACATGCCAAGGATTAGATGATTTGGTTGCTGTTGTGTTAAAGATGTAGTGGTGAATACAAGCTCCCTTCTGTGCGGTTTTACTTTTGTGACTTGTGAAAAAGGTTTTATAGCGTCGTAATTAAATATTAAATAGTTACAAGTTTAGCGATGGGTCCAAGCTTTCGGTTGAAGGTGTTTGGAAGTGTGTTGTGTGTAGGCATGTGGAAGTGAAATGAAGAGTGGGAGGAACCAATAGCACTCTGAATAAGCGCCTCATTAGCAGCACCAGCACTCTGCTGCCTGATCTGATCATAGATCAAAACAGTTTTGACTTTGGTCAAGGGCCTGCCGTTTAAAACAACCTTCTCATATTCTACCTCTGACTTTAATGGCTGTGTTTTCACAAAGATTTCTCTAATCCTGCCTCACAAAGAAACACACACATGAAAACATGCGTAAGTGCATGATACAACGGCTCCATTTGGGCAAAGCAATTTAGTTGAATTGCTCCAGCGAATCACCAGCTGTACAAATGAAGAGCAGGATGTATAGAAATGAAAGAACTCCAAACACATTGACCACTTCACAGAGCAGTAGGGAGGGGGAAGGGGTCGCATGACTGCCGAGACACAGTTTGCAGCCAGGACGTGTTGACTCCAGTCAACACATTACAAGCTTTTTATAACAACATGCAGATTAAAAGTTGGGGGTGATTTATGGATGGGATTTTGGCAAAAGACAGAGAACTTCTGACTAGCATATTGTTTAGGTGACATTCAGAGTAGTTGTGAGTTGGTGTTCATGTGAAGAATCAAATCTGTTTTTACTGACTTTAATGACTTTAAAAAAATGTATACGATGAGTACCAATGATTACAATCATGTGTAAAATTTGCATCAAATGCCATTTGAGGACATTCTTCATATCCTCTACAAGCATCATTCTGTGAACCAGAACACAAACATTTTCTTGATAGGTTGGTAAGGTGTGTCCCAATTTGGATACTTCCGTGAGTACACTTACATGTTGTACACTGTGTACACTATTTACTCACTTGTGTGGTGCGTAAACTTTGACAGGGTAGTATTGTCTCAAATCGCACACCGCCATTGTGCACTGATCGGAAATGACTCTTCTTTTTAATGCTAAATTGCAGCCAGGCCACCTATTTTCACCCAACAAAATATAAACCAGCTTGTTTTCTCACCATCTGACTACAGTATAGTGGTACTTATTGAAAAAAAACACATGTATAAATTACATTTGTATAGTTTGGTTTTCCGCTACAGCTTCCTCGCCCGCCATATTCATGGCGCGTGGCGGCGGACGGAAGAAAACTGTAACGCAGCCAGAACGCAACACAGACATGCCCAATGGAAACAGGGGGTTACTCTGGCTGAAAAAAACAACTGCTCAACTTGGGTCACAGGCAACTTTTTTTTTTTTTCTGAAGTAAAACTAGTAATACCGAACAGTACAAGTCCTGTATTCAAATGTTTACTTAAAGTGAAGAGTGAAAGAGAGGCATTATTAGCACAATGTACTTAAATGTACTTAACATCTGTTCAAGGTGGAGCTTTTCACTATAATACAATATTGGATAGTTTAATGAATAATAATGCATCATATTGTTTGATTAAAATCTGAATCTGCAATGTAACCAGCAACCTTTCTCTTAGTAGTACAATGTTTTACAGTATAAAGTACACAGTAAGTCAGTAGTATAGACTACACATGGGGTGCATATATGCCATGGGGACCTTCTGTAAGCTATTTTGGGGTTACAATAGTAACATATTCAATAAATAATAATCTATAGCTGTTTGGACCCTTTTTATGAATGTAAATATGGTGCAAAACGCTAGAGCTTGTAGACTTGATACGAGCACTTGTAGAATGTGATGTGAGAACTTGTAGAGCAAAAAATCTGAACTTGTATGTTAACATTTTTACTAGGGCTGTCAATCGATTAATACATTTAATCTAATTAATTACATACTCTGTGATTAATTAATCGAAATTAATTGCTTACATAATTAACGGTGCCTGAACCGATGGGTACTAAAAAAAAAATGGGTACTAAACAACAGTTGGTGACATTAAAGAACTGCTTGTTTATTGCTAAGGCCATATGGTCAAAATTAAATGATTTAATAATAATGTATAACAATACAATAACTTATTTCACTAGTAAATTGCTGTTGAACGACAAAAACAACCACCAGATGGGAAATGGACATTTACAATAACTTCAAATGCACGACGAGACTGTAGTTTACCAGTTTCATTGCAGGCACCGTCTGTGTTGGTTCTCCGACGGCCACTGCAGATTGTTACATACCGGTGTTGAATACTCTACAGTAAAACACAGTCAAACTTTACACCGTTTAGCGTTAGCTGTCAGCATTGTAACAGTTTTTAATCAAGCTACTAGCTAGCGGTAGGCTAATGTTAGCTGCTGTCGAGTATAGTGTTAACTAGCTAGCGGTAGGCTAACGTTAGCTGCTGTTGAGTATAGTGTTAACTAGCATCACGTGCAGCCTGTTGCCTGTATCGTCTGTTTCAGAGCATCAGAGAGAAGCGCAGACATATCAGTGGCACCAGATTTCGGTAGCCAGGGTTTGCAGGAAGAAGATTTTTACAGGTAAATGTTCCAATTAATGATCCAGGCAGCACATTCCCGTCTCCCTCCTTCATTTTACAGTCGAATGGTGGCTAGAACGGCTCCGGGTCAAATGTCAATATAGAATGGATTAATCTGCGTTATTTTTACTCATAGAAAATATTCACACACGTTCTGAATTTGAAGTCACAGCAAAAAATATTCGCAAATGTTTAGATTGATATTTACAATACGATACAGTGACAGCTGCAAACTTGTAATGCAACATTACTAATATTCTTTCTTTTTTACTTGAGTCCACTTTCCAGTACAACCACAACTCAAAGATTACAACCTCTCGATTCGGTCACTGCAACTTCCCATATGTGCTCTCTTGCATAACAAAGTGGCGAATCTGCAAGCCTTGACTTTTGCAACACTTCTTGTGAAACATGTAGTGCGGAACAAACTTGAAGTTGTGGACATAAGCTGTGGAGTGCAAAGCGGGGGGGAGGGGGGAACAGGGTTGCCAGACCTTTTTTTTTCAGTGGCAGCAATATGCTTCCGTAACTTTGACATCTGTAATCAATCCAAACTTAGGCCACGTCCACACGTACCAAAACGATCTTTTTTTTCCCCGTCTTCCCTGGAACCGTGTAAAAAAAAAAAGTGCGTCCAAACGGATCCATTTGTAAAAGACTCAACACGCTACTTCATATTCCAGGCCTATAGGTGGTGCTGTTTCTGCTACAGAAATTCACCAAAAACGGAGAAGAAGAGCATAGTCTCCAGTCACTCCCGATCATAACATGATAGACTACAATAACTTTCACCACTGCTCATTATATAAAGGTTGCCGCAAGAAAACGTGTCTTTGTTTACATTGTACAATGTGCTGTTGGATTGCTTTTTATTTTGCAATTCTGTCTGCCATCGGATATGATTGCAGCGCGCTAGCTAGCAGAGCTAAAGTTAGCGCGCTAACACTGCTAGCTAACATAGGTAGTCAAATAAACATCAATGATCCAACGTCTTTTTGATAATCTACACGTTTTTCTTGCGGTAGCCTTTCTACAATAAGCCGTGCTAAAAGTTACTATAATCCCTTCAAGGAGTTGATAAGCAGACAGATTAGCTAGCTAGTTGATAAGTTGTCTACTTCCACTTTATAAACAGCTTACCATAGCAGCCTATGTTAACGTTAGCTGGAGCGTCAGTTACTTTAGCGATATTTAACGTTAGCAAAGAATTTCTAATAGACTGGCTTTGACGTTAGCTACATAACGTTAGCGGTCGAGGGGTGTGGTGATGACATCATCGATATGCACGTGTGCAGCTTCGCCATCCAAACGAAGCCAAAAGGGAGCCGTTTTCAAATTTTTTCACCCTGGGACCAGGTTTCAAAAAAGTGCGTTTTCAGGCAGTGCGTTTACAGGATTCGCTTGGACAATCGACCCAAACGATGCAAAACGTGCATTTGCATCAAAAAGCGACTCCGTGTGGATGGCCCCTTAATGTAATCTTTTCCCTTTTCCATGAGTTAGAGATTAGGTTCAATAGTTGAATGAAAATGTCACACATCTCCCATGTGTGGCCATGATGTTTAGGCCAAATCTTTTGTTATGTTAATTACCCTTCTGCTGCTGCTGCTGTCTGATAAAAGTAGGAAGCTAAAAGCTTAAAGACCTCTCCCAAAAACTCAAGACAAGATAAAAAAGGACAGAAAATAGATTCAAGACGTTTATTGGACTTAATTGGATAATTCAATACATTTGATAAAATGTTTGCACTGTATAACAAAACAAACTACTACAACTATAAAAATCTGACATTGATAATTTTCATTCAAGAAATAGAGATTGTTTGAAAGAAATGTAGTCTCAGATTAGACAAAGTCATTTTAATCTTTTGAACTTTGTAAAGGTGACAATAGACAGGAAACCCTGTTCTTGCAACATATTACCCATCTGTACTTCGTGTCTTTCCGGTCCACTGTTTGTTATGATTTGCAGTTGAAAGTGGCGGAAGGGATTAAGTGCACATCAGAAAACTTAACTTGCTATTTTCTGATTGTTATGGCAACTGAAAGAAGGCTGACTATGACACAAAGATGCCTTCAGGATAAATGATAAAGTTCAAAATGTAATTTTTCCTGTCCGTATGACAGGCAGTACTTTTTCTATCAGTATATTTAGAGTTATTAGTCAGATTCCTACACCAGGTAACGTTTCAAAACTGTCTTGTGAGTGTCATTCACTACAAACCTAACAAGACACGAATATCTCATATTTTGGCTTTTTCACCTAAGTTAGTTGCTTCCACTCCTGTGGAGTCAACAAGCGGACCAGAAACACTGGTCCGCTTGTTGAAAGGTGAAACACTGCACACCACTGATTGGTCAGAGAGAATCGTCATTAGCGTGACACCGGATAATTCACTCAACCTAGATTTTAAAAAATGGCAGCCTACACTGCACTACACCATACACTATGTACACGACGCAGTACAATGAGGCATAAGTGTCTAGTGTCCTGGAGTACACATTTATAATGAATCAAAAGTAAAAAATGTTAACAGACTATTAAAAACAAACTACTACAACTGTTATCCCAAATTAGTTGACTTTACTAGAAATTTGCGTGGAAACCCGTTGCTTTAAACCATTTAAATTTTTACACAAGGTGAAACTTAACAGGTTAAGTTCTATCATCACAGATTGGTAAGTTGATGCAGTAGACAAATCAAGTTTACATTAGTAGTCATTACTAAAAATCATTAGTTAACATAAGTTACTTTTGTTTAAATATAATAAATACGAATCATTTGGCGCTATTTATCAAAACTATAGCAAGAAGTCATTCTTATAAATATGTTATTTCTTTTATAACAGTGTAGTTTTAGGAAAACTGTATTCAATACATTAGTTCCAGTAAAACATAAAGGATGACAATACATAGATTGTAATTTCCACCATGCTCTCCATGGACATGAGTGACCATACACTGCCTCACTGCCCAGACCCCATCAGTCCCCACCCGGGTCTCGGTCATGTTGCAACAACAAATGTAGATGAACATTAACACTTAATCAACCATACAAAACTAAAACCCAGGTAACATAAATGCACACCCAAAACTTTCACACATTATTAAAAAACACTTTAACTAGGACAGAAACCGTGTAGAACATTTTTTTTTTCTCCCATGAGCCTTCGCACCGCTTCAGCACAGAACAATTCCAATGACCCCGCCCCTCCCATACAGAAACTTAACATCCTTAGTTATCTCTGCTTAATATGATCTGTGCACTGCATACTTAAGATGATTATTACAAACAACTAATGTGATTTAGTAATGAATATGGTTTCTAACAAAACATGAAAGAAAAGTAGTGACCACTAAAAAGTTTAATTACAACTAAATCTGGGTTTACAGTGTATAAAAAATCAATGTAAAAATTGAGAATTTTCATATAAGAAATAGAGGTTGTTTGAAAGAGGCAATATAGAAGATGAACTGTGACTGTGACAGTAGTATGCACATTTTCTTTTCTTTTGAGAAATGAAATACAGCCCCGTTAGACAAGTCTTATACTCAGCCCATCTTAGAAACTGAAAATGCAAATGTAGTCTCAGATTAGACAAAGTCATTTGAATCCTTTGAACTTTGTAAAGGTGACAATAGACAGGAAACCCTGTTTTTGCAACATATTACCCATCTGTACTTTGTGTCTTTCCGGTCCACTGTTTGTTATGATTTGCAGTTGACGTGGCGGAAGGGGTTATGTGCACATCAGCAACTTAACTTGCTATTTTACGATTGTTGTGGCAACTGAAAGAAGGCTGACTATGACACAAAGACGCCTTCAGGATAAATGATAAAGTTCAAAATGTAATTTTTCCTGTCTGTATGACAGGCAATGTTTTTTTTCAGAATATTTAGAGTTATTAGTCAGATTCCTATACCATTTTCAACATTTCAAAACTGTTTGAATTCCCAGAAATCTTGTAAGGTATGAGGTCTATGTAAAGATACCAAACCAAAGACATTTGATGCTATAGATTCTCTGGGTGGAGGGCTGATCACTGCAAGGGGCCCCACTTCATGATTTTGGCTAATAAGATAATAAGAGCCCCTCAGGCGGCCGAGCAGGAGGTCGAGGGCGGGGCCCCTCTAGAGGCCGTCTGCGAAGGCGAAATCCCTCTGAAGGACATCTGCGAAGGCGAAACCCCTCTGGAGGCCGTCCGTGAAGGCGAAACCCCTCTGGAGGGTGGCGGCGAAGGCAAAACCCCTCTGGAGGGCGGTGGCGAAGGCAGAATCCTTCTGGAGGCCAGCAGCGAAGACGATATCCCTCTGGAGGCCGTCTGTGAAGGCGAAACCCCTCTGGAGGCTGTCTGCAAAGGCAGATCCCTTCTGAAGGCCGGCGGCGAAGGCGAATCCCTTCTGAAGGCCAGAGGCGAAGGTGAATCCCCTCTGAAGGCTGGAGGCGAAGGCGAAACCCATCAGAAGGCCGGCGGCGAAGGCGAATCCCCTCTGGAGGCCGTCCGCGAAGGCGAAACCCCTCTGGACACCGTCCACGAAGGCGAAACCCCTCTGGTGGCCCTCCGCGAAGGCAAAACCCCTCTGGGGGCCGTCCGCGAAGGCGAAAACCCTCTGGGGGCCGTCCGCGAAGGCGAATCCCTTCTGAAGGCCGAGCAGGTCTACGGCAAAGGCGAAACCCCTCAGGAGGACAGGCAGAGCAAGCAGGAGAAGGGGCAACTGGGCTGAAGACAGGCGACGGGCCAGCTGGGCTGAGGTCAGTCAACGTAGACTCTGGACGACTGGAAGACTCTTGAAGAGCTGTCATCGGAGACTCTGGACGATTGGAAGACTCTTGAAGAGCTGTCATCGGAGACTCTGGACAACTGGACGTCAGCTGAGACTCTGGATGCTTGGACGTCAGCTCAGACTCTGGACGGCTGGACGTCAGCTGAGACTCTAGACAGCTGCACGTCAGCGGCGGTTCTGGGCAGCTGCACGTAAGCCGGGGTACAGTGAGGCTGCTAGCCAGCCAGGGATCTGTGAGGCTGCTAGCCACCCTGGAACCAGGGATGCTGCTAGCCAGCCAGGGATCTAAGAGGCTGCTAGCCAGCCGGTGTTCGGAGAGGCTGCTAGCCAGCTCGGGGATGCTAGAAAGCTTGGGGATGCTAGAAAGCTTGGGGATGCTAGAAAGCTCTGGGAAACTAGAGAGCTCGGGGACACTGGGCAGTGCAGGGACACTGGTCAACTCTGAGACACTGGGCAGTACTGGGACACTGGTCAACTCTGAGACACTGGGCAGTACTGGGACACTGGTCAACTCAGGGACAATGGGCAGCTCGGGAACACTGGTCAGCTCAGGAACACTGGTCAGCTCTGGAACACTGGTCAGTAGCTCTGGAACACTGGTCAGCTCTGGAACACTGGTCAGCTCAGGAACACTGGTAACACTGGTCAGCTCTGGAACACTGGTCAGCTCAGGCTCTGGCTCACTGGACAGCATGGGCTCGGGACCACTGGACAGCACAGGCTCGAGGCCGCTGGACAGCGAGGACTCTGGGCTGAAGAGAGGGTGAAGCAGGGTGCCTCCGACCTCCACGGTTCCCTGGGAATATGGCTAGGCGAGTTCCCTCAAAGGATTGCTTGCAGTCGGGGGCATCTGCTGAACAGGCAGCTGCTGAGCTGACAAACAGGAGTTCAGGGGAGATGCCAGAAGGCGTACTGGACCTTTGTTTCCCAGCTTGACGGCTGGCTGTTTTGGCCTTCTCAGTCCAACTTGCACACTTAGCCATATATTGGAAAACAGTCAAAAAAGTCTCAGACTCTCCTCCAGGTAGAGAACAGACAGGACTAGGAGTAGGCTAGGTGACGGACAAGAAACCTGTAGTCAAATGGCTCACAGGTGGATAAGTTGGAGTGGAAACAAATCTTGTAACCCAGTCAGGAATTGAGTCATTAAGCCAGGGCTTTTCTGACACCTTAACGCAAATGACAAAATTGACTCCGTCTGGTAATCACAGTCAGCCTCCTTCCACATGGTCTTAAGCTCAATCAGGTCACAAATTAACTTGTAAAGTTCATCTGACCTAGACGGTACAGGTTCCATTTTCCAAGTCCCTACAGAAGCAGCAAATAGTAGATAGGAAAAACAAAACAAAAACTGGGCACCCACCGAAGATTAAGCCACTCTGCTGGATCCAATGGTCAGATCATTCTGTCATGGAAGGCTGGAGAAATGCGGACCCAAAAAGCAGAGGCGGAAACTGAGGATAGTGGAGGGTCTGGCTATTCCACACAGCATTCAGGGATGGGAGAAAAACGTGCTCTGGTTTATTGGCATTTCTTTAAACCAATCACAGTCGTCATGGGTGGTGCTAAGCACCGGACAGAGCCACAGTTCCGCTGCAAAATAGCTTTGGAAAGGAACTTTGATTTTGGGAAACGTGTATGTTCAAAAGTTGTTTTAGTTGAAACAGAAAACTCAGATTGGACAGTTAGTCTAGCTAGCTGTCTCAATTTACCCTGCAGAGATCTGGAGAGAAGTTAACATAGTCCACATAAATCCACCGGAGTTTAAAATTCCAGCACAAAGAAAGCAAACGTAACAGATATCTGGGCGAAAAGAGCATGATCCGGCTGAATTTCCGGCAGCACCGGAGCAATCCCAGAAGGTCGTGGATATAGACTAGAGCTAAAATGACTGCAGCAACCATATGATAACCAAAAATAAACCAATTTTGCTATGATATAATTGCAATATAAGGATAAAAAATAAGCAAAATTAAATATGATTACAGTGTGTAAAAGTCTGCAATCATACTTTGTAAGGTATGTCTGCAAGACGACAAGCAAACAACTTTTAAACAACTTTTAAAATGCTCGTTCGGATTGATTAGGGCAATGCTAACATTGTAGCTGCTGAAAATAATTTCAGAATTTACCTTAACTTCTTTGCTTACTTTTCTCCAAGCAATCTCCTTCTTCGTCCAGTCTCTGTACAAATACCAGGTACCATAGCTCTAGGCTCCGGGTGGTCACTGATGGCTACAATAACTTCTTCCTTTATTTCTGATTCAATGTCAACATGTCTGTAGGATCTAAACACTGATAAGCTTTCACGACAAAATGTCACATGGAATTCTACGCAAATTATTCAAATTTTGCATGTCATGCCATTTGCGTATTGACAGATACCAGAGGTGGGACCAAGGCACTGTTTTGCAAGTCACGTCAAGTAAGTCTTAAGTCTTTGCACTGTAATCCCAAGTCAAGTCCCAAGTCAAGACAGGCAAGTCACAAGTCAAGTCCCAAGTCATAAAATTTGTATTTTGAGTCCTTAACAAGTCATAATGCAATATTTGAAAGTAGACAACATCCTAATGATACATTTTAATGAATGTATAAATTAATTGAATCTTTATTTCGAATTATATTTAAAAACATTTGTATATATATCAAATGAATTAAAGAATAACAGAAAAAAATAAATACCAAAAAACATTCAGCATAACACTATTCAAAATAGGATAGGTAGAAGCCTGGGCACAAATCATTTTTTAAAACAATATCAAGGGCTACTGAACTTAACATTGACACTGCACTCTCAGTCTCACGCCAGTTCGTGAAATGGTCACGTTATTTTTATTTATTGATACGTGTACAGGTCACGATTTTCTCGTTTATTTCGTTTACAGATCACAAATTTAATTTCGTGTACAGGTTACGAATTTCATTAGAATTTAATTTCGTGTACTGCCACGGCGAAATTAAACGCCACACGCCGGCGACAACAACAGGACGGACCGGGGAAATTAAACGCCACACGCCGGCGACAACAACAGGACGGACCGGGGAAATTAAACACCACACGCCGGCAACAACAACGGACGGACCGCCACATGGGGATGCGTTCCCCGGGTGCACAGACACGATCCACGGTCTCTGTGGCACGCAACAACGAGGACATGAAACGCCACAACAAGGGGACGGTTGAGGTTAGGAAAAAACAAGAACTGGGAAAGGAACCGTCACACGCCGGACACGCCGACAAGAAGGAACTGCAACACGCGGGACGCGGTCCCCACTCTCCGGGGTGAAAGCCCTGTGTTGTTTGACCCAACCAACCTCCCTACGCGGATCTTTGGCTTTTTATACTACTCCCTAACGTTGTCGTGCTGTGATCACGAAATATGCTTACCATTTAAATACATTAAATTAAAATTCGTAATCACTACACGAAAAAAACGACATATTCGTGTCCTGTTCATGAATCAATAGATTCAATAACGTGACCATTTCACAAACTGCCATGAGCCTGGGCTGATTCATTCACCCACAAGGTTGTGCTTTTTCTGTTACTTGGGGCTACCTCACGATTTCGTTGCTATAACGTTAGCACATTAGAGCACGTAGCCATTTACTTTAGAAGCCGATTTGTCACCTCGTTTTGGGTTAACAGCAGCTTCAAATGTCGAACGAAGTTGGAAGCTGTTGCATCTGTAATTTTTGAAAACAAAATTATCTTTGGTGTCATAACTTCACTTCTTCGTGTTTCTTTCCGCATATGCTCTTCGTTATGTGGTCTGTTAGATTGGCTAAAGTGGATCTGGGAAATTAAATATTGACTTATTTGTTAGCCTGACTTAATAGTGTTGATTCAGGAAATGAACAGAAATTAATTTATTTGTAAAACACGTTTAAAATAAAATTTGCCTTTGGCACTGGCATATAAGAAAACACACACCATAAACAGTACATATACACGTATTGTGCATACACAACAATACACAGCAATTGTGCATCTTAAAAGCTGGCAGTCCATCAGAATAACACAACTATGCATGATACTCAGCAGTGTTTAACAATAAATACATTGCAGAATGTCCTAAAAAGCAGCCGGATTCTTGGGAAGGGGCTTAGGGGAAAGGTTTAAGATAGTAGTTTGTGTGTGTGTGTGTGTGTGTGTGTGTGTGTGTGTGTGTGTGTGTGTGTGTGTGTGTGTGTGTGAGAGAGAGAGGTGGGTGTGGGGGTGGGGGCTGGTATTGTGTGGGGTGCCCATGGATAGTCCCTGTATTCCCCTGGGCAGATCTGTGGAGCCGGACGCCAGGAAGCCAACATCCCTGACTGTCTGAGCCTCGGTGGGACAGTGGACCACCCAGCTGGATCCCACTGAGCTGATTGTCTCAGAGCAGATTACCAAGCAGAATGCTGAGTATTCACAGAGACCAATTGGCTGATCCATGGGAAAATAATACAGGGGAAATATAATATAAATCCAAAAGGTTTCTGTCTATCGAGGAATGTGTAGGCCACATCTCTGTCATCTTATTAATGCAACACAGGCCAGTGAAGAGTTGAAACTTACAATCATGTATTAAACCAATCATTTATTTGAAAATTTGAATACTTACGTGTTACAGTGAGCACAGACGTTAATTTGTTTTGAGACCTCAGCATGTTGTCAAGTGCTCACTATATTTCTACAAAAAAGATCAAATGCTAATTTGTTTGAAAATGGGACCAATCATTCATTAACTCCAATTTAAGAGGCACGGTGTCATGAGCTTCACCTAATAAAAAGTTTAACTATGGCTTCACCAAACCAACTTCCTTGCTAATACGTTAATACCTTTGGGACTCTCTTTCCCACTAAGTCATTTTCTCAGGCAGCACAAGCTTCCAAGCAATGTACTGGCCTCATCTGCTTCACTTGCATTCATGTTCATATCATTGTGATTAGACTGTAATTCATAGAAATCAGGGCAAGGAAAGCTATCTCACACCTTTCAGCTAGTACAGATTTCAGCTGCTCGGCTATTAACAAATACTAGAAGACAGGATCATATCAGCCCTGCTTTAGCCTCTCTTCACTGGTTACCAGTCATTTTTAATTGATTTAAACCAGAGTACAGCCTCAGATCTTCAGGCAGGGCCGACGTCATTTTTTAATAGAAGAGATTTTGCACTACAAAGTATTATTTTGTTAATTAATAGCATAAATGTTGTGTAGCCAATGGTGAATTTTATGAGCAAGAGAGGCTGAATACATTTGTCTACATTGCTGATATGTCTAGTCTACAATATAAACATTACTCTTCAAATATCATGAAGTGACACAAAGCCTTTGCTAACAACTGGGATTTGATGATTCTTGAAATAGCACCTGTACAAATGTGCAGCACTGGTATTTGACGGATCAATTTAAAAACTATTGTTTAGTATTCCTGTTTTCTCCTCCCCATTTATTTTGACTTGTAATGATGATCACAGATAGCCTCTAAAGCATTTTAATAATAGGCTACCATTTCATACGTCATACGTCTCATGGCAGATTCTCTGCAGTGTGATGATTTGAAGCCCAGCAATGGAGACTGTGACGTAAAGCACATTTGTGAATCAATGTGAGAAGCTCTTTTAAGGTCACATTTTAACAGACCATACCAATGTTGGGCATGATAATTTTTGCACTGAGACATAACATGTTAGTGTTCATTAGTCTTTGACTCTGATTCTCTATGGCAGTGTTCATAAGTCTTTGAGTCTGATTATATACAGTATCTCCATGGCAGTTTAACTTATCTGTGTGACGCATTAACTGTGCAGACTAAACCAGACAACATTGTGCAGTCTGAGGCCTAGAGGAAGTATTTGTGTCAGTAGGATGCTGTTACAATTCAAGGTGCCAAAGTCAAAGGCATGGGAGCTGCTGCTGTGCCCTAACTTGCGTCAATGAATTAATCCATAATGGTGTCAATTTATCTTCATGTAATCAAGATCCATGTAACTATAATGCATTACATCCCTGATTCTTGAGATAAGGGACAAAAGTACTTTTGAAAAGTGACAAACAAAAACTCAATACTACATTAATTTGAATTGGATATCTTCATAAACACGGGTTTCAGCTATCATACCATGAAAAGGAACAGGTTTTTTATTTAACCACTTTTTATAAAAATTGACATTTACTCACTTAGTATCTTGGCATTTGTCAACTCCGTTTTTTTGTGTGTTTGATAAATTCAACAACACTGTAAAGTATTTAAGTGTGTAGAAATGGTGTGCCTTAGCAAGGTTGAGTGATACATTGCATTGTATACACTTAATATTATTTTACATTGTTTTGGAATTAGCCATTTTAAATTACCTTCGTTTAGTTTACTAATTTTAATTTTTTTTAATATATACAATCAGTTGAACGCTCAATTGGACAAAAGAAACACATTTTTTTATAAAAATGAAAAACCTCCATCTTACGGTGTTGACACATAACTAATGGTGTTCACACACAATTGACCGTGTTCACAAACTAATCGAGCACCAAACTGATTAAAGATATTTACCTAGTTTTGACATGGCAAAGGGAAAGAGTATCAAAGGAAAGGGTATCAAACTTCAAACAAAGAGTGCCTGGATCTTTAAAGCACCCATGAAAATGTCGAAATGTTCCTGGCATCAAAAGAAATAAGCAAATGTATCTGGAGGTCCTCTATTGGTCATCTATATTTGAACTAAACTGTAAATCTAACAATTGATTTGCAAGAGGACACAATAATCTGAGAACTAAGAAAATTATATAATAGTGTTAATGGTGTACAAATGTTGAAGGTTAACAAGATCCAAAATTCTCCCCATGTATTTCCTGACTCCTTCCAAAGGCTCACTGAAAAAATGAAAAGTGAACAATCAGATTCATAATGTCAGTGTTTCTGTAAATCTAAATTGGTTGAAATGTCTGTTGTAAATCTAGCTATACTTTAACACAGGGGTTCAGACAGTTTTTCTTCGACAGGGCCTCAGGCAGGTAAGTTCTATGATTTGCTTCAATTTTTCTCAACAAGTAAGTAAATATATAGAGTTGTATCTGTCATTACTGCTTTCGGTGTAGAGCCAAGCATAAGATATTTGTATAATAGTTTGTCTAACATGCGGGACTTGGGCATTGGACAAGAGGTGTTGAACATGCCTACGCTCTATGAAGTCCATAACATCAGGGTCTATGGCAAAGAGCTCCCTGGTCCGGCTTGCTTGGAGGGGACAAACTGTCCCTGTCAGTTTCAAAAGGACATCTTTCACTGGACATAAACAGACATCCCTCCTCACATGTTTTGGGTGAAAACTGGTAGTAGGACCACAAGGATGCATAAACTCAACTTTCACGTCTTGGTGTTCTATATCTACATCAATGGACTTTCCTAACCACCAGTGATCATCCTACACCACTGCCAGTCAATCCCATGTCTCAATACTGTTGGTAGTTATATCAACAATAGCACCCTCAGGAACTTTCAATGGCTCCTCTTCCATTTCATCCACCAAATCTTCCATTTCATCGACCGAATCCCCTGCTTCTCCCAACTCGTCTTCCATCTCCTCCATCAACATGGCCAATGGATGGCTCTTCCTGGCCCTCGCATCACATCTGCTATCTGAGCAGTCTCTTATACAAAGAGTAGCTGGGGAAAAGCATTGGCAATCCAATGGCTCACTGCAAAAGCATGATAGCTGTCTGTGGCAGATGCAATTTTGATGTGGGATTACCTGGTGTATTTGTCTTGTTGATGGAACCTGTTTGAGGTGTTGTGTAACAAGTGTGTCATATGTCTCCAAGTTCTCTTCCAAAATATGATACAGTTGAACACCATTCAAACTGTTCGAGATCTTCTCAAAGAAATCTTTACCACAAAAGCAAGAGGAATGGGATAAAGTATTACACCACCATCCAATATAGAACATTTCTTTATGTTGACAATCAAAGGGACTATCAAAAAAAAGATTGTATCACATACAGTGCCTTGCGAAAGTATTCGGCCCCCTTGAACTTTTTGACCTTTTGCCACATTTCAGGCTTCAAACATAAAGATATAAAACTGTAATTTTTTGTGAAGAATCAACAACAAGTGGGACACAATCATGAAGTGGAACGGAATTTATTGGATATTTCAAACTTTAACAGATAAAAAACTGAAAAATTGGGCGTGCAAAATTATTCAGCCCCCTTAAGTTAATACTTTGTAGCGCCACCTTTTGCTGCGATTACAGCTGTAAGTCGCTTGGGGTATGTCTATCAGTTTTGCACATCGAGAGACTGAAATGTTTGCCCATTCCTCCTTGCAAAACAGCTCGAGCTCAGTGAGGTTGGATGGACAGCATTTGTGAACAGCAGTTTTCAGTTCTTTCCACAGATTCTCGATTGGATTCAGGTCTGGACTTTAACTTGGCCATTCTAACACCTGGATATGTTTATTTACCATTCCATTGTAGATTTTGCTTTATGTTTTGGATCATTGTCTTGTTGGAAGACAAATCTCCATCCCAGTCTCAGGTCTTTTGCAGACTCCATCAGGTTTTCTTCCAGAATGGTCCTGTATTTGGCTCCATCCATCTTCCCATCAATTTTAACCATCTTCCCTGTCCCTGCTGAAGAAAAGGAGGCCCAAACCATGATGCTGCCACCACCATGTTTGACAGTGGGGATGGTGTGTTCAGGGTGATGAGCTGTGTTGCTTTTACGCCAAACATAACGTTGCCAAAAAGTTTGATTTTGGTTTCATCTGACCAGAGCACCTTCTTCCACATGTTTGGTGTGTCTTTAAACGACTTTAAACTTTTTATGGATATCTTTAAGAAATGGCTTTCTTCTTGCCACTCTTCCATAAAGGCCAGATTAGTGCAGTATACGACTGATTGTTGTCCTATGGACAGAGTCTCCCACCTCAGCTGTAGATCTCTGCAGTTGATCCAGAGTGATCATGGGCCTCTTGGCTGCATCTCTGATCAGTCTTCTCCTTGTATGAGCTGAAAGTTTAGAGGGACGGCCGGGTCTTCGTAGATTTGCAGTGGTCTGATACTCCTTCCATTTCAATATTATCGCTTGCACAGTGCTCCTTGGGATGTTTAAAGCTTGGGAAATCTTTTTGTATCCAAATCCGGCTTCAAACTTCTCCACAACAGTATCTGGGACCTGCCTGGTGTGTTCCTTGTTCTTCATGATGCTCTCTGCTCTTTAAACGGACCTCTGAGACTATCACAGAGCAGGTGCATTTATACGGAGACTTGATTACACACAGGTGGATTCTATTTTTCATCATTATCATTTAGCTCAACATTGGATCATTCAGAGATCCTCACTGAACTTCTGGAGAGAGTTTGCTGCACTGAAAGTAAAGGGGCTGAATAATTTTGCACGCCCAATTTTTCAGTTTTTTATCTGTTAAAAAAGTTTGAAATATCCAATAAATTTCCTTCCACTTCATGATTGTGTCCCACTTGTTGTTGATTCTTCACAACAAATTACAGTTTTATATCTTTATGTTTGAAGCCTGAATACTTTCACAAGGCACTGTATATACAAGATATTACAGGAAGAGTCAAATAATAATAGTTTTGATATTAAAGAAAAATGGGAATTGGAGATGGACACCATTATCCCAGATACAAACTGGGAATCATCATGCAGAGAGGGACATGAAATAACAAATAGTCAGATGGGACTTCATCTGGAAGGAATTCAAATGGAAAATCAAAATGAGATTCTTCAGGACTCCTCTTGTCATATCAAAATTTGGTGGTGCCGCCGATCAGTGCTGGAGGAGCTGTGGCCTGGTGGGAGACCACATGCCCATATTTTGGGCGTGTGGTTTAAAGTTTGCCAATAAACTAAAGTTTGCCAATATCCTTACTATCAGGATATTGGAAAAACATACAAACTGAAATTAAAACATGTTTGGAAATAGAACTGCCATTAGAACCTTCTTATTTTGTAGATGTACAACATACAATTAAAAACAGAAGTATTTCTGACTAAATGGTGTAGTAATGTATGTAGTAATCTCCGTATGTAGTAATAAAAAAAGTATGTAGTAATCAGAGATTACTACATACTTTTTCAAATGATGTAACCTAAGTGTTAGTGAAACATTTCTTATGAAAGCTTACTTAAAAGGGAATACTACTATTTAATTATTATTATTATTATTGTTATTTTATGTGTATGTATATGTGTGTATGTATGTGTGTGTATATGTATGTATGTGTGTATATATATAGCTGTTGGAACAGATGTTAAGGATCCATGTGAGGGTCTCTCTGGTATCCAGAGTGTAGTCATACGGTATATAGATCAGACCCTCCAGGATTTCACGATGTTGCGATCGCAACTATTACGCAAAGTCAACCCTTTTGGGAAAAGCTCCCGCAAAATCAGACATTTTAGGCCGCAATAATTTCAAAAAAGGCCCGTGAAATCCTGGGAGGACTGATAGATGTGTACTGATGTATACAGGGTTCGTACGTTTTGAAAAAAACTGGAAAAGTTATGGAATTTAAAAATGGCAATTTCCAGGCCTGGAAAAGTTTTGGAAAACGAAAAACACCAAGTTTTGGAAAAGTCATGAAAATTTGCTTCGCCCATTGCAATTCAACAAGAGAAATGTATCGCGTTTGGGCAGATCATGTAGCACACTTCCTTGTGTCTGTCGCGCAGAGACCAGATGGCATTTTGCGTTCGCAGTAGCCTACTGGGGTTCTTTAGGCTACAGCCCCATTACTTTAGCATTGTATCTCACTAGCCAGTGTGTGCGGCGCTACAAAGCTGCAGGAATTAAACACGCAATAAATATACTGGTCGTGATGAACTGACAGAGTTGAAGAAGTGCTGATTAGTAATTAATCAGGCTATTACATTAATCAGGATTTCAATGTGTGGAAGGTATTTGTCTGCAAATTTGTCGCTTCAACCTTGAAAAAAACACATTTTTTTTCTGACTTTTTTGACGTCTTTTTTCACAATTTGTTTTTGCTTTTTCCAACGTTTTAAATTTTTACATTTTTCTTCTACACATTTTCAGCACTTATTTCTACGTCCCATATTTTCTGACATAAAACAAAAATTTAAAATGGGTCAATGTGACCCGAGGTCAACACAAGGGTTAATTTAATGTAGGGCTGAAATATAGCCTAATGTGCCTGCTGGTGTGTCAGTGTTGGCCTACATTTTGTATGTATTATAAATACGTAGATCAACCTTCATTTTAATTCAAATTTCCCAAGGACTGTTTCGAAAGAATGGATTTCTATTCGCGTAGGCTCGTTGATGTGATGTTTTGGGTCATGGAAATTTGTCAAAAAATCATGGAAAAGTCATGGAAATTCTCTGGTGGAAATGTATACGAGCCCTGTGTATAGTGGTATCACCTGTTGTCCAAAATGTAATTTTTTTTTAATCAACTGCTTTTAAAATGCTTTAACTTATTGATTGTGCTTGTATATTATAAATTTCTAGACAAGTGATTTTGTCCAGTGAGGATGAGGTTGATGACAATTGGTCCGGCAGCCCCATCAGGCCTACACCTCCATCCACCCTCAGGTCATCACCTCCACCGGCTCCATCCACCCTCAGGTCTTCACCTCCACTTCCTCCATCTATTAGGCCTACACTTCCACCACCTCTGGGTAACCTTAGGTGGCCCGATGTTTCAACCTGTCGCCACGTCACCAGAAACCCCTCGAAGACAAATCAGGGACAACATGTTTGTTCGCATGTTAACACTCCTTGAGGAGACGAAAGAGACACAAAAAATCCAAGGGAGGATGCTACAAATGCTTCTACAACAGCGTGGCAACATTGGCACCATCGTCTCTTCTACCCCAGAGGGTTTCCCACTAAAGACAGTTAGTGATGTGGAAATCATGGAAGAAAAACTGGCAAACCCAAACTTCATGTCCAAACTGGTATGTATGTTAAGTCTAGGGTAGTGCAACTCAATTCAATTGTATTGGGGGGCTAGCAGTGAATTTGATCTGAAACTTCCCAAGTGTGGTCACACCCATGCTTCTGGCAGTTATTTCAGGTTGAGTGGTTTACTCCAGTGAGCAATATAGATACATTTGCTTTGTATTGCCTTTGTTCCCCCTCAGGTTGAAGCTGTGACTGACATGGAGAGGGGGGGGGGGGGGGCGAAACAGGAAGAGAGAGTTCAATGCCTGAAAACTGTATGAAGTAATGGTAGGTGTGCATGTGGATAATGTTTTAAGTTGTACCGATACTAGAAAGGTACGGTGGCCGACAGGGGCAAACGTACTGCAACTTAATGAAACACACGCAAATAGACAAAACACAAGCAAATAAAGAAAACATCTTCATTAATTTGACAACAAATGCGCAGAATTTACCAAATACACAAACGCGCTGCAAATACACAAACGATGCAAAAAGAAAAGCACACAATCCCCGAAAACAAATGCAACAAAAAAAACGCTGCATTCAGATTACACAACAGAAGTTCTCCAGGCCTCTAGGGGGAGCGCTAAGTGGAACAGCTTGATTTTCGAGAGAAGAGAGAGAGAGAGAGAGAGAGAGAGAGAGAGAGAGAGAGAGAGAGATCAATCTCAGAATGGTTTCTCAGAACAGTTGCACACCGTTGTGAAACAGTGTGCAACTGCTTTGAGATCATAGACTAAATATTAAGTCTATGTTTGAGAAATGTTTTCTCTCGTTTGGTGGGTGTGTCTCTAGTTTATTGGCTCAGGTCACAGGTGATACTCAATCAGCAGAGACGTGTCTGTAAACTAATAAGGCAGAGACTCTGTGGGGTCGAAAATCAAACTTTTTTTGTTGCATTTGTTTTCGGGGATTGTGTGCTTTCTTTTGCATTGTTTCTGTTTTTTGGGTTGTGTGCTTTTCTTTTTGCATTGTTTCTGTATTTGCAGTATTTGGTTGTGTTGTGTGTATTTGCAGCGCGTTTGCTAAATGCTGCGCAATGTGTTTACGAAGATGTTTTCTTAATTTGCTTGTGTCTATTTGCGTGTTTCATTAAGTTGCAGTGCGTTTGCCCCTGTCGGCCACTGTAGAAAGGTGTCACAATACCCTAACGTTATAAACATGTCGATTTTAATCGATTTTAATGTATAGTCTCGGGTTTCAAGTGACCTCATGGCGAACTAGTTGTGCTCAAAATTCTCCAAATATCAACCAAGCCTATGTGAGAGAGATCTGGGGGTCTTGCATGCTGCAACCCCACTCCAGAACTGGATCCATTCAGTGTCTGACATTAGCGCCAGTCTGTCCCATGAGAGAGCCAGGAGAGGCTGCACATCAATATAAGTCCCTCCCCAACAAATCACCCCATATTTTCTATGAATGACATTTCCTTTCGGGGGCATTCAAATGTCTTAACTCCAGCCTTGACTTCTATTTTAAGTTTGGCAGGATATAGGATTTTGAATCTCACCTCCTTCTCTTACATTCCTTGAACCTGTCACGCTTTAACTAAATAATTTATACTCAATTTCAATCTCTTTCTCAATCTCCATTTGATTTGCTTGACCTTTGAATTGACAGATCTGAATGTGAAATCTAACATTTTCAGTCGGTAAAGACAAAAGCAGTGCAAATATAAATATAATTTAATATAAAACTGTTACCTAAAATTAACAGAGTGGGCCTGTACAAGTGGTAATAGCTATGCAACATATTAACATATTAACATCAATGGGCCTAGTGCAGGGATTCTCAACTGGTCTCACCCTGCAACCTGTTCTGAACTCGAACTCGTAAAATACGGACGTTTGGACAGTGGCTGTCGGCGTCTGAAGAGACGAAAAAGGCGTCCTTCAGCGTGTTTGTAGAATGTAGTGGGGAGAGCAGCAGCTAGACGGGGTTTAGCAAGTAGTATGTAAGGCCGAAATTCCGCGTAGGGAGGTTGGTTGAGGTGGTGGATGGGTCAGACACAGGACTTTCACCCAGGAGATCGGGGTCCGTGTCCCGCTTGTCACGTTTCCTAAAGTCGCTTTCATCTTTAACCGTCCCGTTCTTCTCGCGTGTCACGGAACCGTAAGCCCACCCATGACCTTTTCCTAAACCCAACCGTCCCATTCTTCCAGCGTGTCACGGAACCGTACACCCACCCATGACCTTTTCCTTAACATAACTGCATCAAAAGGACGCCAATAGTCCCGACCAAGCATGTTTAGTTAAAACACTAAAGGAGACTTTTAGCGTCAATAACAATGACAAAAGACACCTGACCAAGTGTCCATATTTTACGAGATGGGAGTGAGAACCTGTTGCACCCTGTGACCCACATTTTCCCATGGTCATTAAGTCGCAACCCACTTTTATAGAATTCAAACCAAGTAAATTTATTTTTCAAAAATAACCCTCGAAAACACACATATGTCATCTTTTTTTTTTTTTACATAAATGCACATATTTTTTTGGATAGTTTCATGCTCTCATGTGCAAGCACTTCATTATATATCACACACTGGGGTTTATGTCTCTTTTTATCCTCAATGTACGGAAATCGACATTTAAAATACTCCGGGTCATATTTGCGCTTCGCCGTCTTGCCTCTGAAGATTAACACAAACATAAAGTGAACGTTAATCAAATGATAGTTACCATGGCTACGGTGCTAGACTGCTGCATGGCTTTGACACAATGTCTGTCAAAATATTTTTTTTTTCCAAAATAAAAGACAAGTACAAAATCAGATGCACATTAAATATTATTTATTTATTGACCAGCTGTCCGCGACCCACCCACAACGGGTCCGCGACCAGTTGAGAATCACTGGCCTAGTGAGTCTATGAGGCTGTAGAGGGAAAATGGGATAAAGTGTGTGATTGCAGGGATGAGGAAGAGCAAAGGTGGTAACAGTGTTATGCTACAGATATTATTTAGATAACAACCATAATGAACATAAAAAACACAATTTAAGCTACGAACAAATGTAGCCATAACACTGTTGACAAATTTCCAGCCAGACTTCCACCGGCACCTTTGGGTCAGTAAAAAAAACACGATCTTCATACCAGGCTGCTGGAGAAGGTCCTACTTCAGCACAGGGATCAGCCTAACACTGCTCACCTCCACACACAGATGCTGATGAGGAAACCTGGAGCTGCTCTTCTTGCAAGTAGTGGGAAAAGAAAGGAAGAAGGTGAGAGAATGATCCACACTGTGACTATTGGGGGAAAATAAATGCTTCAGGTAATGAAAACTATGAAGTTAACTATAAAGGATGTCTCAGTTTTTTATGTTGACAATACTATTATGTCACATCTGCAGGATAAAATGGTGCAAGGGAGCCTAACTATCTCATAATATACATGACAGTAAATATTTTGTTTTTGTCCTTTGAAGACAGCTGTCTTAAGGCAAGTAGCCATTTTACAGGTGGCTACGACCTCAACAAGGACCGAAGTACCGAAATAAATAAACATCTTGTAACAAATATAAAAATGGCCATTTTTATTAAAGGTCATATTAGGATCATTTCTCACATAGCTGTCGATAGCAGTAATGTCACACACAGCTTTAGTCCCCTGTGGACTATGTTAAAACTATAAATATGCACACTGTTTTCAATAGCGTGGGGAATTATAATCTTTTTTTTCTTTTTTCCCCATGGTTTATTTAGACTTTCACAGTTACAAAATCCATGCAAGAAATTAATCTTTAATTATAATATGTATGTAATAGTATACATATATATGCTATTTAAATTTACAATAGTCTGATAAAAAAAAAAATACATATCAATAAAGAAAGACAATTATAAACCACACCCACATCCTCCACTCCCACCCATCCACCCAGCTTAGGCTGTGCTAATCAATAAAGGAAGCTAAGCTAAACTATACAGGAGACAAAAAACTAAAAAAATGAACAAAACAGCAACAACAACAACCAAAACAAAACTGAAAAAATGGTTATGGTCTTAGGTCAAAAACAAGTGTGTAAAGGATAAGGTCAAGGATCAGTATCACCAGGCTATAAACTACATCATGGCTGCTACTGGATTATGAAGCCTTTGGAGGCTGCAGGTCAAGGGAGTCAACATAAGAAAGAAAGAGCTGCCAGACTTCATAAAATTTGGACACAGCACCTCTCTTCAAGTGTCTAATCTTTTCAAGTTTTAAGAACAATAGCACATTTCTTATCCATAAGGAATGTGAGGGAGGACACTTAGCTTTCCAGTGAATCAAGATTAACCTCCTAGCTATGAGAAAAAGAAATGCAACAATCAGCCTGTCAGCTATAGTACTTGCATGTTTAAGTTTTTATTACATTAGTATCTATATAACAAATACAAATGATAATAAGTTTTGTTTTACAATTTTGGGTTAACTTACCTCAAATAACAAGCTGGGCCGAAAGAGTAAATTACCAACTGGGAGCAACTTGTCTTCAGGAGCTGAGCGAGCATCAACACCACAGGGCTAGCAATGCAGAATATCTTCTTACCAGCAATTTCCACTGGATGCAGAACGTCTGCGGAACGTCTACGGAACGTCAACTGAGTCATTAGGTTTCCATTAAAGTCAATGTGTGTATTTCCACTGACTGCGGAACGTCTGCGTCCCTACTCCATCCCAGCTCCGTCAGTCCGCAGCCCTCCGGAGCAGATGCGCAGAGCTTCTATTTTTGACAGACGATGGAGAGCTCCGCAGCAATTCAGCACACGGCAGATAGTGCGGGACAGGAAGTCAAGCACAGAAATAAAATAAAAATCCGGTTAATTTTCAAAGTAAAATACACCGTGCTTACAACGGATCATATTTCCCTGCACTACACCTTGAAAACCCAACACAGAGTTGTTTCCCCTCTACTCCTCTGGATGGAAACAAACTGTTGTTTTGTGGTTCTATTCTACGTGAATTCGCGAGATATCGTGGGTCCTCGTGACTACAGCTGTCAGTCATGGCTGCAGCCGTGCCGCAACAAATCCGGACCTGGTGGGTATTGACGGAGCACGCAGCCGTTCCGCAGCGGAGCCGGTCCGCAGACGTTCCGCATCCAGTGGAAATTGCCGGTTAGGCTTTGCTAGCTTGGGAGCTTCGAGGTTGGTGGGTGTGGTTTCAGCAACCAGGCTTCATTCAGCCCGCCCAGCCCGTCTCAGCTTAATCCACGCTCCACCTCCTGACGTCAGTACTGCCCAGAATGGCAACGGTGGGAGCCGCCCACTTTGAGCTTCATTTTGGCTCTTCGGAAACCAATGGGTGACATCACGGTCCATAGTTTTTTATACAGTCTATGGTCACAACATAGACGGAGCTGTGCTCTGCTATGCCTCCTGCGTAGACACTGTGTTAACATAACTGTCTATCAGTTATGTAGCCTACATAACCTTATCCGTCCTCATATCACTCACGTCACCCATCGTGGACAGGCTACATCCCAGCACATTATTTGTGTCGCATTATATTTTTTTGCAAACGGCAGTTTTCTTTACAACTTTGGTGATGCGGAGCATATAAAGCCACCGTACAGAGCTGTCAGAAAAGTGTGCCTCACTCTGTTTTAAACATTTTTGTAGAGTTCCCTGGACACAAACCAGTAAGAGACATTAAAAAGAAATAAACGATTGTAAAACATAATTCTGTTAATGATGGTGCTGCAACATCAGAATGGGATTAGTAGTAGTTTACTTTTTTTGACGCAGTATTGCACCTAAATGAAATTATAGGTGTAGCTTACTACTATTCCAAATTTCACCAGTAATATTATAGGTTACCTGTGATTAAATATGATATGAATACACTATTTTAGAACTTACGCATTGATTCCAGTAGCAATTTTCTCCCACACCAATTCTCACTATTTTAACGCAGCCGCTGTGTTGCTTTTTTTAACGAAATAATCAAACTCGCTGCATTAGCGCATGAGTATTTCCGCCGACCAGTTTGTTTGTGGTTGTTACCATGGTGAATTGTAGTATCACGGCAATGACCATTCATGCTGCCTTTTTATAGTGGTGGTGCACGCGCTTAAGTCTGAGTCAACCTACTCCGAGTTGATTGAACCAACTCAGATCAGCTGTTCTGGAACCAAAAACTCTGAGTTTCCCATCTCAGGGTAAATCAACTCAGAGATCAGGGTTAGACTCAGAGTTTGTAAAACCTCCTTGCTCAAAACGGACCCCTGGAGGCCACATCACACTCATTTGCAGCTCTGCTACATACACACCCTACATACGAGGCCCTCCTGCCTCCTGCTGTTCCACGTTGATACATGTAGCCGCAAAGTTACACAATCAGGAAAGTGGCAGCATCTGCAACATTGAAAACACCAAAGAAGAAAATGATAGTCAGGAAGACAGCCTCTGATTGGTTGACAAATTTTCTTCTACACATTTTCAGTGCTTATTTCTACGTCCAATATTTTCTGATATAAAACAAAAATTTAAAACGGGCCAATGTGACCCGAAGTCAACACAAGGGTTAAATTCAGGCAACATTACTTGGTAAATAATTCTTTTCTCAGGCCTAAAATCCACACTGATTTTCCGTTATATGGCCGTGAAGTTGCCATTAAATTTCATCCTAGGTGGTATGAAAAAGGTCTTAAAAAGTCTTGAATTTAACTTGAAGAATCCTGGGGGTACCCTGTGCATGTTAAACCCCCGCCCCCTCCCCCTTTCCTGTCTTCAGATGTCCTATGGAAAAAGCCCATCTTCTTAAAAAAGAACTGTGAATACTATGATGGAGCGGGGCATCCCATGTCAGCCAATCAAAATGTTTAGTAAAGGATTCCAGAAACACATGGAAACCTGAAATGTGAAAACCTGGGTGTATTAAGTGTAGGTGTTAACACTGATGAAACAGGAAGAAAGCTCATTAAGTTTTGTGCCTCATGGAAAACCCACTGGGCTTTGGTGGCATCAGCAGAAATTACAGGGAGGATGGCGGCAGACACACTCGCTTGTTATTCTTCAATTAAAGCCTAAAGCTCTGAAAACTAAAAGAGCGTGTTGGTGTCCTCCTTATCCTTCCAGATTAAGTTACATCACATCAGAGAGGGGCTTCCTCACATCTTTCACTCCTCTTGCTCTTTCCTCGCTGTCCTCCCACGCTTCCCTCCCGTCCTACTGCATGAATATGGTGTGATATGGGTCTTCTGACCTCTTCTTGTGCACATATTATCACTGTAACTCCCCTGCAAGTTAGATCCAGACTAAATATTTTGTCAGACAGCATGTGAGAGGTCCTACGTACCTCAGCCTGAGCCTTTAGAATTACATTAGAAGAAGGGTGCTGGGTGTGGAAAGGATCTCCCGAAGGTGCTAACAGTGCGGACCTGGTTCTCATGCCTGTAGAGTTTGGGTAAAGCGGCATTTGGGTTGAAGCAGCTGGTCTAGACGCTGTCATGGAGATGAGTGATATAAGCTTAAAGCATAACTTGTTATACAATAACTTATTACAAGTTCAGTACAGTACAGTATGTATTCTAGACCGTCTGGGGATACAGAGGACTGCCTCTTGTACAAGTTGGCACAGTATCAGACATTTCAGAGATGCAACAAAGTAAAGAGCAGACTATTTGTAATAAAAGTCTGGAGAAGGATCTTGATAACTGCCTGAAACCCACAGTGAGGGAAGAATGGCATGTTCCCTCATACAGGTCAAGGAGTTGTAGCCCGCCTCGCAACACATACAGTATAAAATGACTCACACTGTTTGTTCATTCATTAACTTCAAGTGACATTTAACAGAGTTGCATGCAAATAGTCACATGCTGGTTAATCTTCATTACTTTCAGATGCAAGAGACTGCAGGGAAATGAAGTGGTGTGTGCACAAGGACAAAGCTTATGTTTGATTTCTTCAGAGGCCATTGTAGGCTATACAAGGCCTGATTAAACCTTGGTTGGAAAATCACGTATTTAAATGTATGTATGTCAATGCATGCATATTATTCTAAGTAAATTCATTTAAATTTGCCTTCTTAAAATGCTAACGTTGACACAAGTCATACATTTACATAAGAAAAAGGAAAATGCCTGCATTGGAAAATATTTTTGATACAAAGTCAAAGGTCAAAGCCGTAAGAAGTAAAGAAGTAAACTATGACTGCCAGGGTGCAACTTTGAGGGGCCATCTGGCACATTATTCACAATTACCTCACAGGCAAGTGAAATGCTCTCACACGCTCTATTGAAATGCTTTCGTACACACTACTGAAAAATTATACTCTCACATACTATACTGAAACTTCACGCACACACAACTGAATTTCTTATAGGCACTACTGAAACGCTCTCACACGCAACACTGAAAAGCTCTCATAATTGAAATGTTGTAGGTTGCAGGTGATCTAGCAATTTATGTATCTAAACAGGCCCTGTCTTTCTGAATTAATGAGTCATTGGCTTATTAGTTCCGAAAATAGGGAGCTCTGTTTTTCTGAATTAAGGATGAATTCAGAAACAAGCAAAACTGTTTCTTAAGTGGCTATATTACCTCAAAAACTTGAAACGTTAGAAAACATTGTGGAATACTTGGTTGCACTTTTGCAGTTGTTTGTTAAAAACAGTAAATCAATAATTGGTTACAGAAAATTGAACAGTTCACTTATAATACTGGGGACTGCAGTCAGTTTGAAGAGGAGAAAATAATAGCTGACGGGTAATTCCAGTAGTTGGCAGTAATGCAACATAACTGTCGTGAAACCCTAAAGAAGAAGAACTGGAGCGGAGAACATCACAACCTGCATCTGCTGACTGGATTGTGATGTTCTCCGCTGATGCTAAAATAACACTTGCTTGTGCTAGGCAGCCATCCTTCCGACTGAAGACATTAGTGTCACAACTGTCTGGATGTATTAAACACGAGCGGCGTGCCGTCCTTTTCACAGCCATGCTAAACTGTTCAATTTGCTGTGACCAATTCCTGATTTACTGTTTCTAAGGAACGACTGCAAAAGTGCAACCAAGTATTCAACAATGTTTTCTAACGATTTCAAGTTTTTGAGGTAATATAGCCACGTAAGAAACAGTTTTGCTAAGGTACTCGAGTAAACACTAGGAACAACTGGTTGATTTTTTTACTTCAAGACAACAGTGGACTTTCTTTTGAAATCATCCATTGCAACAGAAAATAACTGTTACAGAGGTAAGAGTGAAATCAGGCAAGAGCAGTGTCCTTAATACCAACTATTGGGCTTCTTCCATTTTTATTTTGCTTGATTTGAGTTCCGCCTTTGATACAGTCGACAATGACATCTTCATGAATCGCCTTGAAAACTGTGTTGGTATTGAAGACAATGCTCTTGTCTGGCATTTTCTATTTTATTCTTTCTCTCTAACAGATCTTTTTCTGTTGCAATGGGTGAATTCTCCTCATCCTTAGCCCCCCCTTTCATGTGGAACAAGACTACTTTTCTCATCTGATGTCTCTCTGATCAAATGTTGGATGTCACAAAACTCCCTCCAGCTCAATGATTCAAAACTCTGAAGTGCTTTTATTCAGCCCCCCAAAATCTTGGGAACATGTCCTCTAATGTCAAGTGCTTGCCAATTTGGGGTGATTTTTGAATCGGAGCTTTGTTTTGACTTATAAATCCAAAAGGATTGAGGCTTGATATCTGCAGATTTAGAAGGAAAGAAATAGCTTGTCTTATTTGTTCTGAAATACTGATGTTTTAATGCTATATGTTATGTTTGAGTGCTGCTCGCTTGTTTTGGTGCTAAATGTTCTGAGAAAGTAAGTTATTATTTAATATTATTTTTGATCATTCCTAATAGCTCAAACAATTTATCTAAATAACCTGTTGCACCTACGCTGCCCATGAAGCTACAGCTGAAATTAATTAATTTCTTAGATTCTGGTTCAATTTGGGATGATTTGTGCCTCTCACTGGCTTATTTCCTAACAGCAACAGCAGCTAAAGCTCATGTGTATTGTAATATTACGAGCCATCTGCCCATGCCAAATTGTTGAAAAAAGTGTGGGCCGTAAAATAACCAATAGTATTGTTACAATGTTATCACAATGTCATCTCTAGGATCCTCATACTTAAACATAAAATAGTTTGTTTGTCCAAACAACCCATTATAATATGAAAATATATGATATATTTATGTGTTTTCTGATCTACCACCTTAAGGTTTGGTTACATGTAGGCAAGCATGTAGGCTTCCAATGATCATCGGTGGATTCCTAGTCACATGTACTGTAGATGACCATAATTCTTCTTAGACTGTACAAGGTTTTAAATAAAAAATGGCCATATGATGTGACTCACAGGAAACTACATAATTCAGTAATATCCTGTCTTACTGCACCACTGCTCTCGGGTAAATGAATATGGAGTGAGTGGTGCACATTCCATGTGGAATATTTGTCTGCCTTACCTTTATTCATCAAACATTAGCCAAGAAAAGTTGTTCTTTGAGGTACTATAGTCATATGAGCTGCTGTAGGAGTTGGTGTATTTTTCCAGATTCGGTTTAGGTACTACAGAGGTGGGACCAAGTCACTGTTTTGCAAGTCAAAAGTAAGTCTCAAGTCTTTTCACTGTAATCCCAAGTCAAGACAGACAAGTCCCAAGTCAAGTCCCAAGTCATAAACTTTGTATTTCGAGTCCTTAAAGGGATATTTCACTGCTGGAAAGCTGAACATATCTTTAAATTGGGTCACTTATGTAGTATAAATGTGAAATTTTGTGGATGAAAGACACCAAATCCAAGAATGCACTTGCTTCGCTGCTCTAAGTCCACTCCCAAGCCACATCTACCGTTTACAGACAGACAGTGAGACGATCAGCTACTCAACTATGTTTTATTGTCATTTCAACCATATACACGAAAAAAACGTTTTACCGTGGCTCAAGTGGTTACACAATTAAAAAATATAAAAACGACATACGAAACAGGCTACATTTAGTGTACACACATTAGCTATATGCTCAGCTAACACATACTAGCATTAGCACTTGGTAGGCTAAACAGAGCCGTAAATTTGAGTGGAATGTAGAATGGTCGGCATCTAACAGTCACAAACTCCACCAGCAGTTAGCAGTTTGTTGGATACAAGCACCCCATTTCTGCAACAGTCCGTGTTAAAAAAGCCCACCTCCACTAGCTAGCTAGTCTTACCCGGTGACAGAGCCGCTGCTGAGGGTGTGCTGGTCTGGCTATCGTTAGCTTCCACCTAGTTCTAACTCCTACCCTCGTCCCACTTTCGGCACACCGCTGAGGATGTTCCCCTACCGGCTAGCGGCATCAAGCAACACCGCAGGCTGATGTGCTGGTCTCCATAGCAGGCGAAGGCTGTCAAGTATTCCGGCTAGCGGCACCGGAGGCTGAAGATCTGGTCTCCGTAGCAGGCGAAACCTGGCACAGGTGGCTGGCTATCGTTAGCTTCCACCAAGCTCCAACTCCTACAATCGTCCCGCTTTCCGCACACCGCTGAGGATGTCCCCTTACCGGCTAGCAATTTATCCCGGTGGTACATGTGTGCGGTAGTTTGTATGCACATAATTGTTGTTCTAAATGGGCTATGCGGAAGTACTGGCTGTAGTCCTTTGCCTCTGGAAAAATGTATACCGATGACGTAAAATGATGATTTTTGGGTCATAAATTTTTCCAGACCCACAATACAGAGATCTCCCCTCTCAGGGGTACATGAGGGAGGGAAGCACGGTTATTCAAAAATACTACCGTGTTTCTACTGATACAAAGCTTAATGCTAAATCGGTGAAGTATCTCTTTAAAAAGTCATAATGCAATATTCAAATGTAGACAACTGAGTGCTAATAACTTTGAATGAATAAATAAAACAATTATTTCGAATGATATTAAAAAATATTTATATATGGAAAATGAATAAAAAAATAAAGTAAAACATTAATAACAAAAAACATTCAGCATAACATCCATTGCCATCTGTTTTTTGTTCCGTATATGCTCTCTTTGGTTGCTAGGGCTGTCAAAATAACACGTTAATTTCAATTAATTAATCTGAGAAAAAATAACGCAGATTAATCCATTCCATATTGAACTTTGACCCGGAGCCGTTCTAGCCACCATTCGACTGCAAAATGAAGGAGGCAGACGAGAAAGTGCTGCCTGGATCATTGATTGGAACATTTACTTATAAAAATCTTCTTCCTGAATAGGGTTGGGTACCGAAATCCGGTGCTAATACGGCACCGGTTCCTTAACAACTGGTATCTACCGGACCGAATAGCAACGCAGGGTAATAAGTTATTGTTATAGTTATTACATTATTATTAAATAATTTAATTGTGACCATATGACCAAGACATAAACAAGCCTTTGTTTATATGACTTTTAGTAAAAGTCATATAAACCCCCCTTTTTTTTAGTATTAGTACACATTGCTCTTTTGAGTTGCTCTTCATAAAGCACTTCATTAGAAGCACACTAATGGCTTGAGTTTTATCTGGTTCCATGAGACCAATATTTTGTATGTATCTTTAGCTGCTCTATTTGTTAGCCAGGACTTTTCTCTTACATGATCATGTCATGGTCACAGGAATACATTATGTTAAAAAAGTCTTTTCTTTCATTCTCTTGATAAAGATAAACCTAAATATATCTCGGTCAACTATATTGCAGTTACAATATCTGTGTTGTTGGTTGACTGTTTCTTTGCTTTTTATCTCACTGTAAAGCCCTCAAAAACAAGCCTAAAGTATTTGTTGTGTTAGACTGGCCAGAGAGCACAATTTCTGGTTAAACTGATCTAGGGATTCCTTTCAAAGCTCAGGGTACCTTGTTAACACAATAATGTGCAGAGTTGTCCCTCTGCTCATGGTGTGAATCTCATCTCACACAAGACAGGGTGGGGAAAAGACAACAGTGGAGAAAAAGAAGGGGGCTAGAGAGGGCAGGAACCATGGAAACTATGTGGAGTGGCTTCACTGAACCAGTGAGCCATCTCTGTGATGAGACCGCAGGGCCAAGCTGAATGGGAACAAGCCAGGCTCAGCTGGAGCTTGGGGGGAGGGTGTGTGTGTGTGGGGGGGGGGGGGGGGGGGGGGGCGTAGAGATGTGGCTGGGACAATGCTTTGAACGCAGTGGGACGCCACCTGTTCTGCTCTTATATGTGCCAGCATACATCAGAACGTCGAGACCAACAATCAATGTATCAGGATGTGGAGACTAACAGTCAAAACCTTAAAATGAGAGAAGAGAACTGCTGTATCAAAGTTTGACAAGATGATTGGCTAAAAGAGATTGTGGCAAAATCTGATTGGTTTAACTGAAAGAGGGAATGCCCTCAGTCAACTAAGTTGGAAGCGAAAAAGGAAAAAAGAGACACAGAGAGAATATAAATAAATAGACTAAGCTGATCCTGTGAAGCTTTATTACTCCATATTACAATATCATTTTCTCACTTTTCACTCACCTTTTTGAAAATCTGATTTAATGTTATTTGAAAGTAATTTATTTTTTCACCTACTGAGATTGTTTAAACTTTTCACTGAAAAGATTAATAACAAGGTAGGAAATGTTACCTGCTGTAAGAAAATAATAATAAAACAATAACAAACAAATTAGCTGTAAAAGATTGAGAAACAGTAAAGAGGTGCACTGTGTGCATTCAGTTTCAAGCATGAAAAAATTGCAACAAGAAGAGTGTACTCCTAAACATAAGTAATCAATTCCAGTGAGAGTAACAGTGAGTTCAGAAACAGTCAGTGGTTGCGAACAAGCTTCTGTAACTGTCCTTTTTCTTGAATTTGTCAATATGGTAACCTTTGGGTTTCCTACCATGCTGCATGGTTCTGCCAACAAATTCTATGATCCCAATTATTTTAAGTATTGGTTTGTAATGGTTCAGTTTTAGTAACTTAGATATAGTTTAGTGGAAAAGCTTGGTTGGAATAATACATACTGCAGCCTGAAGGCAAGCACATTCTAGGGAAACAAGGTCCTCCACACTGACTATGTTTACATGCACAAAATATTCCGTTTTTTTTACCTTTTCCGAATAAGCTGTTCAAATGGCTGATGAAAATAAATATTCCACTTATATTCCTATTTACATGCAACCGTGCAAAATAGGATTTTTCCAAAGCGTTCCAGCGGTGGCGGCCTTGTTGCACCGTGCAAACACAGCCTCCCTCTTTTATTCCTTAGACCACCTGCTTGAGAAGGTCACCGTTGCGATGTTTGTGCATATCCAAAAACTTAATTGTTAATGTCCAACTCTTTCATAATGTTTAAAAGTAGATGTGTTTCTCCTTCGTTCCTTTTGGGCATGCATCTCTACCCCAGCCTTGCAAACTGTAGTTGGTTTGTGTACAACAACCATAGGAACACACACAGCTGACCATAAGCTAATCGGGCAAGAGAGTCATAAACTGCGGTAAAAAGCCTGATTAAGACTCATATTCCAAATGTGCAGTATACATGTCCAAAGAATGCTTCTAAAATACCGACATATCCCACGTGTTAATCGGAAAATGCTGTTTTCAGGGAAAAGGCCTTATTTGGAATATGCTGCTTACTTGACCTGTATCAACTTCGGAATATTGTCATATTTGGAATAATAGTGGAATATAAGTGGGCATGTAAACGTCATCACTGTAGTTATAGGGAATTTTGAAGGGTTGGTGGATTGATTTTAATTTGACTTTGGCTTGTAAACCCTGGTTCAGATATTTATTCTTATTTTCATTCAGAAAACTACAGTGATTGACCAAACAGACTTTCTTGGTTTCTGAGTAGTTGAATTGAGTGTAAAAAAGAAATATAAACTATTATATTTCTTTTTACACTCAATTCAACTACTCAGCAAACAAGACTGTCAGTTTGGTCAATGCACACTGGTGCATGAATTGTGGTTGTACAATTGAACGGACTGATTCATTTATTTTGATAAAAATGTGCCTCTACAATAAATGCAGACTTTGAATATGTTAGCATGAATATTGCATAATTGCTCAATTGAATCCAAAATGATGTATGCAATGAACACACACTGTATGTAGAAACAATTATTGAATGCTCTGCTGCTTGCACTAATAATTAATGTTATAAATAACCGTTTGGTCTCAAGGTAAATCTAATTTTAGACCAAGCCATTATGTGTAGTACTTCAAACAGATGAGGACCAAAACTTCAATCCCAGCATCATGACAGCTCCCAATATGTTTCAAACATTTCCAGGTGAGAGCTGTCAGCTCTATCATTGGTTAGTACATGCAGCATAAACTGAGCTGTGCTAAAGATTGTAGCTCTGGGGACCAAACACCGCATGCTGAGAATCTTAAAGACTTCCGGATATCGGTCATATAGTAAAAAGCAGTTTAGATTGATGAGAAAGGCATAGGGGCAGGGTTGCTCAGAAAACAGTGACGGTGCAATCAGCTGGAATTCAATTTCCTTCTTACTGGAAGAGCATCAGGAGAACCCTTAGAGGTTTTCAACCTTATCAGTGCTTACAGTATCATAGAGGAGCCCCCTACACACATGTCAGCAGTGTTACACACTCAAGGTGTTAGGATCCTGGATCAGGGCACTGTTTTACACGCTGCTGGGATTCTTAGATATTTAGATATTTATTTTGTCCCATGTGGGCTATTTGTTTTCACGATCTGATTACATACACATGGGCAGTATACATGGGAAATTAACAGGTAAGCTACACAAAGAACAGGTACATTTACAACGACAGCATTTATTTTTACAAGGTCAGCGAGATTTTTTGTTTAGCAGTAATATGGAAGAAGGAACTAAATGTCTGCCAAAGTGAGTCCTTCTTCACCTCAAAGTCCTGTACCTGCGGCCAGATGGCACCAGTAAGAAGTGTGCTATTTAAAACTGCATTTTTAAACTGCAACTCTCTTCTTTTAAATCAAGGCTGAAGACTTATTTTTGATGCTGCCTTTTTTAAGTGATTGTTCTACATAAATTCTCTTCTTAAATTAAATGAAGAAAAAACTGAGGTGGCTGTTTTTGGAGCAAATTCGGAACGATTAAAAGTCAGCACTCAGCTTCAAACGACAATGTTAAAAACAACAGACAAAGCCAGAAATCTGGGTGTAGTCATGGACTCAGACCTGAATTTCAACAGCCACATTAAGACAATTACAAAGTCAGACTATTATCACCTTAAGAATATATCAAGGGTTAAAGGACTTATGTTTCAGCAGGATTTGGAAAAACTTGTCCATGCTTTTGTCTTCAGTAGACTTGACTACTGTAACGGTGTCTTTACAGGTCTCCCTAAAAAAAGTGGATCACATCACTCCAGTTCTCAAGTCTCTACACTGGCTTCCAGTGCCTCAAAGAATTGATTTCAAAATACTTTTGCTGGTTTATGAATCACTAAACGGTTTAGGGCCAAAATACATTTCTGATCTGCTACTACACTATGAACCACCCAGACCTCTCAGGTGGTCTGGGACAGATCTGCTTGTTGTCCCCAGAGTTAGAACTAAACAGGGGGAAGCAGCGTTTAGTTTTTATGCTCCACATATCTGGAACAAACTCCCAGAAAACTGCAGGTCTGCTGCAACTCTCAGTTCTTTTAAATCAAAGCTGAAGACTTTTCTTTTTGATTTTGCCTTTCTTTAAATAATTGTTCATTTCTTATACTGAAGTTGCATTGTTGACACTGTATGACAATATGTATAAGCTTATAAAGAGAATTAAAGTAAGACCGGTGGGACCGGCCCGTTCTGGTAACGGCAAGGATTGTGCTCGGATTACGTGTATAGAGCAACTGCTTATACATTGTCCCATACTAGCAGCCTAAAATCTCTTATTTTATCTGCTTTTATATGTTTAACTGTTTTTAACTGCTCTTTAATGTTTAATTTATTATACTGCACTGTAACTTTTATTCTTGTATTTTATCTGTTTAAAAAAAAATGTTTTGTTTTTACGTAAAGCACTTTGAATTGCCCTGTTGCTGAAATGTGCTATACAAATGAAGCTGCCTTGCCTTGCCTTCATACACTGCAATGTAACTTTTGTTCCTGAATGTTTTTTTTTTAACTTGTCTTATTCAGTTTTATCTGTTTTTATATTCTCTTTAAGGGATGTTTTTAATTGTTTTTAACTGCTCTTTAATGTCTTATGTAAAAGCACTTTGAATTGCCTTGTTTCTGAAATGTGCTATATAATAATAAAGCTGCCTTGCCTTGCATTAACTGGTATTTTGACCACTTGGGGGCAGCGAAACAAGCTGCAAACACATCAATGACATTAACACCTTATAAAGTAGTTATGGTGGACGTGTTAGCAGACATTAGCTCATTTTACACACCTTGCAGACACAAAGCAATATAATCATTGAGTCAGAGTGGTGTTTGTGTGTCCACCTGATGACTCCTAGTCCAATATTCACTCTCTTTCAGCTCTGGTTGGGTCTTTACCAACTCCTGAGGGAATGATTGTCTCTAGCTGCTAAATTATCCAGTACTGCATATTCACCAGCTAGTCTCTAAATGTGTCAGCCTTCAGTTTGCAGCTAAGTGTGACATAAAACCAAAGCAAGCTCACTAGAGCGGATGGGGACTACAGGATAATTCTATGGGTTTGTAAAAAATTAAATATCACAGAGATGTTTTTAATTACACACTATGTGATAAAAATGTAAAAGAAATAATTGATATTAATATATTTTTGAAATATATATTCATAAAGTAACAGAAACATGAAGGGTAACTTGGACAGTCAAGGTATAAAAGGTACAGCAACATATATAGACATAATAAAAGAAAGAAAAGAGAAAAAATGGTAACTGAAACCTGGTAATAGAAATTAGATGCATGTGTTACCTATAATTTGTAGGTAGGCCTACTTTACAATGCATTATTGTAATGTACTGTATACCTACCTATGAACCTGAAGTGAACATATGTGAAAATATAGTACAGGGCTTCTGTACAGGCTTCACACCGAAGAAATAGCTATATAGATGTAGATGTATATAGAAATAGATGTTTAAAGGAAATGCAGCCAAATTCAACAGCTTCAATCAGACTAGCCTGCATTAAATATTACAGTAGTCATCAGTGGAAACCTCTCCTCTGTGTGTGTGTGTGTGTGTGTGTGTGTGTGTGTGTGTGTGTGTGTGTGTGTGTGTGTGTGTGTGTGTGTGTGTGTGTGTGTGTGTCTGCTCCTCTGTGTGTGTGTGTGTGTGTGTGTGTGTGTGTGTGTGTGTGTGTGTGTGTGTGTGTGTGTTTTCTTGTTTAACTTCATTAGTATAGTTGTGGGGTCCGGACAGCTTTGTGGGGCCAAAATGCTGGACCCCACAAGGTTAAAGGGCTGTTTGAGGGTTAAGACTTGGTTTTAGGATTAGGGTTAGAATTAGGTTATGGTTAGGGTGAGGGTAAGGGTTAAGGTTAGGCATTTAGTTGTGATGTTTAAGGTTAGGGTAAGGGGCTAGGGAATGCATTATGTCAATGATGCATTCCCCACAAAGATAGTCCCCACAAAGATAGTGAGACGCACTATGTGTGTGTGTTAAAAGCAGGTTCAGATCCAGTCTATCCCCCCCCCCCCCCCCCCCCCCCCCCCCCCCCCTCCCCCCTCTCCCCCCTCCCCTCCCTTCCTCCCTCCCGCCTTCTGCCATTGGTTCCTCCCAGCTGCCCCGCCTTCGGCAAAAATAAAGCCTGCTGTCTGCTGCTGAGACCCGGCTTAATATCGCATGAACTACGGCAGCAGCCGCCAAGAGGAGACAGAACGCGAGAGAGACTGGTACCGCTGCTGAGCCGGGGACAAGCTGCTGTCGGTGCTCTCCATAAGATCTTTAGAAAGAGAAGTGAAGCCGAGGCACAGCACAGGGGCGGACACTCAATAAGAAACACTAGAAGGGAGGTTTGCGGAAGAAAGCAAAAAGGATCACTTTATACCGGCAAACAGTGCCTGCTGTACACAGACAACACACACACCTTCATGTTGTGGGATTAATGAGAGTAAAGAGAGACACCGGTGCGTAAAGTTGATGAACTGATCCGCCCGTTTCCACTGTGAACATTATTACTGTATTTTTTTTATTTTTTTTTGGAGGATCGCTCTGTTCCCGAGGTCCCGGATCCAGCGTGGATTTTAGAACCCATCATAGTGTCTTTGTCTGTGGATGAGCGACGCTTGTCGGATGGTAAGGCTTCCAGAGGAGCGCTGCTGGGAGACACTGGAAGGGTCCCTGTGAACGTGCCACATGCGTGTGGAAGATATGGATATGCTTTTGCTGTAGCCAAGATTTGCCGCGGTTTTTATTTATTTAATATTTTTGACTGCGTGGGTGTTTGTTTTGTTAATAAAATATTAAGATTTTTATTATTTTTTTTTACTGTTAAACGACCGCAGAGATTTTAAGACTCATCGTGCGGAATTACAACCATGAACTTTGTTATCAGTTTGGTACACATCCTTTTGGCAGCGGTTCTTCACCTATCCACTATCAAGGTGAGTGTTTGAGTTTTTTTGTAATATTAATAATTAGACAGCGATGTTTGTTCTAATTCACACGTGTCTATAACGCATGCCGGCTCTATCAATCATTTTAGATTCCTGCTGTACATGGCGCAAAGAAAACACTAATCACATCCCTAGTGAGAAACGTTACACACGCAGGGAAATTGTTGTCTAATTGCTGAAAGTGTATTCTATATGGAAAAGTATTATTAAATGAACATTTTACTAAGTCTACCTAAAAGCCCTTAGTCTTACTTTGTCCATTTTGTTGAAACACCCATACGTATGTAACCTTTTTTTTTTTGCAAAGCCAGACTCCATTTAAAAACCAGTGAGGTTAAGATTTGCTTTAAAGGCTACGTGCAAAGAGACGCGCTTGATGAAATAGCTATACGTAGGCCTATTCATTTAGTGTCTTTTGATTCTGTAAAACAATCATTCAATTTCGGCATATATTTTGTTCACCGCAAAGTACTTTGTTGAATAGAAATACAGCTTAAATTGGGTTTGCTTATGGGCTACGACTCACTAAACTGGGTGTAATAGTCATACAAGTTGTGAATTATGATTAAACGAATGTTGCTTCCAGGATTACCTCTATGCCGAATGAAATAGTAAACGATAAGATTCCGCAAAAGTTTCTCAGTTAGTAATATGGTCAATATTTCCGAGGAGTGTGCATTAAACTGTGAGATTTCTTAATAGAGTTCTGCCTAGTGCGCCTCCATGAGAACTGACTGTTAAGTGCGGAGTGTAGTTTGGACTCTGTACAGTTTGTCAGCTAGTCAGCTGCAGGGTTTATTCCCAGTCACTCTTTTTTATCTCACGGCGATCCAGAGAGAGAGAGAGAGAGAGAGAGAGAGAGAGAGAGAGAGAGAGAGAGAGAGAGAGAGAGAGAGAGAGAGAGAGAGAGAGAGAGAGAGAGAGAGAGAGAGAGAGAGAGAGAGAGAGAGAGAGAGAGAGAGAGAGAGAGAGAGAGAGAGAGAGAGAGAGAGAGAGAGAGAGAGAGAGAGAGAGAGAGACCCGGTTTCTCCTGTCCTACCGCCCTGCAGGATGCCCACTTCTTTCCCACACAGGCCGATCCCGCTTTGGCTTTCTCACGCAATCTCTTCGCCTGTTACAGCAGCCACATAAGGTGAACGTAGGTCTGCAAGGAATACCGATTCGTTTTTACAATCAAAACAAAGGCCGGTTCCTGTTACTCCTTTCAGAATAAATCTAAGCCGTAAATCAAGCAATTTCATGAATTGGAGTGAATATTTGAAAGGATATTTACTGAGTTGTACTTTCTTTTTGCCTACAAAGAAAGTCAGTCAGTTGTTGGAATATTGCTAGGACTCTTTGGTTTCAACTTCAAATGATTAAACTTATAAAAGTATGGCATTTTTTTCAATTATAGAATGCCCATTTAAATTTAAATTAATTATCCTTTGGGCAGCATACCTTAGATTAAACTGTTTGAGCAACAGGTTGCAGCGCTTTTATTTTGAAGGTACATCAGCCTTGCTCCCCAGCTGCGTGTTTGCAGCTTGTATGACGGGCCTGATGCTTTTGATGCTTTTTTTTTTAATTTTTTTTGCGTGAGACGCGTCTTGACATTTTATTCTGATATCAGTCTTTATGATTAGGAAGCTGTTGTCATCCTGCTGTGGATTGGGCTTCCCCATAAATCATATTGTGATTAATGAGCTGAAAATAAAAACCTTAAGGCCTAGATACTGTCATTTAATACGACTTGTACAGTAAAAGTTAACGAGATACATTTTGATTTGTTTTATGGTGATGACATTTTGTATAGAGGCAGTGCTGCATGCAACAGGAGACATATTTAACACCTGGTCTAATGTGCATCTCTTACAGACTGCCAGCATTAACAAGGGAGTGGAGAAGAGTAAAAATGAAGGTAAGTTTTCTTTCTCCATTAGAACTGTCTACTTTAAGGACTTCTTCCTTTCCTCAGTGTGCAGGCCAGATAACTACAGGGCCACCTAGTGGACAAGTGATAAACATTTGTATGTACTCTGCATCAGACTTGCTTTGTTTTTTTAAATGTTTGACATGTGTGTGTGTGTGTGTGTGTGTGTGTGTGTGTGGAGGGGGGGGTATTTGTTCATCAGTGTGAGCTGAGGATTGTTTTCTGTACTGAGCAGACGGGAATCAAAGTTCCCAGCGGTGAAAGGTCTGAATCAGGACTTTGGAGTCGCCATAAATGAGGTGCAGATTTCAAAACACGAGTTAATGTAAGATTAAAGGTGTAAATAAGTCAATGCCTCCACAATAATGCGCTTCAGTTGTTTTTTGTTTTTTTTCCACCAATCTGTTGTGAAAGAACACAGTCAATACATGAGCAGACAGTCAGCCTTGGTTCAATGCCATACTCATGTTTGTTTGACAGTGACAATGCGGTGCTGAGGCCAAGGTTAGCCTCTGTTAGTTGGTTATGGATGGAGACACAGATTAGTCACTGCAAACGGCATCACTGGACAGGTTGTGTGGTTGTTGCTAGTGTTTGTAGAGGAGCAAAAATCTGCCATCTGCATGCTGCTAACCTTCACACACCTACACTGTCAGAGATCCCACCACCTGTCAAAAGCTGTCATATAAACTGTTTCAAGACTGTGACCTGATAACTCCTGGTGGAGAGCTCTGAACCGTTATTAATATGACTTGTTAAGTCCATCTCGGCCAGAATGGAGATTAATATATTTTTTCAACAACAGCAGATCCCACAAAGAGATTGTGTCTTGCAAATGCTTTCTGACTTCTCCACCCTGTCTGTGGTTCTCAGCCCCAAGCCCATTCATTCCTACTAAACACACAACTGCGCACATAACAGTGTGTTCAACGCACCCGTTTCAGTTTAAATAAACATGTTGCAATGTGGCTAAACGTGCCCCATGACATGCAGTTGAAGTTAAATAAATACTAATTTATTAATCCCGCAAGGGGAATTACAATGTTTTCACTCCGTTGTTAGGCTACACATTACACACACATGCTCAGTAGTGTATGCTCTAATGGAAAATGTCAGAGTGAGGGGGCTGCCATTGCTGGACAGGCACCCCGCTTAAGTTGCCCCCACCTCCAGCCAAGGTGCTCTTGGCAGTGCCCAGGAGGTCCATATGGGGACTTGAATCACCGACCCTCCGGTTCCCAACCCAACTCCCTACAGTATGAGCTACTGCCACCTCAAAAGTGGATAAGTTAAGTTAAGACTTTTCAAAACACAGTGTCCGTGCTGATTGTGATTAAGTAACATGTCACCCAGTGCAACAGTGTGGCTCACTGATGTGTATTTAATATAGTTTAGGACAACAATGGAGCTCTATGGCGCCGATGAATGAGATGGATCAGACTGATACACAAACAAAACTCGTTACGATACATTCGTTAGTTTGGGTCTTGTCATTAGATTTGTTGATGATAAGAATCATGTAGAGTATCACCAGAGTAACTATTAAAGGATGATGTTAGACAGAGCAAATGTCTGCAACCTTGCTTCGGAGATAGCGTGAGTGTAGGGCTGCATGATAGTTTGTTTAATCGTCTACATCGCGACGTGAGATGTTAAGGCTACAACTTTTTTGCTGCTTGATAGAAAAGTAAACTTCGATACAATGCTGTCATGTGAGTCAACCAGTGTATTTATCTATCTAATGTCCCTCTCCAAAATAATATTATAATATATAAAGGAAGGATAATCACAGACTTGTATATGTCAACGTTCAGTTTCGAAACATTGAATAAAATGTCCAAAATTCAATGAAAGTAGAGATCCGATCTTTTGTTGTACTTGCAAAGCCCGTTGTATGGGATCATCCATGTTATTTTGGGGTAATTAAAATTAGGTAGAGAAAGACTAACCCATATTTCTGAGATAGATATTTTGAAAAACGGGTCAAATTTGACCCGAAGACAACACAAGGGTTAAAGTTCAACAAAGAATGGTTCGCATAAGAAAAGTTCCTTTTTCATTTTTATTTTCTATGTAGATGCACTCCCCTACAAAACTCACCCCAGTAGTCGAGAATAATTTATTATTTCCAAATAGAGCTATTTATATAGTCTTTTCTCATATCGTAATACATATTGCAGGAAAAAAAATATTGCAATGTCAGTTTTTTCCAATATCGTGCAGCCCTAGTTGAGTGTGTTGGCATGAGGCCGTGGTCTGCTGACTGAACCAAATCCACCCAGCAGGTGCTAGTGTTTAGCTGCTCGTGTCTGCTGGCCCCGGTCACTGCAACTAAAACAGCAGAGTCATTCATCATAGATCTGGAGTGATGCATGGTGCTGCAAAGATGAATCGATATCAACTATTAAATCAATCGAAAACTATTTTGATAATCGATTTGCAGTGTTTGAGGGAAAAAAGTCAAAAATCTCTGATTTTAGCTCCTTAAATGTGATTAACAAAACGATACATTTGGGAACGGGGTTTTTTGTGCATTTTAGGTCTTTATTTGATAGGACATCTTAGACATGAAAGGGAAAAGTGAGAGGGGGAATGACATGCAGCAATGGGCCGCAGGTCAGAATTGAACCTGCAGCTGCTGCGGCGAGGACTGAGCCTCTGTACATGGGGCACACGCTCTACCAGCTGAGATACCCAGGCGCCCCAGTCAATATGCTTTTAATATTTATATTCATTTTTCTATATCTGATGTCTCACCAGAGAGCTTCCACTGTAACATGAGAGTATTTTACTCTACACTCTGTAAAGGCAACTTGCCTTATCGTGCCTCAGCTAAAGTTACGTAACCATGTCCAGTGGATGGTATGGTTGAAATACTGCGTAAAAGACTTTTCAAATGAAATTCTCAGGGATCCATGTGTATTATTTGTAGCATTTAAAAAAAATCATAAAAGCTAACAGTCAGTCTGCAGCATTAATCCAGAAGTAGAGCTTGCACAGGGGTGGGCTTCCTGGGGTCACATGTCAGAGGTGAACTCTGGCGCCACAGTGCCTGAGGTCATGGCTGCTATGGCAAACCAGGGGTCGGGAGTTAGCTGGGGGTCGCTGGGAACCTAGTCCTATGGACTGTGGGACGGATTATTCTGGGCTGCACAGGGAATGGAAATACAGAGACGGCTGGCAGGTCACTCAGTTTTATTAAGTCTTGAGATTGGTATCAAAACTGTTATCAACTATCTGCTCTTGATCTCCAAATATTACTTGACGTTTTTGTTTTGTAGTTTTGCAGAGGGGATGTCAAAATGTTGCTGCTACGTAGAATACAGTATATTTGACAAAGTGTTGCTTCTGCTTTCCAACTCAGTCAAGGTTGCATTTTTCTGTGTAGCTGCTTTAGTGTAATTATTGCCACTGAAATAATTCAAAATGTCTGTTGTTGCTCTTATTAGTTTTTTTTTCATGTTTTGTCACATGGTCATTACATCCTTGTTATCGACTAATACATGTGTGATTATTGTATTTTCTTGTGATCTTGGAATTTAACCTTTTCTACTTTTGCACACATTTCTGGGAGTTTATTGGAGCATTGTCAATTTCTACCCAAATGGTTGGGCAGGTTGTTTTCATCCCTACCGGTTTGACATATTGTCCGTACAAGATTGTCACTGGCACAAAAATGTTATTGTTGCTGCTCAGGCCACAGATCTATGGCACTGTTTGCTTGTTGAGCTTGTCTTGTGTATTGGGCATCACTTAGGAAAATAAATGACTGAGGTATTTTTGCTGGCAACAGATAAGCAAGTGCTCTATTCTTCACCACAAAAAAATTATTACATAAAGCTTTTCTATTCACTTTTCACACTGGCTATAAGGAAGATGACTAATGATGATGATGAAAAGATGATCAATCCTCTTGTCTTTTTTTTCAGTTATCCTTTTCACAGAAGTCATCACCAAGAGTATGTGTCAGCCCAGGGAGGTGCTGGTGGACATCTTCCATGAGTATCCGGGGGACACAGAACATACCTACGTTCCTTCCTGCGTGGTCCTCAACCGCTGTGGAGGCTGCTGCAGTGATGAAGCAATGGAGTGTGTACCCACGGAAACCAGCAACGTCACATTGCAGGTGACTTAACCATTATTTTGTATTGTCGATTATTTTCTCGAACTAATCGATTAGTTGTTTGGTCTATAAAATGTCAGAAAATGGTGAAAATGTAGCCTGGTTGACACCAGACCCTTCTCAGTTGTAACTGAGAGTGGGTCTGGGGAAGGTTCATTCACAGCTCATTTCCAAAGGGGCGTCGCCAACGGACACCGCTCACATGCCTCTGGGCGCAACTGGATAGTCCTTCAACCAATCAGACCATCAACTTGTTGCTGTGCTTCGGTGGCCTTCATGTTGAATGGAAACAATGCCGTCGCTGCGCTATCGTCATCGTGTAAAGCCCGCCTCAACAGTTGTGATTGGTGCCTCAATTTGGAAAAATTGGAAATGGGCTTGAATGGGCTCTTGGCCAGACTGACTTGCAGAGCAAATCTCAAATTTTCCAGAAGTTCGTCAGGGTTTTCCCAGGCTAGATAAAAATGTCAACCAGTGTTTCCCAAAGCCCAAGATGACATCCTCAAATGTCTTGTTTTGTTCCACAACTCAAATTATCTTCAGTTTACTGTCACAGAGAAGTATCGAAACTATAAAAATATTCACAGTAAAGAAGCTGGAATCAGAAATTGTATTATATAATCGATTATCAAAATAGTTGGCGATTAACGTATTAGTTGACAACTCATCGAATCATCCTTGCAGCTCTAGTCTTCGTCAGCAGATTGACTTTGCTTAGTTGTAATGGAGATAGCTCCGATGTCATCACATGATCCAAGTATGTAGTTGTATGTATCATGTGACTGAATTTCCATACTGGGTCACATTGTGACAACTGAGCCATCTCTATGAAAACTGAACTCCACCCACTCATGAAGACTAAAATTGAGTGTTCTAGAAAGAAAAAAAAGGTAGTAAGAAGAGCTTGTGTTAAGATGATTTAGTTAAATCCTTAAATTGGACATTTCTAAGCACAGTCATATGGTTAGGGTTAGTAACTCTTTGTAATTCTTGAGACATGCATTATGAAAAAGGCTTGTTAGGCAAAGGTTAGAGACATGGAATGTTTACATCCATCAGCAATCTCAGGTATGTCGTTTACCTCAGCCAGTGTGTTTTACAGCCATTAGTGGTGTGTGGTCACAGCCTCTACTGTCCTCCAACCATGCCGGCTGTTTGACATGGATGTTGGCTGGGGAATAGGGACGTAGAGTAATAAAGACAGGTCACGTCTTCGAGCCGTTTGGTTACAGAACAGTAAGGGGCTGTGGCACTTAGACTGCATGTTACGGAAAGTCACGTTTTAATCTAAACCTTATGTCCTCTGTTTCTCTTCAAGGTAATGCAGTTTAGACCAATGGTATCGCAACATACAATTCACTTAAGTTTCACAGAGCATCAAAAGTGTGATTGCAGGTAAGAGACTGCAGACCTCACACACAGTGACAGCGATGCGATGCAAGCAAAAAAACTAAATCATCTTGCTCTTTTTAATTTCAGACTAAAGCCAGATGTTCAAGCAAAGAAAGAATAGTAAGTACGTGTTCCGTTTTTTTTCCTCGTTTTCTTATCTGTTCGAAAGGTTTCAGATTTCTCTCATGATCTCTGTATTCATGTTGAGATGCACACACCTTCCCCTTTCTCTGACTTTGTTGCGCTGTATGTTAATGAAGAGTTGGTAAGATGTAATATTAGGGCTCCTTCCAGTAGTGATAGCATTATTGTCAATATGGGGTGCGTAAATTGATTAGTATTTAGACCTTAATATGCTTTGTCTAAACACAACATTGGATACAACTTTTCCCATAAGTCTAAAGTGGCAACATTTTAAATAAGAATAAAAAAAAACATTACAAAACAGCAGTGGATAGCACTGTCGCCTCACCGCAAGAGGCATGTTCTCCCCGGTCTCTGGCCTCCACTCAGTCTAAAAAGGTTAGGTTAATTGTTGACTCTAAATTGCCAATAGGTGTGAATGTGAGCATGGTTGTCTCTCTCTGTGTCAGCCCAGTGATTGACTGACGACCTGCCGGGGGGTGTACCCTGGGTCCCTCCAAATGTCAGCTGGTATCTGCTCCGACCCTGTAGACGATAAGCAGTTACAGATAATGGCTGGCTTGATGGATGGATTGCAAATTTGACCAGACATTCAATTCCAGATTTTTTGCTATGGAACCAAAAAAAAAAAATACTAAGTTTCAATACCCACTACTAGCTTTTTGAACTTTGGTTTAATATGTACAGACTTATTTAAGTTTCTCTGCTCTTTCAATTTAGTTCAACAGAAAATGATCATGCTCAGTGATGTCACAATTTAGGAAATCAAAGCATATGATCCAACTCAAGTTTACAAGTGTACCATCATGTTTACTGTAGAACAGGAAGTTTAGAGAGTATGGCCTTCAGATCCTGTCTTCCACCTAACTTTGCAGAATCTCACATTTTGAGCATGCTCTTTTTATGGCAGCGGGTTTAGTACTTTATGGTGCGGCTATAATAGCGTGAGAGATTGAGGCGTAGCCAGCCAGCTTCAGACCACCCGCTGCTGTCTGCACTCTGACTCCAGTTGCACAAACCTGACCCTCTGCCCCTCGGCTACTTCTCCAGTCTAATCATAGCAACAGGTGTCATGCAGTTAACCTATTTTTAGGGGTTGTTACGGCCTCCCATTTAAAAGAAACAAACCAAAGCTCAAAAGGGATTGGAGGATGCAACAGATAAAAAAGGATGCCAGACACAAGGTTAACAATTAACCAACAAGCTTTAATAATGCAAAAATATCCCCAAATGTAGCAAACAGAGAGAAACAAAAAGGGACTGGAGACCCTGGCCAAAAAGAACTAAAGATGGAAAGACGTTGGATCAACCTCACAATGGGCCATCGCTCCCAGCGTCTCCCCCTATATTACTTAAAAAGGGTAAACTAATCCTAGAACAAATAACTGAACTACCGGAAATCTCCAGCCCCAAACTAACAATAAACTAAAAAAAAAAACACCGAAGTGTGCATGGAGGTTGGGAAACACAAACCTGCTTGTGGAGAAAAAAGGCTTCTTATCACCTTCCCCCACTCTACCTGAGCACTGATTACGCTCAGGTGTGCAACCTTCGTGAGGAGAGAGAGAGAGAGAGAGAGATAGAGAGAGAGAGGAGAGAGAGAGAGAGAGAGAGAGAGAGGAGAGAGAGAGAGAGAGAGAGAGAGAGAGAGAGAGAGAGAGAGAGGAGAGAGAGAGAGAGAGAGAGAGAGAGAGAGAGAGAGAGAGAGAGAGAGAGAGAGAGAGAGAGAGAGAGAGAGATAAAGGAGGAGCTCGAGACAAATGGAAGTGTCATCATTGATTGAGAGAACTCACTCCCCTGTCACAGTTGTCATAGGGCTGTGTGTGTTGAGGCATGCGTGTGGTTTGTGTTTCTTAAGGCTTTTCAGTGGTAGGTCAGGTTGTTTAATTGGATAAGAGGAGTTTGTGTGTGCCAAACTGTGCTTCGGCGGCTTGAAACCTGATGGATTGGTGGAGGATAGATGGGACTGAGCTGAGCTTCGTCCAGCCTTGTAGAATGTCTGCCTGTCACCGTGCACGTAGGCAGCTAGTTTACCCTGTGCAGGGTGGGGTAAAGGTGCTATAAAGATGATGTGCTCATTCATACAGTCGGTTACACCATAATAAACCCAGATACACCTAGCCCCGTCCTATTCGATGGATCAATATCCACCCCGCTAATGAGGAGACCAGCTGACAGTCCCTGTATCTGCTTAGGTGTCTCTTCTTTTTCTCCTGCCTCCTTCTCTGTTTGTTCAGAGCCTGAAGTTGGCCACCAGCTACCACTGTGGCAGGTGGATTTTCTAACTAACTTAAGAATACACATTTAAGTGCTGTCAAGTTATTAACAAAATCAATATAATGAATGACCTTTTGTGCACAGGTTCCATTCTTTTTTTTACCTGTTTCCTTTTTTATTTATCTGCAACAAAATTCCACTCCCATTTCTATGGCAGCGAAATAAATTTGCCAAGGCATTTGTCCTGTTATCTCTATGAGAAATGGTTATCTTTAAGGCTGTCTGCTGGCCTGTAGTGTGCTGCACTGATAAGTGCTTGCTACTTCTACTTGCTGTCCGGGGCTTTTATCTGTTGCATGTTTCCTTTTATTTCAGATGATAGATGGCCACAACAGCTACAGTACAGAATTCAAGTACAAAAGTACAGATATGTGTGTGTGTGTGTGTGTGTGTGTGTGTGTGTGTGTGTGTGTGTGTGTGTGTGTGTGTGTGTGTGTGTGTGTGTGTGTGTGTGTGTGTGTGTGTGTGTGTTCATCGTAGCCTTGAGAGTTCACAGATAAGTTCAGCTTTGGGTTGCTTTGCTCCTGTTTTCATACAGGAGGTCTAGACCAGTGGTTCCCAACCTGGGGTCCAGGCACCCCTCAGGGGGGCGGCAAAGATCACAGGGGGTGCGCAAGTCTTTATCTGGTTTGAGGTTGAGGTAAAAAAAAAAATATTTGCACATGTTTAACAAATTATGATAATACACTAGAATATATAATGTATACAAAAGTCGGTATAAAAACTATATATTTTTGTTCTCGCTTAAAAATTGTAGGACGGCGACTTAGTAGGCCAAACCTCCGGGACCTCTTAACCTGTGGCCCTTGCTGTCATCAGGTCAGCTGCTAGCATCCTCATTTTTTCCTGCCGCCACGGCATCACTATTTCATGAATAAAAACATGGCGGAGAAACGTAAAAGTGCTGATAACTGCTCTGTATCAAAAAGAAAGTAAGGCTCTATCTCGAGAGTTACCTCAACTTCGGTTTCGGAGGGGGGGGCTCAGCTTTTCTTAGACATAAGTAGGGGGGGGGGGGGGGGGGGGCGCCAAGGAAAAAAGGTTGAGAACCACAGGTCTAGAAGGTGATACAGAATTGATCCTTTTGCTTGGATGTGTGTTGTGCAAAGTGAAATCAGTTCTTTGAGACAAAGCATAGTTCCATTTTGACCCATAGTAACTACCCTCATATATCTAGTTCTGTCCTTGTTGTGTCTCTGGTGTGGCCTTCCATCTCTTCAGCTGAGCACTGTAACAGATACTGCAACAAATATAGTGTCTACCTTAACATCAAACTATTAGACATTCATTTTTCATCTCCTTGCGCCTCCTGTGGGTGACCACAAAGTGTTAGGAGGAGTTGGCTCAGTTGGCTTTGGTTCCAATTGCTTGACTTAAGGTTCTGCACTGATGCAGACAAATTTTGGAATCATCTTCTGACTTTATCAAGAATCTTCTTTGCTCCTAATACAAATTTCAATATTTTATCCATGGCATCGATTTGCAATTATGACAATGCAAACTAAGATTGGACCCAAGTCATTAATTGCTTCAAACATAAAATCCCTTAAATTGTTACAGCACATTAAAATACATTTTTACTTCCTTATTATAATGTCATTTATGTTCTTGTTGAAATAGAATGTTGGGGAAGAACATTTGATATCAGTGGTGGAAGGGCAGGATTAAAAATAAAAAATTAAATTAAGTTCCAGTGCCAGCTTTATTGGCTCAATTTGTTTTTACACCTACTAGTGTAGGACGATGTCACCTTGGGAGATTAATTGATTTCCAGAAAGTGTTTCCTTCAAATGGATGCCAGAGTGGGGTGGATTAGTTTAATACCTGAAACATTAAATCTGAGCCACAAATCCTGTCTTGTGTGTAAACAAATGCCTTTACAAAGCGATCTTAGTGAGGGGTGGTTTGGGGTGTGAGGAGGAAGGGAGAGGATAGGGATGTTGCATGAGTGTCTGTGTCTGCCCTTTCTGCAGAATTTGCTCTATAGCTTAGATCTCTCTCTCTCTCTCTCTCTCTCTCTCTCTCTCTCTCTCTCTCTCTCTCTCTCTCTCTGTCTCTCCCTTTTTGCTTCCCTTGCAGCCACTGTGCGCCTTGCTCAGAGAGAAGAAAGCGCTTGTTTGTGCAGGACCCTCTCACCTGTAAATGTTCCTGCAAATTCACACAATTAGACTGCAAGTCCAGGCAACTTGAGTTAAACGAAAGAACTTGCAGGTTTGTTTACCATACATACACGATAAACGGCGTGCCTTGAATTCCTTTTTTTCCCCACCCGTCTACCCATCTCCACGCCCACCGCTGTGCTTCAAGCAAAGATTGACTGCATGCTTCTTCCTGCTTTTTCATGTTGTGTTGGTGTTTGTTCATTGGAATGTGGCAGCTTCTCTGTGCTTGCATTGTCTCTTGTTGCAACAGTCACATCCGTTTTAATCCAGTGTGATTTAGGGATGCTAATTTAGATTTTTTTTTTTATCGATAGCCGACCCTCGTTAACCGATCATTAACCGTTAACCTACAAGCAGGCAACTGAGTCCCAGTTAAACTATACTTCAGCGCTGTGAAGATAGGTCTAGCAATGCGAGACTACAGTTCACCTGTCCAGGAGGCTCGAGCGAACAGCTGCAGACTTGAACCGTTCGTGCAGCAACGATGTTGCGTGCATTGTCACGCATGTAGCCCCTTTCCTGGAACGGCCTGCCTCTCCGTGCGGCCGACAAAGATCCGCAGGTGTTCGCAACACGTATGTCCAAATCTGTCTCCACCTGAGTTGTTGTCAGCTGGGTGTCTGATCGGGATACTCTGTATGGAGGACGGCCGATTTAACCCGCCAGTCCTCATCGATTTAGTGCCATGTGTCACGTCGCTCTCTGCTGTAAGCGCCGTCCAGCAGAGAGCCACGAATTTAGCAGAAAAAGGGCTTAAAATGGAATGGAGTACAAAGTTAACACCATCAAGTTAACTAGCAGTTAAGAAATAGATTGTATGGACTGTTATTTTTACCATGCAACACATTGCTTTTACTTTTTGTTTTGATAAACAAAACTGATAGTATTAATCGGTCAAAATCTTGGTTAACGGTTAATCATTAACATCCATTACAAAGCCCAGGAGGATTGCTCCAGCCCATGTAAACATTTAAAGGGTTGGTTCACCCATTAGCTCTGGTGGTATCTGGCTGTGCAGACAGTTTTTATTTTCAGGTTTTACAATATCCACTTACTGCCACCCTAATACAATTAAGGTAAATGCAATTTCATTTGTGGTGTAAAAAAAAATTATCTAATTGTGAGCATTTTTCTTGGGACTATTTTGTCAGCAGAAAGTAGTTCCAATGAAAGATGAATATAAATGTCATTTTCCTGGCCAAATGGTTAAGGTACATATCACATTACCCCAACGCCCCCTGCTTGAGTCCGGCCAGGGGCCTTTATTGCATGTCCCACTACTACCTTTTTAGTTACAGAGTTTTCACGGTCTTCATTTGCGGATAGTTAGCTCAGTACTGTTTATTTATACTGAGCCAACTCCATTTGCTGATGAAGACTGTGAGAGAATGCCGAAAGCTCCTGGGGGAAACAATTCAATTCATTGGTCATTGGACCTTGAACTAAGATCGTTTTTTTTTTCTGAAACATTTTGCATGGCCAGATACCACTAGAAGGATCTGAAAATATAATTCTTTCATTCTTTTTTTTTTTTTTTTTTTTAAATCACCAATTTGGAGATACAAGGTTTTCACATGCCAGTGATGATATATTTATCTTCCTGTGAGGGAGGTGGAAATTCAGTCTTGCTTTGTTACCAGTTAAGTAGAGTAGACAAGGAGTCAGATAAAAACGTTGTGCAGGTCTAGCAATGACAGGGTCTCCACGGTCATTCTTTTTAACAAAGGCTTACCGGTTATCGTGTTCATGCTGCTTGCATGTCACATTCACTGGTTTTTTCTCATTACTTTTAAACACTCAATACTAATAAATAGGTGTGGAGTTAAACTCATCACCCCGACTGTGTGCAGCAAACGGCTAAATAGAGGAGTGCTGGGACTGCTGCCTCTAGTTAACAAGGTGTCACGACCTCTCCTGACCCAGCCACTTCCATGACCCCTGACCCCTGTGGACCCCCCACATGGCTTTGGATTTAGAGAGCCACACACTTCTTGGTGAAGTGATGACTGACCTGATTCCAATTGGTTGCTCAGTGGTCAAGAGAGAGAGAGTGGAGGGGACCTAAGGGTGGGGGGTCTCTGGAACTGGGGTTAGAGGCCTGTTCAACCCCCACCACTCCACCCCACCCCCCAGTTCCAGCTACTACCCCACCATCTGAACCCAAAGCTACCAGAAAACATAGTGACATGAGAACTTGATGCAAAGATCAAATGTTTATGTTTTACTAAAATTTAAAGACCAAACCTTTAACTGAAAAAGTACATTTTATATACAGCGGAAAAAGTACCAGGAGGTGGAAACTGACCCAGGTCATCTATCCCCCAACCTCCCTTACTATCCCCTTCTGCTTCCTGTCTCTAAATAATCCCTTCTTTTTTTTTTTTTTTTTTTTTTTTTAGCATGGAGCAGTTATGTTAAGTTAGGACATCATGCACATCATATTATGTGAGACAAGGCTATATAAAACCAATTTGCTGCTTGTCACTTAACCAGACTTTCATCTTGTTTTCCACAGATGTGATAAACCGAGGAGATGAGACCAGCAACACTGTTATGAAGGAATTATTTTCTTTGCACAGCACTTTGAAACCCGAGGATGCATTCCCTGCAAGGACACGAAACGACAACGCAAGACAGGACATTCTTGGCGCAGATCTTGCCACTGTCTGTTTTCTGCCTAAAGATATTAATATATGTACATATACTATAAGTACATCGACAATGTGTATTGCTGCTACATAAAAAACAAAAACACTATTTAAAGCAAAACGAATGCGCCACTGGCGTGTGAATGGGAAAAGCTTCAGTGACGTTCTGCTCTTGGGTAGAACTGGTAAAAGAAATGTTATTTTTATGTAACACTTCACTGGATGCTGGTCTGCTGTGGATATGAATATCTTAAACATTTCTTAGTAACAAAAAAAACTGGTGACTATAACTTCAACGAGCGGTGCAGCAGAAGCCAAACTCACCTCCGAACTCTGACAGAAGAGACAAGGAGGAGACGGAATGGAGGACGAGGAGGCGGAGGTGGAGGAACGCCTGTTGTACTTTAACTGAGTGGCAGGTCCAAGAACTGTTTCCCTCTGTGACATGATGTGAAGTTTTGTCTCCAGTGTATGAACGGACTCCAGCTGGTGTGAGAACACACCTGACACATTTCTCAGTTTCCTGAAGTGACTGTGGATGCAGGTTTTGTGGCGTGATGATGGATAATGTGAAGATGACCTTTCCTCATAGAAGGATTATGTGACGATGGCAAGAACTGAACTTAAGCTTAGCTAATTAAGTTAAGCAAGTACAACAATTTTAGTCAATGTTAAAATTGTGTTAGGGTTAGGACTATAACCCATCAGGGTTATAGGTTAGAAACAAGTACCTGTTTCTGGTCCTTCCTCCTTTATGTAACCTGTCCTTGGTGGAAAAAACAGATGTCTTTCTTTTTGTGCACAGAGTTTATTATTTGCATTTTAAGGTATTGTTTCTTTTTACAAAATGTCTTGAGAAAAGGCTGTCTGAAGGGATATTACTATAGGTATATATGGAGAAAAGAAGTGACAAGCTGATCACAGATAGGCACCTCACTGTAGAAATCCTCAACCTTCCAGTTTTCTTATTTAATGGCTTTGTGTGTTCCAAAGAAATAGTCAGGCATCCACAACAGAGCAGTTTATCATAAACGATCTGTATATACTTACTAGCTATCCCTTTGTCTAGTACACTACATCTTATTTATAGAATATGTTCAGTATTCTGATATTTATATGGCGTGTTAAGGTTATTTGTACTCCTCAACTGTTCTAAGTCTGTCCAGATATTGAATGGAGAACATGTATGACTGTAGACTCTTTTATTGTGGGAAAAAGGACTGAAAGTGCTTTGACATTCCTTTTTTGAACTAAAGCTGTGTTTCTCACCAGCCGGATGGGGATCATGGTTGGCCTGTTGAGCGATAGTAACTGCAGCCACCGACGTGCGTGAATGAAATGCCAACACAAGTGTTTTTCATTTTGGCCTGGGTCGATTGACACATGGTTTTGCACTTGTGGGCCCAAAGGCACATCATATGGAGGACCGAAGGAGTTTCGTTTCTGCTGCTCAGCTCTGACGTAATTTAGCGAAGACTGTCCAATCTGACTGAGGCCTCTAGTCTGACGGTGGTAAACTGGCAGTGTTTTCTCTGACTTTAACCAAGGCACTAACATAACCTCCTCATTCCCAAGTATTACATTGTGTGGTTTAGTAGGATACAGCCACTTACCACAAATCAAACATTTCCTTTAATGCTAAACTGTTACCATATGAGAAAAAGACCTTCCTCATTAATGAGCCATAATGGAGAAAAAAAATAGAAATACATTTTAGTAAAGTTGCAAGGTATATATTTAATAGTGAATAACAAAGCAACAAGTTTAAGTAAGACAATGAATAAATACTATACTGATGAGATATATATATATATATATATATATATATATATATATATATATATATATATATATATATATATTAAAAAAAAAAATTTGAAATAAGGTCACCATTTCACGAACTGTCGTGAGACCGGGTTGCAGCCTACAGTAGCTTATTTTGAATGTATTACAGATTGATGTCCAGGAGCTGTGCTTTGACAGACATCAGTCAGTCAATTATGTGATACAGTTTTTCTGGAGGCGACTGGCTCTCAACAGTTAGTATGTATGTCATTGAAATAATAACGTGTGCTCAAATGAGTGATTTTTACCCTTAAATTCTTTAAGAGAACCAAAACAAACCAGAAAAATTTCATAAAGTAACACTGTATTATATTTTATTATTAGCTCAAACCTTTAAATACAGTATATACATGTAACTCAGTCAGAAATCAAATTCTTACATTGACCACTGTTTATTTCAGCATGTGCGCACCCAACAGCCAAAGCTGGCTGAATAAACAAGGAGTGCTGAAACCGCCCAATGTAAACTCATTGTCATAGTGAATGTTGACCGTATGAAGATGCATGAAATTATTTATTTTAAGGACAGTTGACTAATTTGTGGGCACAAACTATTCTGTGCGAGTTCCTGATTGTACTACCTGCTAGGCTCGGTACAATGTTGTTAGGTATGGTCAAAAGACGGGTCAAGACTAAAAGTCAGTAATGCTGACTTTAGCCTCAGATTTCAGTCCATTTTCAAAAGTATAGTGACCCTTTTTTCATGAATCCTAACTATGTATTCGTGCCAGCTGTATCACTGCTGTTCATGTGAACCGACCTTCTGTGCTGCCACCCTCAAACTTGAGGCCTGAGAGTATATTCACTGAGAACGGCTGCTGGTTCAGTACCTAGCCTCTCCAGTCCTCTGATGATGACAACATTCTATTTGTATTTAAGACTTTCTTGAGTTTGTACAGCCACACATTTTTAGTATATTTTCACATTAATATATTTATTTGTGCTGTACAATGTTTTACAATATTAATACTGTTTTTAGTGTAAGTATTAAAACATATTTATTTTGAAAATACATTGTTTTTTTTATTATTAAATGTCAACTAGTTTGAAAACTTATCTTTTTAGTTAACTTTGTCATCTTTAAAGAAATTTCATAAACAATATATAGTTTGACTAACAGTTGTCTCACTGTTGCTGCAGATTAGGCAAGGCTGTCAGTATTGGCTTTGTTTAACGATGAGGACAACCTTTTTATAATCTCAAACCATCAACACAATCTTTTCTGGAGTGTTCAGCCATGCTAGCAGCACCATCGTCATGGGGATACATCATCTGGGAAACATTAAGTTTTGTGTCAATCCATCTTGTTGATGTCAGGATATTGTGCAATATTTTGACATAATGATAATTAATGTGGTTACCAAAAATATTACAATTCATCCTCTGAAGAACATGAATATCTGTACCAAGCTTCATGGTAACCCATTCCGTAGTTGTTAAGACCTTTCACTCTGAATCAAAAGTGTCAATCTGCTGGCGGACCAAAGTGGTAGACCTACCAACCAACAGTGCTAGCCATGCAGCCACACTGCTGCAGGGTGACTGCACAACATCGACAAAACACTTTGGGTCATTTTGTAATGCACTGATAAACAACTTGTTTGGAAAGATTTTTTGTTCACCAGCTTATATGGTGCATACGATTGATCCCCAATGGGTTAATTCTGTTGTTGCAGTTGTACAGCAGAAACAGAAATAAGTACCCATAAGTGTGGAAACTAACACATAAATAAAAATGATACATAAACTACAATAATAGAATATAATAAAAATAGAAACTTTACGAGAATATTTGGAGACAAATGATATGGTAAAGTGGAGTGGTGATGATAAAGTGATAGTGGTGAGATTAAGCAGCATAGTAAACGGCCTATGTAAACCGTTTACACCTGTCACAGGCCCAAAATACACAAACCGGCACAAACAGGACCTATACACATGCATTCATTTAGAGACGTCAACGCTGCCAATGGACAGGCAACCCGAGCAATCGGGGAGTTTGATGCCATGCTCAAAAGCACCTCAGCAGTGTCCAGGAGGTGTACTGGCACCGATCCAGCTACCAGTCCACACTCTGTACTTGGTCTGTACTGCAACCCTCTATTACAGTAAGAGTCAATGTGACATATTAGTGTAGTAATTGTCACGCTGACAAAGGCAGTGGACCCACAATGCACGACTCCGGTAAGTAGAACTCCAAAAAGTTTTATTTGGAGCACAAACAAAACTCACGGGCAACAGTTTCCAAATCGACAGGCAAGGGGAAGTCCAAAATCAGGCAATGGTCAAAAAACAAACTCACGGGTAACAGTATCCAAACCAACAGGCAAGGGGAAGTCCAAAAAAAGACAATGGTAAAAAAATCCAAAGGAACCAGAAACCAGAAACACAGGGGAAAAAATGCTTGAAGGTTTCACACTAAAGAAACAGACAATCTAGCACTGGGGCAAGGGGAAGACAGAACTTAAATACACAAGACAGGGGAGATAATGAGACACAGGTGCAACACATTAGGGCGGGGACAGGTAATCACACAGGCGGGGAAATATACAACAGGAAGTAAAACAAGAGAACACAAGAGAGATAAAGTAAAACAGGAAATGGAAAACCAACAGAAAACATGACACCAACTAAACACAGAAACTTGACACTGGACGAGACTTGACAGTAATATAGTATAATAACATAATATAATATATAGTACATAGTATAGTACAACAATATAACAGCATATAGTATAACTGTGTAAGATATAACGTAATATGACGTATAATACACAAATATAACATAGAATTGAAAATCACATGGTATTTTAATGTAATATATGGTACCATATGGTATATTATAATAATCTACCCAATAATGCATTATTAAACTCTTTATTCAAAGCCAGATGAATTACATGTCTAGGCTTAGTTGGGTAGAGGGACTCATTGTACATCAAAATGTATTAAATGAATGAACAAGAGAAGTTTCTTAGAGTACAAACAGCAGCTGTTATGGAAATAAATATGGAATAAAACGGATATAGACTTCCTAGGAAAGTAAACAATGATGGTGGCACTTCTACAGAACGTGTACTCAGTTCCAGTTAATTGTGCAATCTACCACTTAAGAATAATAGATGAAACCACATGTTTATTCTACAGTATTTCCTGATCTGGCATTTTAATGTTGAGTATTACTTTTTGTTTTGATGTTTTGGTTCATGCTGGGAAGTTAACTTTTAACATTTCTGTGTTCACCCCCATTACTGTTTATTATTTTATGTTCTCTTTCGTTCAATAAATAGACAAAATATCTTTTATATGACAGCTTTTCTAGCTTCATTTATTGAAATTCTGCCAGATAAACTCTGGTATTGGCAGTGTGGAATGTAACGAAGTACAAATACTTTGTTACTGTACTTAAGTAAATTTTTCACGTATCTGTACTTTACTTAAGTAGAATCAATAGTGCATACTTTTTGACTTTTACTTTGTTACATTTTGCAGAAATTATCTATACGTTTTACTCCACTACAGTTCCGTTACATTTTCGTTACATTTTCTGATCAGTTTTTCCCCCTGCCAAAACGTCTTCTGACTGTCACAAGTTTGTCTCACCAGTGAAGTTTGCTTGCCATAGATATATGGGGCACCACCGATCCTTCATTGGCTTCCAACCCGGCTCCGGTGCTCCAGAGCCCTCGTTAATACAGCCTCCGGTAAAAGTGAAATGTTTGTTTTTTATTATTCCCGTTTTTAAATCATAGTTGCCATCTATTTCTCTCCACAGCGTTGTTTACTTCTCCGCCAAGCTGCGTAAGACGCGTTCATATATTATTTATTTGGCTGAACTTGTTTTGGATTTTGGTTTAGTTTTCATGACAAGATATGACCATGAGAAAGTTGCTGATTATTGATCGTTGTTTAGGTACATTAAACCACGTTAAGCTTTTTCACGTTAAGCGTTTTAAAATGTCCTTACGCTCCGATGGTTAAAGGAAATAAATCCGTCTTAACATACATCCATTCACTAGAGCATTGCGCTGCCAGAATGCAGAGTTACTTGTGGTTCCCAGAGTCTCTAAAAGTAGGATAGCCTTCAGCTATCAGGCTCCTCTCTTGTGGAACCAGCTCCCAGTCTGGGTCCGGGGAGCAGACAGCGTCACCACATTTAAGAGTAAACTTAAAACTCTTCTCTTCGATAGAAGAGATTCAGTACTTCCTCCACCACTGGGTATTGGCTTAAGGTTTAGGGACATGTGAACTTTGTTCCTGCTGCTGAATGACAGTTGACTGGAAAACCTGAGAGTGCTTGTAACATGAACTCCTTAGTCAGAAGCCGTTAAGACAATATGTGAGTACTTTGTCACCTCTGGGGTAGCATTTTCACAAAAGATTAGGCATTAATGTCATACACAAGTGTTGAAGCTCTTTAGAATAGCAGATTTGAGGCAAAAATGAGGCCCAGTAAAAGTGCTGGGTCCTTTTGCTGCTAAATACTCAAAAGAATGCTGCAAATCATTTGATCTGTGATTAAAGGGGAATTAAAAAAGAAAATCCAGGCCAACTTTGCCATATTAACAGTGTGGCTGGACTTTCAACTGCTCCCTCGCTAATGCCACAGACAAATAGGAACCAAGGAGCAATACATCTGTCATATCCTATTATTTTATTCTACAGTGAAAATAAATGATATGCACTCTTGTTCTTACCCACCTGATCATGTTGATTATTTGCGTTTCATCTTAAATTGGATGTGCGTTTCAGGCAATTTTGAATTAGCATAGCAAAACGCTTTAATAAACCCATATTAAGAGCAGCAGATAGGGGCCTGTGCAAACCACAAACCAACAAGCCACTTACGACAGGTAACGTTAAATTTGGAGTATTGAAAAAAAAGAAAAAGAAAGGAAATGCCTTCTAAGGGCAGCAAAAAGAAAATAACTTTTCTTCTGCAGACATAGAAACTTTACCTAATGGTAAAACATGTTGGAGGTATCGCTTGCTATTTGTAATGACACAGCATTCAAAGTTGGCCCCTCCTCCCTGGCTCAACAAGCTTGAGAGAAACAGAGACAGAGTGCAGCGGGGGGCAAGCGAGGTAGGAAGTGAATGAAGAGAGGGAGCGCCGTTAGTGGACAAAGCTGTTAATCAGAGGATTAAAGCGTTATTTTCTGATTGTTTAACGGCGGTTACATTCTAAAGCACAAATAAACAGACACACATCCGCGGGAAGGTGCCGCATTGCCGCATGAGTGAATGCAGTGCTTTATTCTGTATGTTGGTAAAACAGACACACCGGTGAACAACAGCACAAAGCAGCATTCTGCACATAAGCACATAAAAACTGTAGCTTTGTATGATACAGATGCTAAAGGATGCCTTGTGGGTTGGTATGGACACTGAGGGGTACGGCTGAATGTCAGCCAAAAAACTTTAAAATGTACATAGTATAAATTCTTGTCCATAACATCTTCTGTTCTTCTCCTTTGCCGTACCTGAAGTTGCTGCATTTTGTCTGCTGTCTGTAGATTCCTTCATGCACAACTTGTATTCTTTTGGATGTTTCATACGCAAATGTTTTAACAGCAGCAATGTTGTGTATTGTTTAGGGTCCTTGCCACCACGAGACAAGTACTGCCAAACATCACTTTTTCTGCTCACGAGTTCCATTTGACTTTCTCACAGCCTACTGCACGGTCCACCTACGTAAACACCTTTGCGTAATCAACGGAAATCCAAGGGCGTAAATCCCAGGGGGGTTGGGGGGGGGTCAGGACACCCCACCCCCCCTTCTAAGGGTTGTCCCCCCCCTAGAAATATCATTAAAACAATGCTGTGTATATCAAGCACACAGATAATGGACCCACGAGGCACGACTCAGAATGTAAAATACAATAGTTTATTTATCAACGAATAAACTCAGCAACAGTGTCCAATAAACGACAGGCAATAGGGAAAAATCCAGGAGACAGGCAAAGTCCAAAAATCCGGGAAATCCAAAAACAACAGGTAACAGGAACACGGGGAAAACGCTCAAAAGCTGGACACATGGCAACAGACAATCTCGCACTGGAGAGAGGGGGAGACAGAACTTAAATACACAACTAAATTAGACACAGATGCAACACATTAGGGCGGGACAGGTAATCACACAAGCTGGAAAGAAACTAACAGGAAATAAAACCGACAACCTTCAAAATAAAACAGGAAGTTGAAGACAAAACAGAAAATGTAATACAAACTAAAAACCATAACTTGACACAGGGATAAAACATGACAGTACCCCACCCTTAAAGGCCGACCCCAGACGGCCCAGGATCTCCAGGATGCAACCGGTGGAAGTCCTGAATGAGTTCAGGATCCAGGATATTGCTGGCGGAAACCCAAGATCTCTCCTCAGGCCCGTACCCCTCCCAGTCCACCAGATATTGATGACCCCGTCCCCGTCTCCTGACGGCCAAAAGTTTCTTGACAGTATAGACGGGACCACCATCGATGATGCGCGGAGGAGGTGGGGCAGGAGTCTCGGGCACCAGCTGACTCTCCCGTACTGGCTTCACTCGACTGATATGAAACGTCGGATGTACCCTCATGGTCCTGGGAAGTTTCAGACTCACAGCAACAGGATTAATAACTTTCTTGACAGGGAACAGGCCAACAAAACGGGGTGCCAATTTACGGCTTTCGACGCGGAGAGGAATATCCCTGGTCGACAGCCAAACCTTCTGCCCCTCCGTGTAAGTAGGAGTTTTGGACCTCCGGCGATCTGCAAACTTCTTATATTGGGAAGAATTGTGGAGCAAAACTTGTCGTGCCCTGGTCCACGTCCGCCGACAACGGCGAACTAACGCCTGGGCGGATGGTACTCCCACCTCTTGTTCCAGAGCCGAAAACAGTGGTGGTTGGTATCCATACACACACTGGAATGGAGTGAGGCCGGTGGAAGAGCATGGCAGAGTATTGTGGGCGTATTCTACCCAGATGAGCTGTTTACTCCAACCAGCAGGATTCCTGGATGATAGACAACGGAGACCTACTTCCAATTCCTGGTTCAAACGTTCGGTCTGCCCATTGGATTGTGGATGATACCCTGAAGATAAGTTCACAGTGGCGCCGAGCAGATTGCAGAACGCCTTCCAGAATCGAGAGATGAACTGGGGTCCCCGGTCCGAAACCACATCCCTGGGAAGTCCGTGTAACCTGAACACATTGGAGAGCATAACCTCCGCCAGCTCCTTGGCGGAAGGTAACTTAGGCAGGGGAACAAAATGAACCATTTTAGAAAATCTATCAACTATGGTAAGGATAGTTGTGTTCCCTTCCGAAGAAGGCAAACCTGTGACAAAGTCTAGAGAAATGTCAGACCAGGGACGAGAGGGCACAGGAAGGGGATGCAGCAATCCGGCTGGAGGTTGGTGAGAAGATTTATTCTGCGCACACACCGGGCAGGCTGCCACATACTCCTTCACAGAATCTCCCATGCCGGGCCACCAGAACCGTTGTTGTACCACGAACGTTGTCCTTTTAACCCCGGGGTGACACGACAGAACACTGGAGTGGGCCCAATAAATGACCTGAGATCTAAGCTCCACCGGAACAAACAGTCGATTTGGTGGACAACCGACCGGGACAGGTAGGTCTCCAGTAGCTTGTCTGACCCTCTCCTCCACCTCCCAAACCACAGCTCCGACCACACAGGAAGCGGGTAGAATGGTCTCTTCAGACTTAGGGGGGGAACCAGAGTCAAACAGTCTAGATAGTGCATCTGGTTTCACATTCTTGGAGCCCGGACGAAATGACAGTGAGAAATTGAATCTGTTAAAAAACAACGCCCACCTGGCTTGCCGAGAATTCAGTCGCTTAGCTGACCGAAGGTACTCCAAGTTCTTGTGGTCAGTCCAAACCAAGAACGGATGCTCCGCCCCCTCCAACCAGTGTCTCCACTCTTCCAACGCCACCTTGACTGCCAACAATTCTCGGTTCCCAACATCATAGTTCCTCTCTGCAGGGGACAGTTTACGAGAGAGAAAGGCACATGGATGGAGCTTACCATCGGTGGGCAGGCGTTGAGAGAGGACAGCACCCAAGCCAACATTGGAGGCGTCCACCTCCACCACAAACTGTCGGTTGGGGTCCGGCATGGTTAGAATTGGAGCCGTCACGAAGCGTCCCTTGAGAGATTGAAAAGCCGAGTCTGCTTGATGAGTCCACTCGAACCTAGTCTTGGCAGAGGTAAGGACATGCAGAGGAGCAGCAACAGAACTGAAATTTCTGACAAATCTACGATAGAAATTGGCAAACCCCAAAAAACTTTGCACCTCCTTGCGATTGGTGGGGACCGGCCAATCCATGACTGCCTTGACTTTCTCAGGATCCATGCTCATCTCTCCCTCCGCCACCACATATCCCAGAAAGGACACCTTGGGAACATGGAACTCACATTTCTCAGCTTTGACAAATAGTTCATGGTTAAGTAGTCTCAGAAGAACAGCACGGACATGTTGAATGTGCTCAGTCAGATTGCGGGAGAAAATCAAAATGTCATCCAGGTACACAAACACAAAAATATTCAACATATCTCTGAGAACATCATTAACAAATGCTTGGAAAACAGCTGGGGCATTAGTTAAACCAAACGGCATGACCAAATACTCATAGTGTCCACTAGGTGTGTTGAAAGCAGTCTTCCATTCATCCCCCTCCCTTATCCTCACCAGATGATAGGCATTTCTTAAGTCCAACTTAGTAAAAATAGTAGCACCTTGTAACAGTTCAAAGGCAGAAGAAATCAATGGGAGAGGGTACCTGTTCTTTACAGTAATGTCATTAAGTCCACGATAATCAATGCATGGCCGCAAAGACCCATCCTTCTTCCCCACAAAGAAGAATCCTGCACCGGCCGGCGAGGAAGAGGGTCGTATGATCCCAGCCTCCAAGGCAGAATCAATGTAGTCCCTCATGGAACGAGTCTCAGGAGCGGAGAGGGAGTATAACCTCCCCTTAGGAGGAGAAGTTCCTGGCAATAATTCAATGGAACAATCATACTGTCTGTGTGGAGGTAGAGCGGTAGCCCTAGCCTTGTTGAAAACCTCCTTCAGGTCTGCATAGCAGGAGGGAACTGAAGACAGATCAGGAAAATCTCCCTTCATCGTAGTCTCCGGGTCCACAGAGGAAGGATCAGCAATCCCCTCCTCAGCATTCCCAGGTTCGACCTGGGAGGAAACAGGAGCCACCGCCACCCTCGCCAGTGTAGGAACAGGCGAAACATTGTCAGAAAACTCCCTAGGGCAGGACTGAAAACACATACTGGCACAAGCCTCGCCCCACTCCGTAACATCCCCTGATGACCAGTCAATGTGTGGGTTATGTTTGTGGAGCCAGGGAAACCCAAGAATTACCGGGTGGAAGGATGAATTTACCAGCAGAAAAACAATAGTCTCAGAATGTTGGTCAGGAAAAGTCAGAGTGACAGGAATGGTTTGGTGGGTTACCTGCCAGAGCAGCCGACCGTCCAGCGCTGTAGCTCTTAAAGGGGCAGACAGGAGAACAGAACCCAGCCCCAACTCTTTAGCCAGGGAACTGTCCATGAGGCTAGCATCAGCCCCCGAATCAATCATCGCCTCAAGGGATCTGGAAAACTCAGCTGAGGATATGGTCACTGGAAACATGGGTTGAGAGGGAGTGTTAGACATAAAAGCACGGCTCACCAGTACCCTCTTCTTTACTGGCGAGCCTGCCCTTTTACCGGACAACGATCAATGAAATGTCCAAGCTGCCCACAATAGAAGCAAGCTCTCTCCCGGAATCTCCTCTGTCTCTCTTCTGTGGACAGTCGGGCCCTCCCCAGTTGCATGGGCTCCTCCCCGGAGTCAGCTTGCGGTGACGTAACAGCCGGCCAACGTAGAGATGAGGAACTTCTGATGCCCGAGAAACCCCTGCTCGGAAGATCCCGCGGAGAATCCTTGGCACCACACCACTCTCTCTCTTGATCGAAGAGCCGTTTGTCGATTTTTATGACCAGGGCGATGAGAGCGTCGAGGTCCTCTGGAAGATCCAGTGCTGCCAGCCGATCCTTCAGCGCACTAGACAACCCACAGAAAAAGGCATCCACTAGAGCTGTCTGGTTCCACCCACTCTCTGCTGCCACCGTGCGGAAATCAATGGCGTAATCTGAAACCCTCCGTCTGCCCTGACGAAGGCTCACCAGAGCCCGAGCTGCTTCTCTGCCCGGAGTGACGTGTTGAAAAATCTGAACAAATGTCTGAGTGAAGAGAGTAAATGAATCACACAGAGGTGAATTCCTTCCCCACTCCGCTGTGGCCCACGCCTCTGCTCGTCCGGTCAGATGAGAAATCAGGTAAGCAATCTTAGCTCTGTCCGTAGGATAGTGAACAGACTGAAGCTCAAAATGCAGTCCACACTGAGTCAAGAAGGCTCTACAGTCACCAGACTCACCGGAGAAGCGTTCAGGCCGGGACAGATGAGGCAGAGCTGAGGAATTGGCAGACGACTGGACCGAGGAAACCACAGCACCCCTTCCGTCCATGGTACCAGCAGATGAAACCGGTTCTGTGAAGCTCTGGGGGGTAGGCGACGTTACAGCAGCTTGAGTGGTTTGAAACTTTGTAGTCATGAAGGAGACTTGCTCACAGACGCTTCTCTGCAGCTCCAGCTGACTCTGTGAGATACTCCTCATCTCCGTTTGAAGAGTGGAAAGCACCTCATCTAACTGATGAAGTCTCAGTCCTTGAGATCGGATAGCGTTCTGTATTTTACTTGAGTCTGCGGAGTCCATAATTGTGGCGAGATTGTTCTATCAAGCACACAGATAATGGACCCACGAGGCACGACTCAGAATGTAAAATACAATAGTTTATTTATCAACGAATAAACTCAGCAACAGTGTCCAATAAACGACAGGCAATAGGGAAAAATCCAGGAGACAGCCAAAGTCCAAAAATCCGGGAAATCCAAAAACAACAGGTAACAGGAACACGGGGAAAACGCTCAAAAGCTGGACACATGGCAACAGACAATCTCGCACTGGAGAGAGGGGGAGACAGAACTTAAATACACAACTAAATTAGACACAGATGCAACACATTAGGGCGGGACAGGTAATCACACAAGCTGGAAAGAAACTAACAGGAAATAAAACAGACAACCTTCAAAATAAAACAGGAAGTTGAAGACAAAACAGAAAATGTAATACAAACTAAAAACCATAACTTGACACAGGGATAAAACATGACAGTGTATTGTAAATAACGTAATGATGTATACTTAAAATATCTGTGTAAGTAGTAAAACAATACAAACCGCAAAAAATGCTTTTTAAGTTTAGAAACATTTTGAGTCCCCCCTCGCTTGCCTCACAGTGGTTTGGTCCACTGCATGCTGTACGTTAGGAAACAGATCTGCACTCGACTCACAGTCACATCGGGTAGTGACCAAGGGGGTAAGCTTCGCTTCAGAGCTCGAACCTCCTATGGCGCCATTTTGATGCTACAAAGCGATCACCCCCTGTTAGCATTCCATTGACTGCCATTCATTTTGACGTCACTTTGACAGCGAATACCTATACATCTGAATCGTTTAAAGACTTTATTTGTCCATTGTTTATTTCTAAAGAAACACGACAATGTATAAAAGGCTCCATTACCTTGTACCTCACGTTATGGCTCCCTAGCAGTTTTTGTAAAAATAGGCTAACGATTGTGTCATAACCATGCGACTTACTGTCGCATAGTAGAGGAATTACCATATAGTACAGAAGAAGCTTGCAGGCAGTTTCGACTTACATTAGCTGTTTAAGTGTAATTACTAATGTTAACTATCATGTTAGTGATCAATAATTAGCCTGTGCCTATGTTATCTCCTTACATATACCTACGCTCTTCGTCTCTGCAAGATTGGGAATGATTGAGATTTCTCTTGGCACAGCTACCAGAAGACTTCCAACTTTCAGACAGGTTGCTCACGTCACATTTACGTCGTCTCTCTCAGTTGGAGGCTGCGCAGTAACGCTCAGCCATCACCGGAAAAGTTTCTTCTAACGGCCTTCACTGGTCTCCGTCCAGAGCAACGGGATCTGTTGGTCCATTCTTATATACTGTCTATGGTAGTGACAGGTATGTAGTAAGTAGGCGGTTCAAGGTTATTTTATTCATATTAAACATCTGAAGAAGTTGTTCTTTTCTCAAATAGAAATGATGCTGAGTAATTAATGAATTAGTTATGACAAAAAGTTAGCTAAGTTAGTGTAATATAATGTAATGTTAGCTAGCTTGTTTAATAGCTTGTTGGATAGAAATGCACCCACTACAACTAACGTTACCACGACGATTAGCCTAACGTTATGTGGGTGAACTGATATTAGGGTTAATATTGAAGATCTACAGTTGTGTTTGAAGTGGCTGATCAGTGGGTTTGCTGCAGTTAAATAGATATCCTCTGTCCCAGACGAAACCTAATATTATAAGGTGACGCAAGATATTTTATAATTATAATATGACCGCGTGGTGAACCTATGAACCTAATTCATATTTGATGAGCTTTACTAGTGGCTCACTAATTTACATTATGATCAGCTAATTTAACAAGTGTACAAAAGTATTGTATTTCTTTTATATGGGGACACTTTTTCAAAATAAGTCATTATGTTTTAAGGTATTTTTGTGGCTTGTGTACACATATCCTCTACGAGTATAATTGTGGCTGTATTATTTGTGTCCCCTTCAAAAATTGCTCTTCAGAAATTTTATGTTTATTGTCCCCCCCTACTGTTAGATCAGATTTACGCCCATGCGGAAATCGCGGAAATTACGTCGACCAGCGTAGCGCACGTAGTGCAAGCGTAGGGTTCGGTTCGGTGGAAAAAAATTCTAAGGTTCAGCAGAAAAGCCCAATATTCGGCCGAATCCGAAGCCCAATCCTGGATTCGGTGCATCCCTAGTGAGGACGCCTATTCTTAATTGCTCCCAAGAACTTGAGGAGTTCGTTCAGGTCGAGAGTTATGCAGTTAGATGCATTTTGTCGGCCACCCCATGATTGGTTTGGGAAGCAAAAATTGTATCTGCTTTGCCCAGCTCGTGAGTTGGCATAGTATGTGGGACGCACAGTCCCAATCAGACGCACTTAACAGCTGTTTGTGTGCTTCAGGGATGGTGTGGTTGGTAGATACTTGTCCAAAAAGCGCTGAGTGCCTCTCCGTAGCCTAAAGGCAGACTGGAAGAGACCCTACCTCTGTGGTCCATGCACACTCCACAAGGGGCAATTAGTTAAGAGCAGCTACAGACAACACACACATACATAACAGCATACAAGTCTACATATAGGCCTACACCCTAGAAAGCAGACAAACAATAACCAATCAATTGTTCGGTCTGGTGAGCATCAAGGTCTTATGTACGGCAGCGTCGTGGTCTACACCCTGTGCGTTCATACGGTTCTATGTTTTGGACTTGTCAGGCTCCTTTTTTAGGTTCTGTGCTCGCTTGAATGACACAGGACTGGTAAAAAGGCACGAGTCTCGCTTTGCCAGACCCTCCTCCAAAGCGCTCTGAAGGTGGGTCTGGCTAGTCCACACAGCATTTGGGGATGGGAGGAAAACGTGCTCTGGTTTAATGACATTTCTTTAAACAAATCAGAATTGTCATGGGCAGTGCTAAACTCCGCACAGAGCCGCTGCAAAATAGTCGTGCGAGAGAAAACTCAGATTGGACTGATAGTCTAGCTAGGTGCATCCGGCGGAATTTCCTGCAGCACCAGAACAATCCCGGAAGTGGAACTTCCGAGATTGGTGGGGGGATTCAGATGCAATATAGTATAGACTATATTGCATCTGAATCCCCCCACCTGGGTGTTAAACACCCATGTTCCTATGTTTCCCAATGACCCGGGGGATGTGGTGTGCAGGGTGTCTTTTGCTTGTACTTTGACCACTGCAAGGTCAGGTCGTGGCTTTACCCAGGTTAGTTGCTTGCTACCTGGGTGAGCAGGGGCCCCTTACTTCTCCGCCATGGCTGCAGCGTCAAGCCTTTAGTTGGCCAGGATACAGAGTGTTCATTCATGTGACTTAACCCATAGAGTCCAGTAGAGGGCAAAGCCTGTGTGAGATAGAATGAAGGCTACAATATTGTAACCCTAGTTCTATAAGCACATGCAGAGCCCTCTACCTAGGAGCCCTGTTGCTCCTATTCCGCTAACTGAAGAGAGTGTAGGATGTCAGACAGACGTGTGTGCTGCCTTATGTACTGTGGTGTATGCACGTATTCAGGTAGATTTTCTGATTGGCAGGCAATATTTGTGCAAAGTTAAGTGGGCAAATGCATACTCGGGATTGGAGGAGAGTATTACCCATAGAGTCCAGTAGAGGGCTCCGCCAAGCTATCCAAAGTATCCGACAAAACTGGGCAAAAATGAATATATCTTAATTATGTAGGATTTATTTGGTCAAGATGATCATTACTCCCAAGATTAATTATTATCTTTAACTTTTCCACCCAACCTTTTAAAACTGTGTAACACTGTCGGGGTGGTCTCTAGCTCATCCAGTAGAGGGTGCGCTCCATGTAGGCTGAGTTCTTTGCAGAAGCACAGGGTTCAAATCCAACCTGCAGCCCCCACAAAATAATCTTTACAAAGACAAACTGTATAACACTGTTGTAGAGAGATATGTGTGGGCAGGCGAAAAAAAAAGTTTTAATCACACTAAATTATATGCGGCTAAAGAGATTGGAGAGATTGAATTCAATTCAATTCAATTTTATTTATAGTATCAAATCATGACAAGAGTTATCTCGAGACACTTTACAGATAGAGTAGGTCTAGACCACACTCTATAAGTAACAAGCATTTCTGGGACAGGATGTACATAAAAGGAACCAAAAGAAAAGAGAGAAGAGAGAGCAGTTCATTGTGTCATAAGAAGGAATGAACTTCCCTGGCAGTCTAGAATTATAATAGCATAACTAGGAGAGGCAGGTTAAAGAGAGGTGCCTGGTCGGGCTAGAACTCTCCCCAACCGGATCGGGCTGTACTGGCCTGCCTCCCCCTACTCTCACTATATTATTGATTATTTGATAGATAAATCTGATGACTATAAAGAGAAGCCGCCGGTCTAGGCATACACTGCAACTCCTCACTCCCTAACTATAAGCTTTATCAAAGAGAAGATTTTTCAGTTTAGTCTTAAATGTGGTGACGGTGCCTGGTGACGGACCCAACAATTCCAGTGATTCCCCCAAGAGCATGCAATGTGTAAGTGCAACAGTGGCAAGGAAAAACTCCCTTTTAGGAAGAAACCTCGGACAGACCCAGGCTCTTGGTAGGCGGTGTCTGACGATGCCGGTTGAGGGTTTGATGAACAATGGCAATAGCAAAGTCACAATTAAGATAATGACTAGAGTAGTTGTAATAGTTCATGGTGTCGTAGAGCACAGCAGGGCGTAACAGGGCGTGGCAGGGCATTGGCCGGACATAGCAAGTCGACGCCGGTGATGATGGTGCTGGGGGGACAAAGAACATACGGACTCCGGGGAAGCTCCCCGGAGCTAGGTTAATAACAAGCATTTCTGGAACATGAATACACACAGATGGAAAGAGAGAGGAGAGAGGAGCTCAGTGTGTCAAAGGAGGTACCCCGGTAGTCTAGAACTATAACCGCATAGGGAGGCTGTGTTGTGGCTACACACCCACCCCCGCCGGTCTAGGCGCACGCTGCAACTCCTCATACCCTAAATATAGTAAGCTTTCTATGAAGTGAAGCAGAGATATGGAGGAGGTGCGTCATGACTGTGGCTACACACCTTCCCCCGCCGGTCCAGGCGAATGCTGCAACTCCTAACTTCCTAACTATAAGCTTTATCGAAGAGGAGAGTTTTAAGTTTACTCTTAAAAGTGGTGACGGTGTCTGCCTCCCGAACCCAGACTGGGAGCTGGTTCCACAGGAGAGGAGCCTGATAGCTGAAGGCTCTGGCTCCCATTCTACTTTTAGAGACTCTGGGAACCACAAGTAACTCTGCATTCTGGGAGCGTAGTGCTCTAGTGGGACAATAAGGTACTAAGAGCTCTTCAAGATATAAAGGTGCTTGACCATTTAGAGCTTTGTAGGTCAGGAGAAGGACTTTAAATTCAATCCTGGATTTTACAGGAAGCCAATGCAGAGAAGCTAATACAGGAGAAATATGATCTCTTTTCTTAGTTCTTGTCAGAACACGCGCTGCAGCATTCTGGATCAGCTGGAGAGTCTTAAGAGTTTTATTTGAGCATCCTTATAATAGGGAATTACAGTAGTCCAGCCTGGAAGTAACAAATGCATGGACTAGTTTTTCAGCATCGTTTTGAGACAGGATGTTCCTAATTTTGGCAATATTACGAAGGTGAAAGAAAGCTGTTCATGAGGTTTGTTTTAAGTGGGCGTTAAACGATAAATCCTGATCAAAAATAAGTAGATTTCTGACAGTAGTGCTGGAAGCCATGACAATGCCGTCCAGAGTAATTATATCTTCGGATAATGAAGTTCGGAGGTGTTTAGCGCCCAGCACAATAACCTCAGTTTTGTTCGAGTTCAACTTCAGGAAAATGTTGGTCATCCATGATTTTATATCTTTAATGCACACTTGCAGTTTAGCTAACTGACTGGTTTCGTCTGGCTTGATTGATAAGTATAATTGGGTGTCATCCGCATAACAGTGAAAGTTAATTGAGTGTTTCCTAATAATATTGCCTAGAGGAAGCATATACAAGGAGAATAGAATTGGTCCAAGCACTGAGCCTTGAGGAACCCCATGGCTAACTTTAGCGTACCTGGAGGATTTATCGTTGATATTAACAAAGTGAGATCGATCAGAGAAATAGGACTTAAAGCAGCTTAGTGCGATTCCTTTAATGCCAACTAATTGTTCCAGTCTCTGTAGAAGGATTGTATGGTCAATAGTGTCAAATGCAGCACTAAGATCTAATAACACAAGTATGGAGACAAGTCCTTTGTCAGCAGCAGTTAGAAAGTCGTTTGTAATTTTCACCAGTGCCGTCTCTGTGCTATGATGCTTTCTAAATCCTGACTGAAAGTCCTCAAATAGACTATTCCTATGTAGAAAGTCACATAACTGATTAGCGACTACCTTCTCAAGGATCTTGGAGAGAAAGGGAAGGTTAGATATAGGTCTATAGTTGGCTAAGACCTCAGGATCGAGGGTGGGTTTTTCAGAAGAGGTTTTATCACAGCTATTTTAAATGACTGCGGTACATAACCTGTTAATAAAGACATATTGATAATATCTAGTAATGAAGTGTTCACCACGGGTAACGCTTCTTTAAGTAGCCTCGTTGGGATGGGGTCTAAGAGACAGGTAGAAGGCTTTGCTGAAGAGACCTTTAGTATTAATTGTTGAAGGTCTATAGGAAAAAAGGAGTCAAAGTACATGTCAGGTCTTGTCATTCTTTCTAGCACTCCTGTATCAAAAGGTGAACCGTTAGAAGTTGAGGGCAAAAGGTGATGAATTCCATCCCTAATTGTTATGATTTTATCATTAAAGAAGCTCATGAAGTCGTCACTACTAAGAGCTAGGGGAATAGATGGCTCAGTAGAGTTGTGACTACCTGTCAGCCTGGCTACAGTGCTGAAAAGAAACCTTGGGTTGTTCTTATTTTCTTCTATTAATGATGAGTAATCGTCTGATCTGACATTTCTGAGGGCCCTCCTATAGGTTTTTAAACTGTCTTGCCAATCTAAACGAGATTCTTCTAGTTTGGAGGAACGCCATTTAGTTTCAAGTTTCCGTGAGATTTGTTTTAATTAACGAGTTTGGGAGTTATACCAAGGTGCTGGTTTCCTTTGCTTCATCATCTTCTTTTTGAGAGGAGCAACAGAGTCTAAAGTCGTCCGTAGGCAGGTCGTAGCATTGTCTACAAAATTATCAATTACGGAAGGACTAAAATTAGCACAAAGGTCCTCCGTTATATTAAAGCACGACATTGAGTTAATTGCTGTTAGAATATCTTCCTTAAATTTAGCTATAGCACTGTCAGATAGGCATCTAGCGTAAAAGGTTTTATTTAATTTCATATAGTCTGGTAGTAAGAATTCGAAGGTTATTAAAAAATAGTCTGATAATAAAGAATTCTGTGGAAATACTATTAAATCTTCAATTTTGATGCCATATGACAGCACAAGGTCGAGGGTGTGGTTAAAACAGTGCGTGGCCTTATGCACACTCTGACTGAAACCAATTGAATCTAGCAGTGAGTTGAAGGCAGTACTAAGGCTATTACTGTCAACGTCCACATAGATATTAAAATCACCTACAATAATTATTTTATCTGATTTTAGGACAATACATGACAAAAATTCTGAGAATTCAGATAGAAATTCTGAATATGGGCCTGGTGCTCGGTAAACAACAACAAATATGATTGTCTTTAATGATTTCCATGTTGGATGTTGAAGATTAAGAACAAGACTTTCAAACGAGTTATAATTTAGTTTCGGTTTAGGATTAATTAACAGATTTGAGTCAAATACGGCTGCAACTCCTCCTCCACGTCCTGAGCCTCTAGGAATTTGAGTATTAATATGAATGGCTTCATTTAGACTAACATATTCTTCATGGCCCAGCCATGTTTCAGTAAGACAGAATAAATCAATTTTATTATCTGATATCAAATCGCTTACCAGTAATGCTTTAGAAGACAGAGATCTGATATTTAATAGTCCACATTTGATTCTCCTATTCTGTTCTATTGTTGCAGTGGTTGTTTTAATTCCAATTAGGTTGTTAAGTATAGCACCTTGTTGGTGCACAGAGGCACGTGTAGCGCTGTACCTTTGAGTAATGTTATTACTGACTCTTACTGGAATGATATAGCTGGTCTGTGGGTTAGCAGAGTTATTTGTAAAGGACTGAGAGCTTATGGGAGAGTGTGATTGGGAGGTGCGCCTGTGCGTGTCTTTACTGGGTGTAAACAGTCAATCTAAGGTCTGAGTCTGCACCCAGGTCTGGGTCTGCACGGCGTGACGCAAGTTCTCACATAGCACCTGGCTGCCGCGTCTATTGAGATGAATCCCATCCCTGCTGAACATGGAATCACTTTTCCAAATTGTCAATAAAACCTATCTTGTGCATGCTGCATGCATGCTGGAGCCAGGTGTTGAGGATGAGTAGTCTGCTAAAAAGGCCTACTCCGCGACCTCGAGATGGAAGTGGGCCCGAAATAAAAACTGACTTCCCAGTGCTTATTAAAGCTTCAATGAGGGTGACAAAGTCTTTCTTTGTGCGCTCACTCTGCTGATAGGACATGTCATTATGTCCGCAATGGACCACGATGCGTTTAATAGAGGTCGGGAGTGAGGGTATCAGGTCCACAGCTTTAGCCAGGATGTCTGCAACTTTGGCTCCAGGAAAGCAGTGTGTGACCGCATTAAAAAACCGTATATCCTGGGTGGTGGAGTCGCCAATAATTATTGTGGTTGGGGTGAAGAGTGGACGAGGAGTGGGGGGGCGTGAATGGCCGGTGGTAGGAACAAAACAGACAGTATTGGATTCAGATGGACAAGGAAAAGAAACGGAATATTGCTTACCTTCATTCGGTGGGGGAGATTGTTTTTGAGGAACGTTGTCATTTGGCTGGTTCAGGCAAGGGAGGCCACCGGACCGTCTGACTACCGCATCCCTCAGAAATTGTCGTCGCAAGGCAGCGGTGCTCCTCGTTGACGCCTGCAGGTCCGTCAGCTTTGAAGCGGGGCAAGCCACGTCGGCCGTTACTGGGGGAACATTCGGCTTCGACAGGGCATCGAAGCGACTGGAGAGGCTGAGGGCAGGAGGCGATGGAGCCCTACCTGAGGCTCTCTTTCGGCCACAGACCACTTCAGTCCAGGATGCCCTGGTGGTCGGTGTCGAACTAGAAGATGGATGTGGACAGGCGGATGTGTCCCAAATTACAGTATCCTGGAGTGCCGCCGAGAGAGTTGTGATGCAAAGCAACTGGTTTTGAGCAACGTCCAGGTAGGAGGTCAACAGGGCATCTTTGGTTTTCAAGTCCTCGGAGAGCCGGCAAACTTCTTCCCTAAGGTCATCGATTTCTTTGTTTGCATTTTCAAGCGACGAAGGTGTGGAGGTAGCCATGGGGCTGGTATTAGCCTGAAGCTAATGTTTAGCTAGCTACTACTCGTAGAACAAGTGCGGTCCTCCACGCATAGATGTGTAGATTTGCGTAGATGCTGGCTCTTTCTAGAGACTAAGGGCTACCAGGAGGCTAAAAGAAACAAAAAAACTAAGCAACTAGTACAACATTTATCTCGAAATAACACTATTTTCCTCCGTCAGTCTTTTCTCCCCTCCACACTCTCACACTGCGTTTTACTTCCGGCGTTTTACTTCCGGCTTCAGTATTCCCAGATTTGCCAAAGATTGGAGGGCTTGTACTTTTTAAAATAGACTAGTATCACTATGCAATCTCACTTTCACAGTTATCTAAGAAAGATGAATGATTCCCTTGACCGGGTGCCAGCCTGGGTAGGAATTGGACAAGAATTAGTAGCCCCGACCTCTTTGGAATCTTTCCTGACTCAAAGGGTAAAACCAGTGCCTTTTAAGAATCCAGTATTGTGTTTTGCCTAAGAAACCTGGACAAAGACCCAGCTTTTTAAGGCTAGACCATATCTTACCCTTAAAGCCTCTGTCTGGTTTAATAAAAAAAAATATTCATATGCAAAAAAAACAGTTTTGTCGGAGAAATGGCCCAAATCTGGAATTCATCTTAGTGACTTGGTTAGGAAAAATAAAATGTGATCATTTGATGACCACAAGTGAGTGAATATGGTCTTAATCAACAGAATTTTTGGAATTTTTCAGGTATTGTGTTCTAACCAATAGGAAAAACAATCTTGACCCGCCAACTAAGATCCAGGATTTGTTTCATGTAGCTTGGCAGAAAAAAGGTGAAGCCTTATCCGAGATGTACATGTACCCAGATTGGAAGGTTTGAGAATGTGTTATTACGGATGACAGATGGGAAAAGCTGGTTCCCTCTTGGCATACCTGGGGCCTGTACTACGAATCAAGATCAACACGCCCTGGATTTATTTCAGTTCCCCGGCTTCACCTAACCTAACAACCACAGTCCCGCATAAGCTGTGTCACTACGCTGGTTAACAACTAGTTCAATCAACCCAGGGTTTCCCAATCCAGCGCACGTTCACATAAAAGAGGCGGTGTTTGAGCAGCATGACCAATTGCAAACATCTACCAGAGCAGCCATATTTTACATAAGAAGAGCAAACTATAATTCTACATAAATATGAAGAACACAGACACTGTTTTACAGGAAAAACGCAATACAGTCGCTGCTTCCTTAAACAGGAAGGATAGCTGGCAAAAAAATAGCTGTAGATGTGTAAATCACAACGCTTATCAATATCACTTCCCCATTAGTCAGGCACAAGATCTGACCATAATTACACTTGTGCTTTCCATGAACTGTCGTTGCTTTAGCCTCTTATTCCAGTTGCAACAATGGCAGTGGGAAGTGATCGTGAAGAGCAAATAAAAAATATAAAACATAATTCAAACCGATGTGCGTGTTGGCAACACACAGCTCAACAAGCCGACAAATATCCTATATGTAATTCCCTCCGCTGAAAATCTATATCTTTCATAAAAATACCCATCAGGGAATGTTAACAGGGTTGTCGGTCTCTAAATGTTTTAACTTTTATCAGCGCACCCTCTCTCTCCGCCACCGAGCTCCACCTGATCTTCTAAGAACGGTGACGCCGTTATCAATCGAGTGTTGATTGGTCAGTAGGCGGGGCTTTTACACCGGTTGATCTCTAATCTCCAACCTAACCTGCTCACAAGCAGGTTATGTGTTTAGCATAAGTTACCACGGCGATTGAACCTGGTAACAAGTGATCCACAGTCGTGATACACAAAACCCTGGGTTGAACCTGAAGTTACAACGTTGCTTCGTCGTACAGGCCTCTGTTCATGTGAAGCCCAAACTGAATTTACTCAGTATATAAACTGTTAAACAGAAGTTACTGGATCCCAAGTAAATTAGCCAGACTTAAGCACACTGACAGCGACACCAGCTGAAAATGTGAGAAAGAAGTTGGTACTCTTGTACATATGTTGTATTTCTGTGAAAAAAATTAGCAACTTTGGAAAGGTGTTGTTACTCTCCTAACTACGGTATTTCAACTGTAGTTGACTAACGACTTCTTCTACCGAACAACATAGTTTTGAATGAACTGAAACAAAAAATTGACTATCCCATGTTGTTTTAAGGAATGGACAAAGTTGATGACAAAAATGGCTGCATTTGAACGTGTCACATACAGAGTAATGGGGAGAGAAGATATTTTTCCTTTTTGGATGTAATAGAAGAAATGTCTGTCTATTTTTTTTATTGACACCTGGTATAATATATTGGTAGGCATGGTAACTGGTTCTATCAAGGCATGTTTATTTTTATTTGTTTTGTTTATTATATTATTATTCATTAATTTGTATTCCTATTATCCGTTCTGTGTTGTCCACAGCTGTGTCTCATTTAGAAATTGTATTGAATGGCTGAGAGGTGCAGCCTGAGTTCATTTAATCGAAGAGAGAAAGTATTTGTGTAGTAGTCGGATTTCTATTATTAAGCCCTCTGTCGCGGTATAAGGGATACTGCTGATTTGTGTTGTATAAAAAGAAAATTGGGGACAAGGAACATAATTGTGAAGTGGAATGACAACGTTCTGCAACATCTGTTGTTCTGTCAAAATAAAGAAAAATGAAATAAAAAATTGTAAGAGGAGATATATCTGAAATCTTGAGCTCCATAGGATTTAACAGAGTTAAAATTTAACTTATAAATAATTAATAATTAATTCAGAAAATGTGAACAGGAAAAATTGCGATCTGGTGTTATCATTTTGAGAATTCACAGCAGGTAACATTGCACAGGGAAAGCACAACCCCCCCCCCCCCCCCCCCCCCCCCCCCCCATTCTCAGTAAACTGTCATTTGCAATACTTCCTCATAAAGTGGATATTTTGGTTTCCTGCTAAAGTTAGCTTAAAACATTCAGCCCCAGGCACTTAACAGGAATAACAAATTTCCATTACGCAAAAGCTTCCAGAGTTCATCAACGGACTAAATGATGGAATGAGGAACAGGGAAATAGGAATGACTGGAAACTGTTGTGACTGTGGCTTTATGTTAAACTGCAAGTTAAACTTGATTCATAAAGTCATGATGAATGAGTGTGTGAAAAAAAATGAACTGGGAAAGGAACCGTCACACGCCGGACACGCCGACAAGAAGGAACTGCAACACGCGGGACGCGGTCCCCACTCTCCGGGGTGAAAGCCCTGTGTTGTTTGACCCAACCAACCTCCCTACGCGGATCTTTGGCTTTTTATACTACTCCCTAACGTTGTCGTGCTGTGATCACGAAATATGCTTACCATTTAAATACATTAAATTAAAATTCGTAATCACTACACGAAAAAAACGACATATTCGTGTCCTGTTCATGAATCAATAGATTCAATAACGTGACCATTTCACGAACTGCCATGAGCCTGGGCTGATTCATTCACCCACAAGGTTGTGCTTTTTCTGTTACTTGGGGCTACCTCACGATTTCGTTGCTATAACGTTAGCACATTAGAGCACGTAGCCATTTACTTTAGAAGCCAATTTGTCACCTCGTTTTGGGTTAACAGCAGCTTCAAATGTCGAACGAAGTTGGAAGCTGTTGCATCTGTAATTTTTGAAAACAAAATTATCTTTGGTGTCATAACTTCACTTCTTCGTGTTTCTTTCCGCATATGCTCTTCGTTATGTGGTCTGTTAGATTGGCTAAAGTGGATCTGGGAAATTAAATATTGACTTATTTGTTAGCCTGACTTAATAGTGTTGATTCAGGAAATGAACAGAAATTAATTTATTTGTAAAACACGTTTAAAATAAAATTTGCCTTTGGCACTGGCATATAAGAAAACACACACCATAAACAGTACATATACACGTATTGTGCATACACAACAATACACAGCAATTGTGCATCTTAAAAGCTGGCAGTCCATCAGAATAACACAACTATGCATGATACTCAGCAGTGTTTAACAATAAATACATTGCAGAATGTCCTAAAAAGCAGCCGGATTCTTGGGAAGGGGCTTAGGGGAAAGGTTTAAGATAGTAGTTTGTGTGTGTGTGTGTGTGTGTGTGTGCGTGTGTGTGTGTGCGTGTGTGCGTGTGTGCGTGCGTGCGTGCATGCATGCATGTCTTTTGTATTCGTGTTTTACCTACTGTTTGTACCCTAATGACAACAAATATATATCCACAAGAATAGAATGATGAGCCAACAATTTTTTACTTGGCCTTTAAAAAAATTGGACAGCTATCGGACCAAAACACATTGGCCCTCATTCATTTATCAACCTAACGTAGAAACCAGCGCAGATATGAACGCAGAAATCATCTTACGACAGGCTTCACGTTTGATTCATGAAACGTTCGTATCACACCAGTCAGAGCGTAAGGATGGTCGTACATTCATAAATGCAGTGGCTGGAAACGATCGTAATTTAAATATCACGCTCCAATATATTCTGGGTTTTGAGGCCTCGCCCCTACAATTTACGACATGGCGAGACGTAATCCGGCTGAGAAGCGGCACTTTTTAGAGGTGGAGATTGAAACCCTGATATCTCAGGTTCATTTGCACTAACGTGTGTAGTATTTGGCAGCCTGAAAACTGGTATTAAAGGCTGTATAAAGAATGCAGAATGGAAAGAGATCACTGATGCGGTCAACAGTGTTGCCGTATTAAATCGGACTCCAGCTGAAGTTTATTTAATGTACATCCTTGACATATGTATGCTATAGTCCTAATAGTAATATACAGGCGTATGTTGCAATCTCTTAGGCCTACATGGTGTACCTATATTTAAATAAACACACAGTAGCGGAGTTTATGCAGTGTCTTTTATTTTTCTCGTGTTTTTTTATGAGTCAGAACCAGGCAACAGCTGTGAGGGAGAGCGCGTGTCCTCCGCCCCCGTGCTGGACCACCACCCAGACTCTGTCTCCTGACAACAGAGGGGTTGGAAGAACAAACCAAAATAACTCAATGGCAGAAATAAAACATTCACTTGTGGCCATTAAAACTTTAAAAGAGAAACGAAAACCTGAAGAATAAATAAAAATGTTGTGCATCGTCATGTTTCCTGTATTGAATATCATTGCTAAACATAACACTTTACCTTTTAAAAGCGAGGAATTTATCCTGTCTCCTTCGTCTCCCACTTGGGCCTGTGCTGGACACTTCTCTCTGGGCATCGGGTCATCTGGCTCCATTACTACATTTATGGCACCCTGTTTTCCTGCGTGATGTTGTGCAGAACCCCACAGGCTAAAACTACAGTATGTTGCAGACTTTTTCTGCCGTGTATGGGTGATATCGCTGATGCAAGACAGAGCCATCTGCCCTTAATCAATCCGATGGAGTGCTCCACCGTGGCCCGTGCGCGTACGTGTGCACTTTTACCGGCGCATAGAGGTCCTCTCTATAAGAGCCAGATCTGCCATTGATAAGTGATCAACTGATGACTTCTCCTTCTCCTGTTAAACTGATTAGATGCTGTACCGCAAGTCCACACTGACTCGAAAACTTGCGTACACAAGTTCAGACCCGACGTGAGATTTTATCGCAGCCTACGCTTATGTTCAAATTGATAAATGCCTTGCTTTGCGTAGGAATCGGTGTACGCCCGCCCTATGCCTGTTTTAGGTCGTATGCACGTTTCATAAATGAGGGCCAGTAAGTGTCTAAGATGTAAATGATGTCATAGTGAGGATGGTCTTAAAGTGCTGCAAATCCTTAATACATTCTTAATAATTAAACATTATCTAAAGCTTTAATACACACTCATACACATTCACTTGTAGGTAATAGTTGTTTGTGTATGTACAGAAAGCTTCATTGAATGTGTAATAGATGGACATCATGCAACTGAAGTACACTGAAGTGAAAAATGAAATTCAGTGACAGAGTGGGAGAAAGACTGATTGAAGGTAGCCATGCTTGTCTGCCTCTTCTCAGTCCTATCATAGTACATCCATATCAAAGTCCTCAGAAATCCAAGTAGTTGAAAGTCTTGAAACATACAGAAAGTTCGGACAGATATTTAGAAATTATGTTAGGGTTTGGGTCGCGATAAGGCATTTGTTGTAAAATGGTGCTGCGGCTCCTTTAAGAGAGCTCAGTGTGTGTGTGTGTGTGTGTGTGTGTGTGTGTGTGTGTATGTGTGTGTGTGTGTGTGTGTGTGTGTGTGGAAAGTGGGCAGAAGAGAGATAGAGAAAGAGGAAGCCGACATGTAGATGCGACCGGAGCAGAGTTGGTAGAATAAGTTTAAGTTTTGTACACAGTGTGTGCGGTGTCCGAAATAAACCCAGACTGTTTATTAAATGGAGAAATAAAATGTTGGAGAGCTTAAAATGAAACCTGCTCGCTTGTGCATGTGCGACTGCGATCGGTCTGTTACCATATGTGACTCCGCCCCCTGTACAGGTCCTATTCCCTGACCAATCGGCTTTCCTAACCTTAACCACTCGAGGTAAAATGCCTAACCCCAACCAATCGAGCTGCTTCGTAGGGCGGGTCTTGGCGTGGCCATAGTAGGATTCGTAATATCGCCAGCAGGTTGTCGTTTCAATGAACTTTGGCTGGAAGATGAAAAAAATCCAAATTATGGATTAAACGGGGACAAACCCCATGAGTTGCCTCTTGTAAAGTCTGCAAAAAAGACGTCTAACTTTTCACAATGGGCAAGCCTGCGCTCTTGAGTCACATGAAGGGTAAGCCTTCAAATTAGCCAACTGAAGTAGCCTACTGTACACGTTAGCGCCTATTTTAGGGTGACCAGACGTCCCCAGTTTCCGGGGACAGTCCCCGGTTTCGGTGACCTGTCCCCGACTGGAGCTGTTCCCGGAAATGTCCCTGGTTTTCACTGTGACTGACAGTCCCGAAATTGGAATGAAAGAACCAAACGTATAGTAGCGCAGGCTCAAGCCAGAGCAAGCGCTGCTCAGAGCTCAGAGATGTTCTAGAATGCCCATATTTTACGATGCTAAAATTACTGTTTATTTACATGGAGTCTGGTGGGTTTAGCGAACGCAATTTCGCGGGCTATTTATGTTTAAAAAAAGGATCTTAGTCTAACAGAAAGAAATCCTTTCCATAATGTCAGACATTCAAATATTAATCTGAGCCTGTCAGCGGCAAAACATTTAATGAACGTAAATACAAGCTGGACAATTGACGTCCTATTAACTTACATTGTAGCTTGTTTCGCTGTTTCCGACTGCAGCGATCTCGTTTAATAATGGACCAATTTCAAAGGAAAATATTTCCTCAATAGTTTTAATTGTATCCAATACTCAATGACCTGTTGCATAAACAAGCTCAGTGTGAAGCAATAAAGCAAAAGCTGTCAGATAAATGTAGTGCAGTAAACATTACAACATTTCCCTCTGAGGTGTAATGGAGTACAAGTATGAAGTAGCAGCATGGGCGATTCTAGGATCAGACCTTTAGGGGGGCTCAGCCCCTAATGAGAATGTGACACGGATATAGTGCATGCAAAAGTGTTACTATGCGCCATGAATTTACCAACTTCTTCACAACCACACTCCTGCTCTCCCTCTGACAGATAGAGACTCAGCCAAAGGCGTGAGTCTGGCACAACCACCTCAACCAGAATCTAAGCTTTCCAATGATATTAGCGCCAGTTGCTGTGACAAATGGTTTGCGAAAAAGTTAACATTGAACTTAGATGAAATGTTATCATATTTGCCTTCTGCATAGATCTCTGCACACCCATTACTCTCTGTGAAATATCTCACAAACTCTTCACTCAACACATGCATCGGTACAACAAGCAGTTCTCAGGTAATCCGGTTTTGAAACATTTTTACATGGTCTCCATCTTTGGGCCAAAATTATAATGTATTCTCATGTAAACTATTTATGTCAGCACAGACATTTTTGTTAATTGCTTAACCAGTGTATCCCACCATAATGGTTATTATATTTCCAGATTCCAGACAATCCCACTTACTTACTTAATTCTGAAGTGCAAAATAGTTCAGGCTACAGCACAAATATTTCCATCCATAGATAAGAATAATCAAGTCTAACCTCTGAATTTCTTTTCAAAGTGCACCAGATTGATGCATTTAAACGTTAAAATAGACAACATTTACTTTCAGGGCAGCATGTCCATGGACCCCCCTAGGGGGGCTTGTGCCCCAGTGCAGCTCTAGGTCTAGTGACCCCCCTGGGGCAGTGTCCCCATTTTAAGTTTTACATAGATAAAAACATTACCTGTTTTGGAGGTATTTACGCTTCTGAGCTGAAAATGTCCCCGGATTTTGTCTCAGAAATCTGGTCACCTTAGCCTATTTCTTTACGCTAGGGGTTTCGAGGGTTTCTTATAATTATTGGCTGTAAAATAAAGAACAACACTTTATCCACTTCCGTTTTTCCCGTCACAATAAAAGCTCTGTTTACTGTAACTTCCTCTTAAGCCCCAACTGAGAGGTTAAAATACCTTACATTAGTATTGCATTTCCGTTATGGCATGTTCATTTGTGGAATATGCAGTGAACATAGCCAAAGTGACATCACAGTAACTGTAACGTTAACTACCCGTAAATTAAAACCTGGAAACGTTGGTTTGCCCAGTGCATAACAACAATCGTTGATTGCTTGACAGACATCATGTCAGATGGAGTGTCATACAATACAAGTAGCCTACTGTAAGGTTGAGGATGGCCTTATGCAATATTTACACTGCTCTATTCCAGTAGATACATGTATATGTCTTGGCAATGAAATATTTTGGCCTGTAAAATATTTCTGTTCAAATCCTATGTCTTCATATTTTCAGCCCTTGAAATTACTTCCGTTTTTCAGCCTGAAAATCACATTATCTGGGAAGCAATATTTGGACATTAATATAATGAAAAGTATTATTCATAGGCAGCCCAAACTTTGTAGTTTGGAAGACAAACATGTAAATATGACTGAACCATTACAGGTTTGTACGGCATGCCCTAGTTTTGGGAAAAAGTGTGAAAAGACTGACATTAAGGGTAGCATAAACTTTGAGCAAAATCTAAGAGAGTGCAGCAACTGTTTTCATGGATTTTGTCTGATTTGACACAAGCTGCATGTCATTTGGCTCAAATCCTCTCACTCAGTGCTCAGTTTTTACATTGACTCAGGCAGGTTAGCCTGAGGTTAGCAAGCAAAGTCTACTTAGACAGTGATACATTTTGAAAAATAAAACTTGTTTTGCTTAAATATCTGATCCTTCTGCTGTTTATAGCATTATCTCTTTTAATGTGATAAAAACACAAAATAATAATTTTGACTATGTATTGGTATGTAATTCACATGGTGTAAGTTGCTGGAAAAAGCTTTAAAATGGACTTTGAAATTGTCCTTTAACACAGAACCATCTCAAAAGCCATCACTGGAAACTGTTAAAAATAAAATACCAGGCAGGTGATTGGATGTCTATAAGTCTATCACGTCTGCCAACAGTCGCGGCCGTCACACACTTAAACCACACCTGTAACAGTCAATCACCATGAGTACAAAATCCTCAGTGAAGATTGATGGCGAAGCATTGCAGGTGGATCCTCAACTTTCCAGTGACTTAGAATCGCTACAAAAGCTTCACAATACCTGGCATCAGTGTTCAAGTATGAACTGTGTAGTCATCCACCAGCACTGTTTGACACCGCCCTACTGCTTCAATAGCCACAGAAGCCGGTGCTAACATTTAAACCTGGGCGCTCTACACACATGACCTTCCAGAAGTCACAGGCCATGTTCAGTATGTGCTGGATGGTGGCGCACTTGTTCAGCACATCACATCCACACATGTATCCACATACAAGGTAAGCTGTAAGACGTACAGCGAGTATGTCCCAAGTTAGTATGGATAGGCAGTTGTCATGTTCTACAGTTATCAGGGCGCATCTACTGAAAACATCACACACCGCAGGCGAGCAGGTGGGAGAACTGGAGCAACTGTAACTATAGATAGGGACATGCCTGTTGCCAATGAATAAAAATGAGTTCCTTGCACACAACACAGACATGCAGTTTGCCACCACAACAAACACTATGCTCATTGGTGATGATACAGATCTGCTTGTCCTCCTCATCTACCACACCAACCTCTGCTTCGAACCTGAGCCAAATAAGCAAGAAGAAGCCACATGTCTGAAACATCAAGGCCGTCAAGCAGCAGCAAATATAATAATATAGTTGATTTAAAATATTATATTAGGAAGCAAAAAAGTGTTGCCAGGGTATAGTTAAGAAACACAAAGAACAAAGATACTTTTTACAGCTTGGATCTCTTAGGACTTTATATATATATATATGTATATATATATATATATATATATATATATATATATATATATATATATATATATATATATATATATATATAGTTAGACTATGGTAGACTTTTATAAGTAATTAACATTTGTCAGATTTTCTGTTGCAATTTGTGCGAGGTTCACCAGTTTTTCAGTCTGACTACGTCTCACTGGGAGTTAATGTCTACCAGCCTGGGTGAACACTCTTGCAACAGGAGGTGTGTGTGTGTGTGTGTGTGTGTGTGTGTGTGTGTGTGTGTGTGTTAATTCATGTGAGCATTTGCACTTATGGGAAAGAGATTACAGACAGCATTTTCCACTCCCTCCCGCCTGTGTGATGTAACCTGCCTCTGATTTTCCTAAGTAATTATTAAAGTGGAAAGTCAACGGTTGGGAAACTGTCCTGCTGCTGCTCCTCGGGACTGCAGAATAGTTTTTTTTTTACTCTTAAAAAAGCTGCCCATTCTCCACGAAATAGAAATTTAACTACATGAACTATATTGGATGGGGCAGTTGAAGGCATGTTTCAAGGACTTTTCAATTTATAACAGAAGCTTCCAAATTTCTTCATATTATGTCCTGAAATCTGTATTTGTAGATGAGCTATATACACAAATATATGTAACAAAGCAATGATTTAGCCCATACTTAGTTCGTAATTGCTTTTTCTTTTAATATATGATGTACATAGTTCTTATCAGATTGCCAGGCCGGTGACTTTGACACTAGATTTAGCAACTGTGCTTACACTCTGGCTACATGCAAAAAATCTAGCAACTATTTTCAGACGAATAATGTTGTGTTGACTGCCAAGTCATTTAGCAACACATGGGTCCAACTCATCTGCTGGTTTGCCTGCTGATTACTGCAATTCATGTACAGTGAAGCACCCTTCTAGTAGTATTCCCACCAAAAGCAGTCTGTAACAAGTACAGTATGGTCAAAAGCGTGGGTGATAACCTCACACTGCCGGTGAGACAGACGCTGTTTCGAAAGAGCCGCGTGAGTGTTACGTATATAGTGAACGGACAGCTGCTCCGCCTGATGTATGCCGTGCGTAAAGCATACTGAGATTTGGCCGGTTAGTTCAGTTGGTAGAGCGGGCGCACATATGCATTCCTCGACGCAGAAGATCCAGGGTTCGAGTCCGACCTGTGATGGTTTTCCTGCATGTCTTCCCCCCTCTCTCTCCCCTTTCATATATCAGCTTTCCTATCTATTAAAGGCAGACCCCCCACCCCCATACTTAGATAACGCGCACACTGGGCAGACTTGGTGAAACGCTTATTCCGCTTCTCTGTTATGAGGCGGAAGGAAGAAACCCTCAAGGTAAGAAATTCTCGGCCGTTTGTTTTGACTTTCGGCATGAATGAAGAATTTGGCTGTAAAGTAGCAGCGCTCCTGTCCTCTCTCATAGAAAAGCAGGACGTGAGACCGACAGCGTGCATAAGTCACTCACTCTCCTAGCCAACGTCAAGGCTATGAGGAGCGCTGTTGTCATGAACAACATTCCGAGAGAGATTTGTACCAGAGGCTCAAAAGGGGAATTCCCGAGCCCGGGGCACTGGGATTAAATCCCATAACGGTGCTAGAGAACGCACAACAGGTTTCTGTCGTCTGATCCCCTTCAACAAACGCTTCACTAAGGGATGCGCAAAAACCCCATCTCTCTCCACAGTCCTTGTGGCACGACGAAAAAAGGCCGCAACATACGCTTTAAAAACTTAGCCAAATCATTATCCAGCAGTGTCTGATGGTAGGTTAACATGAGAGGCAGAGGACACAAGGTGGTGTTCCAGCCTTTCTCCACACACCAGCACTGGAAAGCGGACCGCCGTCAAGTGTACCATGCTGAATAAATAAGGTCACTAGTCATTCTGTGACTCAAGATCCATGTATTCACATACAGCATATTGGCTCACACAGTGGGCTCTGCTGTTACAGATCAACATACCCGACTTAACCACAGGGTGGAGCTGTTGCCTATGAAGCGCAATGAGACAGCCTAACCTCTCCAAGCGCTCCCGTTCAGCGGCCAGGGTAACAGCCTTTGGCTTATTACTGCGGGATGGGAGATCGCACAGTCCTGCGACAGTGCGTCCCTGTGCCATATGGCAGCTGTCATGATGATGGCGTCCCCCGAGACGGGAACCATGGTGCGCTTGTGTGTTCTATTGCCTCTAGAATGGCTGTCAGGCTCTCTTACTGAATGCAAGGAGACGAGGAGTCAGGGGGGACAGGGGGAAAAGCAAGACCAGTCTCGCGCCTTCATAGAGAACCACAGTGCATTCTCTCGTGAGGCGAACAGATCCACTTTTGCCCTCCCAACCTGTTCCACAGGATCTGAACAAGAGCGCGATTAAATTTCCGCTCGTTGTGAGAGGGACCCGCCTTAATACATTTCGAGGGCGTACGATGGGCCAGAGAGTAGCCGAATGGGTTTTGGTTTTTAAAGAATAAAAAATGGCTTCTTTTGTTTTTTTAAACAACATAAAAATCTACACACAATGTCAACAATTTTTTGTTATTATTATTGATTTTGTTATTTAGGTGAACAAACCTTTTACTGTTCAAAAAACTAAAGTTAGTCAGCCTATTTCCCAAAAACTTAATTAAGATGACAAATGTAAGTAAAGTAAACTGAACTGAAATTTGAATGTGATGCAGTAAGAAATAAAATGTCTCCCCGGAGCAGTACTGGCAAAAACAAAGTAAAACATGTCAGTGTGCATGTGAAGGCTGGCTGGGTGACGGTTTGAAAGTGCGATGTGCTCTCTGGAGATAAGTGAAGGGATGCTGAAGGAACTAAGATAATACTAAGCTCAAACAAACCTCTGGCAAGCTGAGGGCTTCAACTCACACTGCATCTTACATTCACACGCCGATTGGTATATCTCGGTGCACAACTACATTCCGTATCCTTATGGCCTGAATGTTATTGTTAGTGTTTGTGTGTGTATGTGTATGCTTGTGTGTGTTTGTTAGATTTGGCAGACTGCAGAGGCTGGGAGTTAAACTAATGAGATCTGGGGGCAAATGTGCCTGCATTGTGGTAGATAAACTACATCAGTCTCAGTTGGGTGCATACACATATATGCTGTATGCATATGTATACATGCTTACATACACACACACATTGCAATACATGAACAAAGTATGACGCAACCCATAAATACTCTTTCAAACCTTTCCCTCCTACTTTTTATTTTTAAAAACTGGAATTGCACAAGTCGACCTCTTGCAGAGCTGAGAAGACAGAGTAATGAGGAGATTAGCAACTTCATTTGTCAACCCAGTATGCCCCTGGGCCTCGTAGAGAAACTTCCTGTATGATGACCAATAAAAGGTAGGGTTCACAAAGATTAAAGTGACCTTACCTCAGTAAAGTATGGAGGCTGGTGCAAGTTAGAGGGAAACTGCATATTAAGTGAAGCCTGATAAACCTCTTTTATAGACCAAATCGCAAATGCCAGTTAGTCTGGACGTCAAAAAAACAATTGGGGGATTTTCCTTTTATTCTATGGTGACAGTGGATAGACTGGGAAGAGAGGGAAGGCACACAGCAAAGGGTCGCAGGTTGGATTTAAACCCGGGCCGCTGCAAAGGACTAGGCCTACATGGGGTGCACGCTCTGACTGGGTGAGCTAGAGGCCGCCGCTCCTCCTCAGGAGTGATTTAATCCAAAGAACAACCTTTTTCCTAAACTTAACTGTCAGTCTCAGACTTTACCTGGTCTAAATTTAAAGTAAGTTAGATTGATTTGCAGTGGACACCAAAATGGATATAATTACAGGTGTCCAACATAGACAATAAGAACATAAGACACTAATATAATTAAATATTTCAGCAGAGTCAGGGATATATAGACCAAAGAGGGGGAAATCTAACGCATCCTCTAAGTTTTTAGCTGCAGAGGCTGAAGAACTGAGCCTATACGAAGGCAAACATGGATACAGGCAATTGGACAAGAGGCATGAGTGGGAAAATTGTGGGATCCTGACAATCGGTATGCCTTTGTGTGCTGTAAGCATTTTGTCGCTGGCAAGTCAAATATCCAAATGTCAGTTATCTGTAACGTTAACATTTTGACAGTATGTGACTTACTAACATTAGCTTTCCAACAGCTAACCAACTTGCCCCATCATTTTAGTTATCAACTGCACTCTAACTTCCCTCTACATAAATTGTAACGTTTTCTTACCATTTAGGTTTCGGACCCTGGACAATCTTGCAAAAAGATGGATAGGATTCCAATAAAATTTCCCTTTCTCACTCTATTTGTGAGAGAGCGGCAGAAATTAATGATAAATCATGTTTATTTACCACAGTAGACTTAAGTCTTTTTTAAATAGTTTTTATTTTGGATGTCTTGTGTCAACTATTGATTTGTTGACTAAAAATTAGTAATGTTCCCTAAATGATTTATGTTGTTTCGTGCTCCAAAAGTAATGATGAGTTCCATCCCGACTAGATCCAACCATACTGCCTCCCAAGATTGTAAACAAAGCCACTTCACTACAGCTGATAAGAAATAAGAAACACCATCAACTCCATGTTTACACCACTACAGCCCTGCCCACAATTAATGACCCTCCGAAACCCAATACAAACTTACCTGAAGAACACCCAACAACAGGGATCGGGCATCTTATGTCCATACTATGAGGCAGTCTGTTATTTATTTTTTTACTTCCGACTACCACAAACCAGGAGACCAGGTATGTACCTGTTTGTACAGATGTAGCTGGGGACATTCCTTGAATGTAAAAATATCCATGACCATTTCAATCAATAATTAATAGTAATTAAGAGTAATAAAGACATGCATGCTAGGTAATTAGGACTACAGTTGAAAATTAGCCGACTGGCTAACACTGGTGCATTTACAGAAATGTTGATTAATGTGCATTGTCCTAATCAAATAAACTTACAAACTTAAACTTAAACTTAATTATATATTACTGATACTTGAAATTACAAGCTGTAGGGAACCACAATGTTGTTCTAGTGGAGAATTTTAACTAGATAGTGGATCCAGTTCTGGACTAGAGCCCCAGAGCCTCTCTCACATTACAGAGGATTTTTAAGACTCTGGGCTTGGTTGATATCTGGAGAATTTTGAACCCAGCTGGGAGAGACTAAATCAATAAAAAAATGTACAATGCACAAGACATATGCTAGGAAAGATTTTTGTGTGATAGACAATATCTCTGAACATGCATGGGTGTGACTAGACTTGTTGCCTCAAAGTGAGACGTATTTATATAAATGGTGCCTTAACTCCTCCCTTTTACAGGAGCCAGAAAATATAGAATTGATTAGGTCCGTGCTAAAAGTTTACTTGCCGATCAATTAGTCCTCTGTGTCGTCTTCAGGGGCCACAGCACCGGTGCCATGTCATTTCTCTCCGACGCTCCATTGTTCCGACCTCTCAATCACCCGAAAAATTCCCTTTGGTCCTACAGCCCACTAGTCCAATAGCATTTATTGGCCAGGGGTCCATGCTTACACAAGGTAACATAACCCCATTTGTACAGGTAATATCCCCTGACCAATGGGCTATCCTAACCTTAACCACTCGAGGTCAAATGCATAACCCCAACCAATTGAGCTGCTTCGTAGGGCGGGTCTTGGCGTGGCCATAGTGGGATTCGTAATTTCGCCACCAGCGGGACGTCGGACCGACTAGTGCGCTGTAGGACCAAAGGGAATTTTTCAGGCTATTGAAAGGTCGGAACAATGGAGCGTCGGAGAAATGGGCAGTCCCCCACAGCACTGGCCTATAAGGGACGCACTATACACCCAAGTTATAATTAGAAAGTAAAAGCTACCCATGTCTCAAGAATACACGGGAAGGGGATCTGAATGTTACACTGGATGATTAGGAGTGGTACAGAACTTTTAGGAATATTAAAACTATGTCACTGGATGTGAGGGTGCGCAACATTCACTTTAGGATTATGCATTGCTTCTATTGTACTCCCTCCTGATCCAGACTCTGATTAAGAGACACACCAAATTGTTGGAAATATAAGACAGAGGACAGCCAATTACATCATGTCAATGGGGCGTGATAAGGTCCAGGAATTTTGGACCTGGATACATGACAACCTATGTCTTATTGCAGGCCAGGTTCCATTCAGCCCAATACTATTTGTTCTACCAGATGGGTCAATCCTAAACGGGATAGATAAACACATAAGAAGCTGGGTCCAAACTAGTTAAATCATAGCCAGACAGATTCCTCTAAGAGGATGGAAGAAGGATGGAGGAATGAAGGGATGCTTGCAATCCAGGAGGGGCTTGTGAGATGGCTAGTGTGGCAGCGTTTATAATAATGTCATATAAACGGTTTGCAAGATTGAATGTCTACATTAGAAAATGGGTAAGGTGGTTAAGCTTTTTTAAGGGCTCCTAAGAAGACGTGTTGTGGAGAGGCGTATCATATGTGATTATTGTTTTATCACATACACATAGTATATTTATTTGGTTTACAGTTTGTTGTCTATTTTGTTATTAATTTATAATCTATTTTGTAGATTATTATTATTTTATCTTATATCTTTTAATTTCTCTCTAAGGAAGTGTACCTAAGTTTACAACCTAGGCCTACGGCATATGTGGTGATGACAAGAGGGGGGTTCAGGAAAAACTGTTAACTACAAAATAAATGCAACCTGGTGGCCAGCATTTGGATTCACTGCTAAATAAAATCACATCCATTGAAGTCAATGCTTGATATTCCACCAATCGCGTAATGGCGCGTCCCATTAGCATGTGTGAAGCGGCTCTCTGCTCCGCAAAAGATACACGCAAGGTCTATATTTATGCGAGCCGCGGGGCGTTCAGACAGCCGGGCAGAAAGTGAAACAGCGAGAGGTAGGACAGGTTTAACAAAGTCAAATTTAAGACTTTTAAGACCTCTTTAAGACCATTATGAATGAAATTTAAGACCTATATCAATACATTAAAAACAAAAAAATGGCAGATGTAACAGTCGGGAAACATCTGAAATAATTCTCTGATTTCCTCATTTGCATTATAGGACTGGTGTCTAGTCACCCTGTAGAGGATCCAGAGTCGTTTGGGTTTTTTCTGATACCGGTCCTAAAACAATTAAACTTTTAAAATGGTGTTGGTGCCTTGACGGTGCCTGAATTGATACTTGGCTTGTGTATCGCTAAGGCCATATGATCCCAAAATTTTTTTTTTGTAAGAATGTAATAATTACTTATCACAACTTATTTTACTAGTCAATTGTAGTTATACAACAAAAAGAACCACTAGTTGACAAATGGGTATTTTATAGGGCTGTCAGCATTAACACGTTAATCGCGATGTGATTAAGGGTCGAGCATAATGCGTTAATGTTTTTTAATCGTATTAATCACATGCCGCCATTTAGTAATTTATTTTCACTTCACTCGGCTTTGCGTTGTGCCTAACAGGCTACTATTTTGCCATACTTCCTCGTAACACATCCTGCTGCTGCAGGAATAGAAACGCAGATTTCGGTGCCTCATTCCGATGCCACTGATATGTCTGCACTTCTCTCTGATGCTCTGAAACAGACATTACAGGCAACAGAAACATCACTGCACGTGACGCTAGTTAACACTATACTCGACAGCAGCTAACGTTAGCCTACCGCTAGCTAGTTAACACTATACTCGACAGCAGCTAACGTTAGCCTACCGCTAGCTAGTAGCTGAATTAAACACGGTTACAATGCTGACAGCTAACGCTAAACGGTGTAAAGTGTGTCTGTATTTCACTGTAGAGGATTTCGACACCGGGATGTAACAATCTGCAGCTGCTCTTGTCGGAAAAACACAGACGGTGCATTCAATGAAACTGGTAATTTACATTCTTGTGGTGCATTCAAAGTTGTTGTTAAATTCAAATGTGTGACTAGATTAAATATGAAATATAAACTTAAAATGGGAAATGGAAAAGCTTCAATTTAAAATCTCAAATAGAAAAAATCCCAACTAATTTTATTTAAGCCTTTGCACTTCATAATTTTCAATTTGAAATTTTATCTTTTGAATTTTCATTTGGCAATTGCCCTTTGCCATTTTAAGATTCACCTTTTCCATTTCAATTTAGCGTTTGGCGTTGCAAAGGTGTATGCAAATGAGTGGGAGCATAGATATAAAACATGTTCTTTAGCTGCTTTCCAACCAAGTAGTTACAGGAACGTAGTTATAGGAAAAGTCCACTTCTAAACAGATCTACTAACTACTCTTCCCCAAAACCGTTTTTTTTCCGTTTGCATTCGCACTGGCCAAGTGGCCATAAGGACTGGTAGGAGGGGTAAGGGAGTGATGTAAGCACGGCAACTGTCTTTATAGCGTTAAAATCAGAAAACAAATACACAAAAAAAAGTATTAACTAAATACTAAATCTAATGTATATAGCATTTTTGTCATAATTTAAACAAGTCTCCCGAAAAGAAACTGGTATCTCTCTCTCTCCCCCGCTCTGCCTGCTGCGATGTGGACGTGTGTGTGTGTGTGTGTGTGTGTGTGTGTGTGTGTGTGTGAGTGACGGCCGGCGAGCCGCAGGACACGCTTGTGGAGTTTAACTCCAAAAAGACAGTTAACCACAGGTTCCCGTTAATCTTATGATGGACATGTGTTGTGATAAATTTAAACAAACGAACCGTCAACGGTGAAATAAAAGCCTCTTATTTACGAGACCGGTCTGAGAGACCTCCGGCTTACCTCGGGGTCTCTGAGCATGACTGGCCGAGCGACGAGATAGCGGCCGGGGCAGGCGCCTGCTGGCTGTCGCCTCATTTCATGGAGCTTCTCAACTCCGAAAACTTTGAAGTAAATTGTCAATTTGGCATTAATTTTCGGAAGATTGCCTATATTCGAAATCTAAACAGTTCATTTCTCGCCTAAAACTTGTCAGAAGTGAAATTAGTGATGAATAAGATGACGAAAATTGTTAAAATTGTCGCGTCGTTGGTCTGTCTGTACCGGAAACCAGACCCTCGTTGACCTAGGTTCCTATGCTGAAAAGGGAAACGAGAAAAGACCCTGCCCTGAAGTAGGAGCTGAAAGAGTTACAGGAGCTGCGGCCAGAGGGACTTAAAAATCCCCAATTTGGTCCAGTCGGAACACGAGAAAAAAAGGGTTCTAGGAATTTTATGTTCTAGGAACTGCAAAAATCCCTCCGGTCGGAAAGCGGCTTATATCTATGGGTGGGAGGGTCTGAAACGGAACGGGTGCAGAGGCACCTTAGGGACAGTAGGGGGGGCTGACTGCTGGGGAGCACACTGTCTGCAAGTACTACGGCAACAACAGAGTAAGTTGCGGGGGGAAATTGAAAAACATAAAGTGCAAAAGCTAAAATAAAATAATTTGTTTTTTTCCATTTGAGATTTTAATTTAAGTATTTCCATTTAAGCTTTTCCATTTCATTAGGTTGTGCCGGTTGTTATCGGACCGAATGGATCGAATCCTGATAGTAAACAAGTCATTTTATGGTGGTTGTGACACTTAAAAAATGTATCCACTGATTTACAGACTTGTTTTGCAATGTGTCTATGGGAAAAAGTATTTTTGTGAGAGGTAACACGTAACGGACACGTGAATTAGGAGGGATATTTTCACTGCTGTCTTCATAATCATGCAACGCATTTGTAATTTAGCTAATAAAACCACAGCATTACAGTTACACTTAATTACACTTATCACTCACTACACTGCACAAAGTGGACATTGTTGTTGGACTGTTAAATTAACAAAAGCATTTTGGATGCAGTACCCATGATTCCTCCATCAGAAAGGGGGTGACCGATGCTGTTAAATAGTCAGACAAGCACTTCATTTGAGGCATACGAATTCCTTGAAACCTGAAAGCTTTAACAGTTTCCACATGTTTAGAACATTTTGGGAAGGTCATCTGAAATAGAGATTGTTGGTACTATAAGGAGAACTTTGGATAATATACCCTTAAGCAATAGTTTAATGTTTCAGATTTAAACATTATTACAATGTTAACAACATGATTTGAATCATAAGCCAATTAAAAGGAAATCTTGGCACAGATACACCACTTGTATCTTAATTACAGTCTATTTGAAGATAAAAAGGCAGTTAGTTATTGTCTACTGGTATTATTTAACACAGAAATCCTGCCATCTGCTTGCTGTGCCCTTACAGACATGTCCTTTGCTCCCTATGTTATCTGTGGAATGTAAGCAACAATTGCTCCATGCTGTACACAGTACATCACATGAAAGTACTGTGACATTTCTCCTGACAGGTCTGCTGGTATGTGGAGCTGCAGTCGAAACACTTGCAGAATGTTGTAGTCACCTCGCCTGACTTGTGACGTGGGTGTGTCTGCTGACCGAGCAGGTACGCCACTGTCTGCATGCAGTAATCCTTCCAGTAGGCTTCCATCAGACAGCAGCACGGTCCAAAGTTGGCGCCAGACGTTTAGAAAACTGCTCATTCTCTTTCTGTGCTTCACTTCACTCAAATCACCTCGTTCTCATTTTTTGAACTCATTCTTTCAGTCTGAAAGGGTTGACATTAGAGAAGAGGCAGCAAAGCATTCTATATTTAATATTTAGTAACTCACTGTCTAGACTCAGCAATACAACTCAGTTAACCCATTTCTGTTCAAAGCAGTTTAAATTCATCGATTTCCTACACCTTTTCATCCCGTTCAGATTTTGGGGTTTGTCTACAGTTCCTGTATGATTATGTCATAACTGTATAACAAATTTGTTTTGCCCAAATTTGGGGGGGCGCATCCGGTGTGGCTGAACCACAGAAATTATTCTGCCATTGCTTTTGTAGCTAACGTTGTAAATTAACTTTTAAAAGTTTAAATATTGCTTTTTAATTTTGCATTTTTACTCAAAAAACATACATTTGTGGAAACATATGCTATTGTGGAATTACATTTTCATTTTCCCATTTACAAAATAATTTCAATTAAGTCCCCTATAGGCTTCCATAAGGTCAAGCCTAGCTTTTTCTGTTATCCTCACTGTAAATCCAAATTCGCTAACTCAACCTAAATTTTTTGTGGAAATGGCTTGCACTCAAAACTTTTAATTTAGTACAGCATGGTAACATTAAAGTTTTGAGTGCACTAAACATAAAATAAATGTATCACATGAGTGTTATCTGACAGGAAATGTATGTCAGTTTAACATAATTTGGTTAATAATACAGTTCTTTGGTGGTGAAGTGACACACCACAGCTTAATGGCTGAAGGAAGCCTATTACTACTCAAAGTCTAATGCTGCAGTACTCCAGCTCTTATCAAACGTAACAGTCACTTAACTCATGGTTACTAATGTAAATCAGCACAACAATGACAGTTACCAGGCAACAAAAATTCTAAGCAGACACGTTTAATAAACGGAATTCATAAAGTTACATTTGTATTTCGAACAAACTGCAAACTTTTCAGCAAATTTTAACACAACTCTATTTACCGCCTTGCATCATGGGAATTGAAACACAAAACTTTGTGGCATTTTTATGGTAAAACAGCACAAAATATTTGTGGTCAGCATAACTCTGGAATTTATGTTGTAATTATGTGTTTTTGTTGTGTTAAGTGAACACAATATTTTCATTTTTTTGAACATGAAAGTGACTGCTTGTCATATGAACATAAAAACATTGAGTACATATTTTGACAACCATTTTTTAGGTTTACTTAACTATAAAAATATATGCTAAGTGCACAGTATATGTGTTGTTAATTGGCCTTGAAGTAATTATGTGATGTTGACGTTATACATTTAAGTAGAATGAACTCAAAAGTCAAAAATTGTTAACTTAACATATGTCAACCTCACATGGGATGATTTTTTGTGTCAAATGAACATAAAGTTTGTATGTTGTTTTGACAATCCTGAACATTTGTGTGGACGTAACATTAAAATTTTGTGTCATGGATGGTTTACAGTGCTGGATTTCTAAATTCTGCTTTTGTGAAATAGGCCCCAGGTTAATGTACGAGTGAACAAAAGTGCAAGCCAACAATCCAAGCAAGCATAAATAATAATAATAAGTATAGCCAATAAAATAATAAATCAATAAGGAAGAAAACTTGCAAAGCAAAAAGCAAAACAAGGGATCGGGTTATTACACAATATATACTGCAATCTGTTTATGTAATCTTAAGGCATGTTTATGCTTTAGCTTCCTTAAAGTTTTAATAAAATAATTAAGTAAATGTTGTAGAATGTTGCAGTAACCTTTGCATATATACATTACTGTGTACTGAATTTACACTAAATCATCCTTATTTACAAAACCTCATGACAAGGGTACATGGGCCGTATCTTGCACCCTGCGCGGGGCAAAGGTTACACCCAAAACACACCTATGAATTAATGAAGACACTAAGTACAACCCTTTTGAACCATGCGCCCGGCGCACGGACCATTTTTTCCACCGTCAAACTAGCAAAAGTGGATTTGGACACGCCCTAAATTATTACTGATGAGGGGTGGGTCAAGTCTTTTTAGATTAGAGGCCACAAAACTCCTCCGGTGGCCTCTTAATTAAACAACGAACAGTCCCTTATGTTATCATTAGTTAGCTAGTTCTGGTTTTCTAACTGCGCCGCAAGTTATAGAGTTTAGCTGGGAGCTTCATGAAGACAGCTAAAGTTTATGTTAGCTGCACTACAGCTGTCAGAGTTAGCTTCAACTTCATATATTACCTTCTTACAGCTGTATTCTCAGTAACGAGACAATCTGCAAGAAAGAGGTTGCTTTTAAATCACGAAAATAGTAGTGAAAGCACCGTTTGGCTTAGTTATCAATGCCGTTAGCATCGTGGCTAACACTATTGTTACTTAGTTTATGACAAATCATTTCGGCTGTGCTTTCTATCATGATGTCATTGTGCTAATCGAGCACCGTTAGCCTTTACAACAGAGCCGCTTCACTACACTTGTTGGATCATGTGTCATTACAGAGTTCTCTGTTGATTTGTGTTTGTCGCTGTGTGCTCGTGGTGGAAAATGAATATAAACAAAGCTGCATGCCAGAAATGCAATGCACCATGACGTAGGTCCCCTTCAAAGCCAGGCTAATGTTGGAAGTCCCTCTAGTGGACAGAACGTGTAACAACAACCGCATGCTTATAGAGCTCAACAGTCCCGCCCACAGCGTGTTCCGGAAGTGAAAATACAATGCAATTTCTCCATTGACAAATTGGAGTATAAGCCATAAAATCGTAACCGTCAATGGTAGACTTAAAACCAGCTACGACATGACTAAGCAATTGTATATGCTCATAAATGCCAAAAGTTCATGGGCACCAACCTTGTTTTGCGATAAATGTCTTTTATTCGCGATGTCTTGGATACTCCACTACTCACAACTCCGAACGATCCCACAATCCCACAGTGATGCCTCTGATTGGTGTAACTCATACTGGTGAGGAAGGGGAGCTGCCTGCACGATCCATCATGTGCATGCCTAAAATGATAATCCTGTTTTACGAGGACTGACGACACTGCACGAAATACGATCGGTTCTACGCTTCTGCCGTTAGCCTCCACTGGGAAGCTAACGCTAGTTTAGCTAACACCTAATTCGGCTAAATGCTAGCTGACAGCTTGATTCAGTTAAAAATAACGTTAACTCAAACTAAACACTGGGTAAAGCAGGCTACAGCTGACGTACCAGCTGTTATATATTTTAACGGTTATTTTTAAGTTTTTTTTTTGAGGGTCTTTTAAAGTTATGACATGGTCTCAGCTAGCGGTTAGCCGAATTAGCTGTTAGCTAAACTAACACAGCTTCCTTTTTTCAGTGGTGTACGGTGGTTTATGGGATGAGTAGTTCCTTCGCTTCATAATGAAACTATGTACACAGTCTTGTACCTTTGACCTTTTTTGGATTTTCTGTTTGTTTTTTCAGTCTAAATTACATGTTGTATGCTTATGAGTCACGTCGTAGCTGGTTAGCCTAAGGTATGGTCTAAAACTCTTTATATACGGATTTTTCCAGACGTCAATGGGAGAAATGAATGGGAAATTTACTTCCGGAACCCAAGGTCTCTCGGGTTAATAAACATATTAATAAAAGGCTGCACTTGAGCATTGAATATACAAATATTATTAAAATATTAAAAAGTCCAATGTTTTGAAAAAATAATATTCATTTAAAAAAAAATTAAAAAAATTCAAATGGTATTATAGAGGAAGATTGACAGCTCTAGTAGGCCTAGTACAGACAATCTTTTACATTGTATATTTGTTGCTTTTTTATGACAGGGTACGTCAAGCTCAAGTCAACCACCCGAAAAACAGGGGAAAACTGTTTTTTTATTATAGTTTTCACACTATTAAGGCAAATAAAATTATATTTCAAATGAAATGGAGACCTGTGGTCATTTTAGAATGAAATTTCTGTTTTTGTATTTACACGTTTAATTGTGACGGGGTGTAGGGGATGTGATGGGGTGGTTCTGCTTCTTGTGAGGATGGGATAGTTTATTGAATTGGAGCCTGTACCAGTGTATAGGTTAAGTCCAGATAGGGAGTCCAGATCCTGTCGAACAGCCACAGCAGCAGTCAAGATCTTCAAGGTCAGGGTGGTGTGCAGTTAGGATTAAAAATAAAAATAAAAACTAAAGAAATCGCTAGAGAAGGAGGGAAAACATTCTGACAAATACAGAAAAAGATATAAGTGCTTAAATAAAAATTTGTCTTTCTGAATCGTTCAAAAGTATTTGAATTAACCAAGCTTGCAGAGTAAGCTCCAAAATCAGAAAAAAAATCTATTATGAAGCTTTGATTGAAGACATGAAGAATAAGTACTGTAAAGCAAGAAAACAAAAAAAATAAACAACTAATAGCAAAGGGAACAGTGGGAAGGATAGTGAAGAAGTACAGAATCTGTAGGAATATTAAAACTATGTCACGCGACGTGAGGGTGCGCCTCATTCAGTTCAAGATTATGCATCGCTTCTATTGGACTCCTTCTAGATTGTTTAGAATTGGTCTGAAAGACACACCAAATTGTTGGCAATGTAAAACAGAGGATGGCCAATTACTTTGTCCTATGGTCCTGTGATAAGGTCCAGGAATTTTGGACCATTACATAGTTGCATAATAACCTATGTTGGATTGCAGGGACCCAGGTTCCATTCAGCCCAAAATTATTTGTTCCAAGTAGGATGGATAAACACATAAGAAGCTGGGACCAGACTAGTTTAATGATAACCAGACAGATTATTTTAAGGGGATGGAAGAATGAAGGAGTGCCATCAATCCAGGAGTGGGCTTGTGAGATGACTATTTCCCCTACTGCTCAATGGATCAATGACAACTTTGAAATGAAAACAACTGTGTTGAATGCACAAGAGGTTGCCAGTTCGCTGACAGGGACTGCTATAGCTACTGCGTTTGACAGCATATTTTGTGACAACACACAAAATATACAGACGGCATTGGATAACTGTGGTGGTAAAAGTTTTGGCTGCATGGCACATAAACTGCACCTGACAGATTTTAAAGCGCTTTTTCCGATCCACTGTACAACTTGGCAACAATCTTGGACCCAAGGTACAAAGATTGCTTTTTATGACAAAGTGACCAAACAAATGGCAATAAATATGCTACAGAAGCAAATGGACAAGATGATGCACAGCAACAGTGCCACCGAGGCACCTTACAAAGAAGGTGTGTACAGAAAGTGATGCAAGTGGCCAGTTGCCGTTGGACATGTATGATGGAATTCTATAGGAAACCTCAACTATGGAGCAGGAGGCTGACCTGACAATTCCAACAGGTATGCAAATAATCAGACCCAATCCTCTATTTAAGAAATCAATTCTGTTAAATTTCCTGGTGTAATGAAATTTTTGAGAATTAAAATACTTTACACTCTCTAGATTTATTAAAGGAATAGATTTACTTAAGTAAACAAGGCTAATTGTGCCCCCTTGTGGTTGACCTGTAGCTCTGCTCAGCTGCTCAGAGCAGAGTTCCAAAAAAGCTCTTGAGGGGAGGATATTGTTTTAATGTAGGCCTACTGATTCCTGATCATTTGCCAGGCATGTATAGTTATATTATTGTCTATATTGCTATAGGTACATGGATAGCTGAGTGAGCCCTACATCCGCAGAATTGAGAGGCCACTGCAGTAATGGAAAACCAACATGTCCCGCTTACCTGCCCTTGCCCAAGCTGCACGCAAGTACCTCTCTGCTTCATGCAAAAGTGTTGACAGTGAACGTCTTTTCTCAGCTGAGAAATAGGATTTGCGAGAAAGCAGAAATGCTTCTAATCTGTCTTTGCTCATTAAGTAGGCCGAAGCTTGACTCTAGTTTCAAGTGGAAACATTACAGTGTTTCATTTAGTTTGAGAATTGTAAGTTGGGAAATATGAAAAGACCACAGTGTCTGTCATAGACCTTGCCTGAGTATAGTCAGGACATCTTTCTGATATTTTGATTTGGCTATTATATACATGTGAATTGAAAGTAACTTGAATTGTTTGGCACTTTGCAGTTTGATAGACTGCTGTTGTTTCATGTTTGCCAGAATACCAGCCGTTTTTGTTTTGCACTACGCATACAACCTTTGAAAATGTTATGGCTCAGAAGAATGTACAGTCAACATGTATATCCCTGAAACACTGACAATTTCCTCTATCTAATCATACACACATATTTGAAAACCGCTTTATTTAATGGTCCCATGTCATAAAAAGTGAGATTTCCAAGTATTTTTTTAAAATTTTAAAACAGCCGAGCGGTCGAGGTGCTATAAATACTGTTCAATATCAAATGCTCAATTCACAGAGAAACGCACACAGCCCGTATTCTGAAATTGCCTTTAAACGAGTCGTCAGGACACCCGTACGGTTGTGGGGTCACAACTATACTATATGTGGGTAGAAAATTCCTCTACAGTTCTGTTACAGTCATGACGGTACAGAGAACCTGACAGCTGGAACACACTGCACGCGTAAGTGTCACGTAGCGTAGCGTAGATCCCTGTCTCGCTGTGAAAAGTCAAGACAGCCAAAATCCCCATAAACCTGGCTGTTTTATTTTGAAATGTGTTTATTTTGGTAAAACATCCGGCTGCACTGTGGTCTTCCTGTATGTGATTACCTGCCTGGCTTGACACATATGCTTGCGTATTGTGCAAGAAATAAAGGAGACGCCAAAACTATTGCTGCAAGCGGTGGGGCTATGCACACGGTGTGGCCGGACAGAATGAATAACATGGGCGCCGAAATGAAAATAGCCGCGCTACGCGGCGCTTACGCGTGCGGTTTGTTCCAGATCTGAGAGTGAAGATGCTGAAGACCCTGAAATGCTGACCAATCAGAGCAGACTGGGCTTTTTCGGGAGGGTGGTCTTAAAGAGACAGGTGTTAAAGGAACACGCCGACTTATTGGGACTTTAGCTTATTCACCGTATCCCCCAAAGTTAGATAAGTCCATACATACCCTTCTCATCTCTGTGGGTGTCATAACTCTGTCTGATGCACCCACCGCAAGCCTAGCTTAGCCCAGATCCTGGAGGTAGTGCTTCGCCTTCTGAGAATATAGTTCCCAGTTTGTATACAGTTAGAAGATGGCTGCGTCTCATGTGACCTTGTTATTTGTACACACTGTGACTATACAAATCACAACATGTAAACAGGAACATGTTGGCGTTATTTTGTCACTTATTGGGAGCAGTAGGCTAGTTGGAGCCGGTTACCTCCAGGATCTGTGCTAAACTAGGCTTGCGGTGGGTGCGCCAGAAAGAGTTACGACACGCACAGAGATGAGAAGGGTATGTATGGACTTATCTAACTCTGGGGGATATGGTGAATAAGCTAAAGTCCCAATAATAATATAAAACAAATTTAAAACGAAGTGTCTTGGATATACAGGTATATTTAGACAGACAATATTAGAAAAATAATGAGTTTTTTTCAACATTAAACCATGTAAATATGTTCTAGTAAAAACACAAATTACAAGAACCTGAAAATAAGCATTTGTGGACCTTTAAACTGCAGAATTGTTTTTGTTTAGGACCACTGATATGCCAAATCATGGCAATCCTGAGTAGCCTAACTTATCCTGAAATTTACAATATATAACATGTCTTGATATGTGTGTGTGTGTGTGTGTGTGTGTGTGTGTGTGTGTGTGTGTGTGTGTGTGTGTGTGTGTGTGTGTGTGTGTGTGTGTGTGTGTGTGTGTGATGTTGAGTGATTAATGGCAAAAGTTTGGATCAGCATATGAACCCAACCGCTTCACTCTGTGATTATGGGAAGAAAGTTGGTATTTGGATTAGTTCAGCAGTCAGGGAGTAGATATGTAACTAAAGGTGACCATGTGGAGCATGTTATCATTTACAGGCATATCATGTATGAATGAAGTAAAGGGGGAAACAAGAAAGAAGTTTATCACACATTGTTGGTAGGGTTTTGTTTGAGCTCTGGAAAGCTAACAAAATTTCCACTCTGTGTGATAGTTAATCACACTTGCATTTGGTATTGAGCACCTAACTCTGCAAACAACTAAGAGTGCACCTACGTAAAAGAGTCACCGTGGTGAAGGCCAGCTGTTAAATAATAGGGTTAAAGTCAGGTGAAACTCATGATTCAGACTGAAGAGTTTATGTAAGCCAGAACAGGTGATAAAGGGGCCCAGGGTAAGCAAGAAGATGAAATACACACAGGTATGTCAACACTGACACAGTAACCATTGCTCTGATGGGTCAAACTTGGGATTGAGGGAGTGACCAGAAATAAAGGATAACAAATCATCATAATAGATGTTAGAATGTAGACACAGAATATACAATTTTCCCAGCAGACATTTTGACTTTTTTGGGGCATTTTAGGCCTTTTTTTCCACAGGACAGATGAAGACATGAAAGGGGAGAGAGAGGGGGAATGACATGCAGCAAAGGGCCACAGGTCAGAGTCAAACCCACGGCCACTGTGTTGAGGCGTAAACCTTTATAGGTGTGCGCCTACTCTACCAACTGAGCTAACCCGGCCTCAATGATATGTAACTTTTAAACGTTTCTGAGACAGTGTAATGTTTCATTTGATAATTATAAATGACCTGTACAGCAAATGAGACTAACAGTGAAAAGAACACTTTTTTTATATAGTTTTTATTAATGTCTTTGCCCAGGACCAATTTTCCCCCGCAAAGTCAAAATGATTTACAGCAGGTAGACCGGCTCTACAGAGTACTTATTCTGATGGGTCACAGATTTCGGTAGAACACCGAAGTGTGTAGTGAGTATCCAGCTAGGTAAAAAGGTACCAGGAGATTTCTTTATTTAGGGCTATATATATTGTATTTTAATTAGGGCTGTCAGCGATTAAGGGCCGACGCAATGCGATTAATTTTTTTTAATCGTGCCTTTTTTAATCAAGCTGCCACTTCCTCATAACACATCCTGCTGCTGCAGGCTGCAGGCATGATGGAGAAAGACAGCAGCAATGAAATCCTGAATGGCGCTTTTTATTTTCCAAAACTCCCGGACGGCTCGTAGACAAGTCGAAAGCCATATGCACATTGTGTAAAGCCGAATTAAAATATCACCGAAACACGTCAAGCTTGAGCTAACACCTACGGAGCTAAGCATAGTCGTACAGTTAACGTGATGCTACCCACTAGCATGCTACCCACCAACCCGGTCTCACGGCAGTTCGTGTAAATGTCACGTTATTTTTAATCTATTGATACGTGTTCACAGGGACGTTTTTTTCATGGTGGCCAGCACAAAATACCCTGTGTGGAAAAGGATGCCTGGGAGGCAGCCGCTGGAGACGCAACTACGGAGAAAGGACGCCTCCAGCGCCGGGAGACGGTCGAAAAGGATGCCTCACACGCCGGGAGACAGCCGCGGGGGATGCGCCACAATAACGGGATGGCGGAGGTTGGGTTTAGGAAAAACACTACAGGGAAAGGACACCTCACAAGCAGGGAGATAGCCGCTGGGGACGCGCGACAATAACGGGACGGTTGTGATTAGGAAGACTACGGGAAACAAAACGCTGTTGTCCTGTGGATGAAACCAAATCCAAAAAAAATACTACAGCTCTTGCAAAACGGGTAGCGACTAACTGCAGACGTCGAGAGGGACAGTAGTATTCACGGATACACAGCCTGTATGACACGGAGAAAGCAGCCCAACTGGAAGAGCTGCAAAGTGCTGCAAACGCTGTCTCGTTAACCGGTGATCACTGGACGTCAGTGAGTAATCAACATTATTTAGGAGTTACTAAACACTATATTGACTCTAGTAAGGATAGGGATTTTTAGTTAGGTACTTGGAGGAATTGTGCAATAATGACAGATTCACACATTTTTCTTTTGTTTACAGTAAATAAATAATTACAAATCTTAAAATCAAGTTTATGCTAAACAGGAGGTTTCATTTTATAGAGCAGCCTGAAAAAGAGTTACAATATGGCTTTAATTAGCAGCCTGAAAAAGAGTTGAAATATTGCTTTAATAGGACATTTAAGCATTTAATTTTAAAATCCTATATCAGAATAGTCCAATATAACCCAGTGGCAGTCTGGGATGTGTATACTATCACCCTGACAAGAAATGAGTCTGGCTAAACAGGAGGTTTCGATGTTAGAGCAGCCTGAAAAAGAGATACAATATGGCTTTAATTAGTAGCCAAAATATAGCCGAAATGAAGATTTAATTGGACATTTAACACTTTAATTTTAAAATCCTATATTAGAATGGTCCGATATTACACGTGAGAGTCTGGGAAGTGTATACTATCACACTGACGTGAAATGAGTCTGGCTAAACAGGAGCTTACGTTTTTAGAGCAGCCTGAAAAAGAATTACAATATGGCTTTAATTAGCAGCCTGAAAAAGAGTTGAAATATAGCTTTAAGTGGACATTTAAACCTTTAATTTTAAAATCCTATATAAGAATGGTCCAATATTACACGTGAGAGTCTGGGATGTGTATACTATCACCCTGAGTTGAAAGGAGTCAGGCTAAACAGGAGATTTCGTTTCAAGAGCAGCCTGAAAAAGAGTTACAATGTGGCTTTAATTAGCAGCCTGAAAAAGAGATGAAAAATAGCTTTAAGTGGACATTTAAACCTTTAATTTTTAAATCCTATATCAAAATAGTCCGATATTACCCAATGACAGTCTGGGATGTGTATTCTATCACCCTGAGGTGAAATGAGTCAGGCTAAACAGGAGATTTCGTTTCAAGAGCAGCCTGAAAAAAAGTTACAATATGGCTTTAATTAGAAGCCAAAATATAGCCGAAATATAGATTTAATTGGACATTTAAGACTTTAATTTTATAATCCTATATAAGAATGGTCCAATATTACACGTGAGAGTCTGGGATGTGTATACTATCACCCTGAGTTGAAATGAGTCAGGCTAAACAGGAGATTTTGTTTCAAGAGCAGCCTGAAAAAGAGTTACAATGTGGCTTTAATTAGCAGCCTGAAAAAGAGATGAAATATAGCTTTAAGTGGACATTTAAACCTTTAATTTTTAAATCCTATATCAAAATAGTCCGATATTACCCAATGACAGTCTGGGATGTGTATTCTATCACCCTGAGGTGAAATGAGTCAGGCTAAACAGGAGATATCGTTTTTAGAGCAGCCTGAAAAAGAGTTACAATATGGCTTTAAATAGCAGCCTGAAAAAGAGTTGGAATATTGCTTTAATTGGACATTTAAGCCTTTAATTTTTAAATCCTATATCAGAGTGGTCCGATATTACACGTGAGAGTCTGGGAAGTGTATACTATGACCCTGAGATGAAATGAGTCTGGCTAAACAGGAGATTTCGTTTCAAGAGCAGCCTGAAAAAAAGTTACAATATGTTTTTAATTAGAAGCCAAAATATAGCCGAAATATAGATTTAATTGGATATTTAGACTTTAATTTTGAAATCCTATATCAGAATGGTCCGATATTATCCAGTGACAGTCTGGGATGTGTATACTATAACCCTGATGTGAAATGAGCCTGGTTAAACGGGAGTTTTTATTTTAGAACAGCCTGAAAAAGAGTTACAATATGGCTTTAATTAGCAGCCTGAAAAATAGATGAAATATAGTTTTAAGTGGACATTTAAACCTTTAATTTTAAAATCCTTTATAAGAATAGTCCGATATTACCCAGTGACAGTCTGGGATGTGTATACTCTCACCCTGCGGTGAAATTAGTTATGCTAAACAGGAGATTTCATTTTTTAGAGCAGTCTGGAAAAGAGATACAATATGGCTTTAATTAGTAGCCAAAATATAGATTTAATTGGGCATTTAAGACTTTAATTTTAAATTCCTGTATCAGAATGGTCTGATATTACCCAGTGACAGTCTGGGATGTGTATACTATCACCCTGAGGTGAAAGGAGTCTGGCTAAAAAGGAGGTTTCGTTTATAGAGCAGCCTGAAAAAGAGTTACAATATAGCTTTAATTAGTAGCCTGAAAATGAGTTGAAATATAGATTTAATTTTACATTTAAATCTTTAATTTTAAAATCCTGTATCAGAATAGTCCGATATTACCCAGTGACAGTCTGGGATGTGTATACTATCACCCTTAGGTGAAATGAGTCATGCTAAACAGGAGATTTCGTCTCAACAGCAGCCTTAAAAAGAGTTACAATATGGCTTTAATTAGCAGCCTGAAAAAGAGTTGAAATATTGCTTTAATTGGACATTTAAGACTTTAATTTTTAAATCCTGTATCAGAATGGTCCGATATTATACCTGAGAGTCTGGGAAGTGTATATTATCACCCTGAGGTGAAATGAGTCTGCCTAAACAGGATATTTCATTTTGACAGCAGCCTGAAAAAGAGTTACAATATGACTTCAATTAGAAGCCAAAATATACCCAACATATAGATTTAATTGGACATTTAAGACTTTAATTTTAGAATTCTATATCAGAATGGTCCGATATTACACATGAGAGTCTGGGAAGTGTATACTATCACACTGACGTGAAATGAGTCTGGCTAAACAGGAGGTTTCGATGTTAGAGCAGCCTGAAAAAGAGATACAATATGGCTTTAATTAGCAGTCTGAAAAATAGTTGAAATATAGCTTTAAGTGGACATTTAAACCTTTAATTTTAAAATCCTATATCTTAATGGTCCGATATTACCCAGTGACAGTCTGGGATGTGTATACTATCACCCTGAGGTGAAATGAGTCAGGCTAAACAGGAGGTTTCATTTATAGAGCAGCCTGAAAAAGAGTTACAATATGGCTTTAATTAGCAGCCTGAAAAAGAGTTGAAATATTGCTTTAATTGGATATTTAAACCTTTAATTTTTAAATCCTTTATAAGAATAGTCCGATATTACCCAGTGACAGTCTGGGATGTGTATACTATTACCCTTAGGTGAAATGAGTCATGCTAAACAGGAGATTTCGTTTCAAGAGCAGCCTGAAAAAGAGTTACAATATGGCTTTAATTAGCAGCCTAAAAAAGAGTTGAAATATTGCTTTAATTGGACATTTAAGACTTTAATTTTTAAATCCTATATCAGAATGGTCCGATATTATACCTGAGAGTCTGGGAAGTGTATATTATCACCCTGAGGTGAAATGAGTTATGCTAAACAGGATATATCATTTTTAGAGCAGATTGAAAAAGAGTTACAATATGGCTTCAAATAGCAGCCTGAAAAAGACTTGAAATATTGCTTTAATTGGACATTCAAGCCTTTAATTTTTAAATCCTATATCAGAATGGTCCGATATTATACCTGAGAGTCTGGGAAGTGTATATTATCACCCTGAGGTGAAATGAGTCTGCCTAAACAGGAGATTTCATTTTGAGAGCAGCCTGAAAAAGAGTTACAATATGCCTTCAATTAGAAGCCAAAATATACCCAACATATAGATTTAATTGGACATTTAAGACTTTAATTTTAGAATTCTATATCAGAATGGTCCGATATTACACGTGAGAGTCTGGGAAGTGTATACTATCACGTTGACGTGAAATGAGTCTAGCTAAACAGGAGGTTTCGATGTTAGAGCAGCCTGAAAAAGAGATACAATATGGCTTTAATTAGCAGTCTGAAAAATAGTTGAAATATAGCTTTAAGTGGACATTTAAACCTTTAATTTTAAAATCCTATATCTTAATGGTCCGATATTACCCAGTGACAGTCTGGGATGTGTATACTATCACCCTGAGGTGAAATGAGTCAGGCTAAACGGGAGGTTTCATTTATAGAGCAGCCTGAAAAAGAGTTACAATATGGCTTTAATTAGCAGCCTGAAAAAGAGTTGAAATATTGCTTTAATTGGACATTTAAACCTTTAATTTTTAAATCCTATATAAGAATAGTCCGATATTACCCAGTGACAGTCTGGGATGTGTATACTATCACCCTTAGGTGAAATGAGTCATGCTAAACAGGAGATTTCGTTTCAAGAGCAGCCTGAAAAAGAGTTACAATATGGCTTTAATTAGCAGCCTGAAAAAGCCTTATCTGTTGTAGTTATGGCTGATACTGGGGCAGGACCATCACAGAAAAGAAGGAAATTAAATGAAGAACAACTAAAAGCTAAAAGCAAGAGGGACAAACAGGCGAAAACCCGAGTCAATCTCAGATGGAGACAATTACGGGATTGTAAATGATTTAAAACTGACCCAGAATTGGCCCTCAGGTATGTAATATGTCTCTTTCATTCATAAAATAACTTTACAATGCGTGATGTGGTTTTATGTCAGCAGCCTACATGAAATTAAATCCCCCTTCCATTTAGCGCCCAGTTTTTATTTCTTTTCAGTCCGTGTTTGTGTTAACCTACTATTTTTTTGTCCCCATGTACTTGTGAAATGCACTGTATAAATCTAAAGTTATTATTACTATTATTACATTGGTTTCTACAACAATTTCTTAATGCTTTGGCTCGTGACACAGTGATAGTGATACACGGTTTAGCTCACGAGACAACTAAAGTCGGCTAACTTAACATCTGCAACACTTGAAATGCAACGATGCATCTGTATTCTCTTATTGTATATTAGTGATTTCCGGTCTGAGCAGAACGTTTATCGCAACTATAGGATGTCCCGGTAATGCTAACTCATTAATACAGTGGGTAATACAGTACCGTAAAGAAAATAGCTTTGCGTGGTACAAACACTACCCAATTTGGATCTGCAGGCGGAGTATTATTTACTTTTATTTGACGTTTATTTAACCAGGAATATACTCATTGAGATTAAGAATCTCTTTTACAAGAATGTCCTTGCAAAGACACTCATCACTCTCCATCTCTATAGCACTGCGTTTTCCATCTCCAGCAGGGCGTTATACTGTGATGTTCCACAGGGGAGTTGCCTAGGGCCTCTTCTTTTTGCAGTTTTTACCAATGATCTGCCACTTGCAATTGGACAAGCAAGTTTAACAATGTATGCAGATGATTCTACCCTCCATTATGCCGCACCAACATGTTCTGAGCTTAATCAGGTTCTATCTAGGGAGCTCAACATGGTGCTAAATTGGATAAAATCAAACAAACTTGTGCTAAATGCATCAAAAACAGTCTGCATGGTATTTGGCTCTAAACATAAATTAGCACAAGTAAATAAAGTTAAGCTTTTAGGACTACGGTTTGATAGTGCATTGTCGTGGTCCGATCAAATTGACTATATGGTTACTAAGATGGGAAGAGCAGTTTCCACTACAAGGAAATGCTCAACATTTCTACCCTTTCCTTTACTGAGGCAAATTGTTTGCTCTTTAGTTCTATGCCACTTAGATTATTGCTCAGTAATCTGGTCATCTGCTTCAAAAACCCTAATTAGTAAACTTCAAGTAGCACAAAATAAAGTTGTAAGACTTGTTTTAAAGTGTAATTTTAGGTCCAGTGTAGTTAAAATGCATGAATATCTTAAATGGTTGAGTGTTGAAAAAATATTATTAGCCAATGTGCTTACTTTGTTGCACTCTGTTATTCAAAGTCATAGACCATCATTTATTTTTGATAACAGAACATACAGTTCAGATATCCACACTTAATTAACAAGAGTAGCCAGTAGGGGGCAGATGATGTTACCTTTACCAAAATCCAATAATTTGAAAAAAATTTTTATTTACAGAGCACATTCTTTGTGGAATAAAATTCCTAGTAACATACGTTTTATCACGGAAAATAACCGTTTTAAAAAGAGAGTCAAATTTTACCATTATTTATTATGAGGTTTCTGATTGAGTGTCTTTTTCAATGTAAGCCACCTTAATGTTAGTAATGTAATATATTGTAATATATAACTTCGTTTTCAAGATATTTTCTTTATTTGCTTGGTTGTTAATGTTTTCAGTTAATTAATTTGTAATTTTTTGCTTTTGTTATTTAGTTTTGTTGGCAGATATTGTTGCTTGTATTTTATTTGTATTTTTTTTTATTTATTGTTTGAATATGTTTTAATATTGATTGACTAAATGTAGTGGGTTGGACCCCAGGAAGACTAGCTGGTCGTCAAGGCGTCAGCTAAAGGGGATCCTTAATAAGCTAAACTAAACTAAATCTCTAGCATCAAGGATACACATATAAGATGCTGAACACTAGAGCAGACTGGTAGTTTAGGGGTACTCTAACTGCCAAACCTTACGCCCAGAAGCGTCTGTAGCCTTCTGTTTGCGCTGATGGGCCATTAATGCGTCATCACTTTCTATAGCACTGCGTTTCCATCTCTATAAGAGCAAGGACACACACACCAGACACAGCCATGTAGCTTATTCAACATCTTGAACCCAAACAAAACGGGTGTACTTTTATCTGTGTAAAATGTATTTTGCCATTTATTTTTATGAGAGGAAAAAATGTTTTACACTGCCACCCGATGCAAATAAAAGTATGATAAGATGTGCTTTGTGTCAGACAGAGCCTCAGAGGTTGTAAATGGAAACTAAATTTGCAACAATAAAAACTACTTCTTTCAAGCTGGAGTTGAACCAGCAACCTGCCCAAGAGCATCTGTATCCGCCATATCTGATGCAGAACTAGTCAACAGCGTCTTCTATTACAAAGTTTTGAACGTGATAAACAGCCACCTATCTTAGTCTACGGATAAGTTCAGTAAACAATGGTATAGAGTAACTTTCAAATGACGCATCATCACTCTCCATCTCTATAACACTGCAACACAGTTTGCAGCTTTGAGAACTAGCTCCTTCAAGGCAGAGTTGAACTAGCGATCTAAGGATGCCTGCAATTTTTAACCTACTGTCCTCCGCTCTGCCAACTGAGCTATCGAAGGGAACACAACCCAGAAATGGTACGATAATTGCTGATCCTGATGCCCAAGAGCGTCCGTATCATTCGTATCTGAAGCACAACTGGTCAACAGCGTCTTCTATTACAAAGTTTTGAACGTGATAAACAGCAACCTATCTTAGTCTACGGATATGTTCAGTAAACAATGGTATAGAGTAACTTTCAATTGACGCATCATAACTCTCCATTAATGGTACATTAATGGACCACATACCACATTAATGGTACGACAACTGCTGACCCTGATGCCCAAGAGCATCTGTATCCTCCATATCTGATGAAGAACTAGTCAACAGCGTCTTCTTTTACAACGTTTTGAACGTGACAAACAGCCACCTATCTTAGTATACTGATATGTTCAGTAAACAATGGTATAGAGTAACTTTCAATTGATGCATCATCACTCTCCATCTCTATAACACTGCTACACAATTTGCAACTATGAAAACTAGTTCCTTCGAACCAGAATTGAACAAGCGCTCTAAGGATGCCTTACAGACCGCCGCTCTACCAACTGAGTTATTGAAGAAATCCTAGCACATTAATAGTAGGACAACTACTGACCCTGATGCCCAAGAGCATCTGTATCCTCCATATCTGATGCATAACTAGTCAACAGCGTCTTCTATTACAAAGTTTTGAATGTGACAAACAGCCACCTATCTTAGTCTACGGATATGTTCAGTAAACAATGGTATAGAGTAACTTTCAATTGATGCATCATCACTCTCCATCTCTATAACACTGCTACACAATTTGCAACTATGAAAAGTCATTCCTTCGGGCCGGAGTTGAACCAGCGACCTAAGGATGCCTGCAATTTTTAACCTACAGTGCTCCGCTCTGCCAACTGAGTTATCGAAGGGAGCACAGCACACAAATGGTACGATAATTGCTGATCCTGATGCCCAAGAGAGTCTGTATGATTCATATCTGAAGCACAACTGGTCAACCGCGTCTTCTATTACAAAGTTTTGAACATGATAAACAGCCACTTATCTTAGTCTACGGATATGTTCAGTAAACAATGGTATAGAGTAACTTTCAATTGATGCATCATAACTCTCCATCTCTATAACACTTCCACACAATTTGCAACTACGAAAACTAGTTCCTTCGAGCCAGAATTGAACAAGCGCTCTAAGGATGCATTACAGACCGCTGCTCTACCAACTGAGCTATCGAAGAAAACCCAGCACATGAATGGTACGACAACTACTGACCCTGATGCCCAAGAGCATCTGTATCCTCCAAATCTGATGAAGAACTAGTCAACAGCATCTTCTTTTACAACGTTTTGAACGTGACAAACAGCCACCTATCTTAGTCTACGGATATGTTCAGTAAACAATGGTATAGAGTAACTTTCAATTGATGCATCATCACTCTCCATCTCTATAACACTGCTACACAATTTGCAACTATGAAAGCTAGTTCCTTCGAACCAGAATTGAACAAGCGCTCTAAGGATGCCTTACAGACCACCGCTCTACCAACTGAGTTATTGAAGAAATCCTAGCACATTAATGGTACGACAACTGCTGACCCTGATGCCCAAGAGCATCTGTATCCTCCCTATCTGATGCATAACTAGTCAACAGCGTCTTCTATTACAAAGTTTTAAATGTGACAAACAGCCACCTATCTTAGTCTACGGATATGTTCAGTAAACGATGGTATAGAGTAACTTTCAAATGACGCATTATCACTCTCCATCTCTATAACACTGCTACACAATTTGCAGCTATGAAAACTAGTTTCTTCGAGCCGGAGTTGAACCAGCAACCTAAGGATGCCTGCAATTTTTAACCTACAGTCCTCCGCTCTGCCAACTGAGCTATCAAAGGGAACACAGCCCAGGAATGGTACGATAATTGCTGACCCTGATGCCCAAGAGCATCTGTATCCTCCATATCTGATGAAGAACTAGTCAACAGCGTCTTCTTTTACAACGTTTTGAATGTGACAAACAGCCACCTATCTTAGTCTACTGATATGTTTAGTAAACAATGGTATACAGTAACTTTCAATTGATGCATCATCACTCTCCATCTCTATAGCACTGCTACACAATTTGCAACTAGGGAGCACAGCACACAAATGGTACAATAATTGCTGATCCTGATGCCCAAGAGAGTCTGTATGATTCATATCTGAAGCACAACTGGTCAACAGCGTCTTCTATTACAAAGTTTTGAACGTGATAAACAGCCACCCTATTTTAGTCTACGGATATGTTCAGTAAACAATGGTATAGAGTAATTTTCAATTGACGCATCATCACTCTCCACCTCTATAACACTGCTACACAATTTACAACTATGAAAACTAATTCCTTCGATCCCGAATTGTACAAGTGCTCTAAGGATGCCCTACAGACCACAGCTCTACCAACTGAGCTATGGAAGAAAACCGAGCACAGAAATGGTATGACAACTGCTGACCCTGACGCCCAAGAGCATCTGTATCCTCCATATCTGATGCCTGCAATTTTCAACCTACATTCCTCCGCTCTAGCAACTGAGCTATCGAAGGGAACACAGCACAGAAATGGTACGATAATTGCTGATCCTGATGCCCAAGAGCGTCTGTATCATTCATATCTGAAGCACAACTGGTTAAAAGCGTCTTCTATTACAAAGTTTTGAAAGTGATAAACAGCCACTTATCTTAGTCTACGGATATGTTCAGTAAACAATGGTATAGAGTAACTTTCAATTGATGCATCATCACTCTCCATCTCTATAACACTGCTACACAATTTGCAACTATGAAAGCTAGTTCCTTCGAACCAGAATTGAACAAGCGCTCTAAGGATGCCTTACAGACCACCGCTCTACCAACTGAGTTATTGAAGAAATCCTAGCACATTAATGGTACGACAACTGCTGACCCTGATGCCCAAGAGCATCTGTATCCTCCCTATCTGATGCATAACTAGTCAACAGCGTCTTCTATTACAAAGTTTTAAATGTGACAAACAGCCACCTATCTTAGTCTACGGATATGTTCAGTAAACGATGGTATAGAGTAACTTTCAAATGACGCATCATCACTCTCCATCTCTATAACACTGCTACACAATTTGCAGCTATGAAAACTAGTTTCTTCGAGCCGGAGTTAAACCAGCAACCTAAGGATGCCTGCAATTTTTAACCTACAGTCCTCCGCTCTGCCAGCTGAGCTATCAAAGGGAACACAGCCCAGGAATGGTACGATAATTGCTGACCCTGATGCCCAAGAGCATCTGTATCCTCCATATCTGATGAAGAACTAGTCAACAGCGTCTTCTTTTACAACGTTTTGAATGTGACAAACAGCCACCTATCTTAGTCTACTGATATGTTTAGTAAACAATGGTATACAGTAACTTTCAATTGATGCATCATCACTCTCCATCTCTATAGCACTGCTACACAATTTGCAACTAGGGAGCACAGCACACAAATGGTACAATAATTGCTGATCCTGATGCCCAAGAGAGTCTGTATGATTCATATCTGAAGCACAACTGGTCAACAGCGTCTTCTATTACAAAGTTTTGAACGTGATAAACAGCCACCCTATTTTAGTCTACGGATATGTTCAGTAAACAATGGTATAGAGTAATTTTCAATTGACGCATCATCACTCTCCACCTCTATAACACTGCTACACAATTTACAACTATGAAAACTAATTCCTTCGATCCCGAATTGTACAAGTGCTCTAAGGATGCCCTACAGACCACAGCTCTACCAACTGAGCTATGGAAGAAAACCGAGCACAGAAATGGTACGACAACTGCTGACCCTGACGCCCAAGAGCATCTGTATCCTCCATATCTGATGCCTGCAATTTTCAACCTACATTCCTCCGCTCTAGCAACTGAGCTATCGAAGGGAACACAGCACAGAAATGGTACGATAATTGCTGATCCTGATGCCCAAGAGCGTCTGTATCATTCATATCTGAAGCACAACTGGTTAAAAGCGTCTTCTATTACAAAGTTTTGAAAGTGATAAACAGCCACTTATCTTAGTCTACGGATATGTTCAGTAAACAATGGTATAAAGTAACTTTCAATTGATGCATCATCACTCTCCATCTCTATAACACTTCCACACAATTTGCAACTATGAAAACTAGTTCCTTCGATCCCGAATTGTACAAGCGCTCTAAGGATACCCTACAGACCACAGCTCTACCAACTGAGCTATGTAAGAAAACCAAGCACAGAAATGGTACGACAACTGCTGACCCTGATGCCCAAGAGCATCTGTATCCTCCATATCTGATGCCTGCAATTTTCAACCTACAGTCCTCCGCTCTACCAACTGAGCTATCGAAGGGAACACAGCACAGAAATGGTACCACAACTGCTGACGCTGATGCCCAAGAGCATCTGTATCCTCCATATCTGATGCAGAAATAGTCAACAGCGTCTTCTATTACAAAGTTTTGAATGTGACAAACAGCCACCTTGGACATTTAAGACTTTAATTTTTAAATCCTATATCAAAATGGTGCGATATTAAATGTGAGAGACTAGGAAGTGTATACTATCACCCTGAGGTGAAATGAGTCTGGCTAAACAGGAGGTTTCGTTTATAGAGCAGCCTGAAAAAGACTTACAATATGGCTTTAATTAGCAGCCTGACAAATAGTTGAAATATTGCTTTAAGTGGACATTTAAACCTTTAATTTTAAAATCCTATATCAGAATAGTCCAATGTTACCCAGTGACAGTCTTGGATGTGTATACTATCACCCTGATGTGAAATGAGTCTGGCTAAACAGGAGGTTTTGTTTGTAGAACAGCCTGAAAAAGAGTTGAAATATAGCTTTAAGTGGACATTTAAACCTTTAATTTTTAAATCCTGTATCAGAATGGTCCGATATTACAGGTGAGAGGCTGGGAAATGTATACTATCACCCTGAGGTGAAATGAGTCTGGTTAAACAGGAGATTTTGTTTTTAGATCAGCCTGAAAAAGAGTTGCAATATGGCTTTAATTAGCAGCCTGAAAATGAGTTGAAATATGGATTTAATTGGACATTTAAACCTTTAATTTTAAAATCCTTTATAAGAATTGTCCAATATTACACATGAGAGTCTGGCAAGTGTATACTATCACCCTGAGGTGAAATGAGTCTGGCAAAACAGGAGGTTTTGATGTTAGAGCAGCCTGAAAAAGAGTTACAATATGGCTTTAATTAGCAGCCTGAAAAAGAGTTGAAATATTGCTTTAATTGGACATTTAAGCCTTTAATTTTAAAATCCTGTATCAGAATGGTCCGATATTACCCCGTGACAATCTGGGATGTGTATACTATCACCCTGGGGTGAAATGAGTCTGGCTAAACAGGAGGTTTCGTGTATAGAGCAGCCTGAAAAAGAGATACAATATGGCTTTAATTAGTAGCCAAAATATAGCCGAAATATAGATTTAATGGGACATTTAACACTTTAATTTTAAAATTCTATATCACAATGGTCCAATATTACACAAGAGAGTCTGGGAAGTGAATACTATCACCCTGAGGTGAAATAAGTATGGCTAAACAGGAGATTTCATTTTGAGAGCAGCCTGAAAAAGAGTTACAATATGGCTTTAATTAGCAGCCTGAAATGAGTTGAAATATAGATTTAATTGGACATTTAAACCTTTAATTTTAAAATCCTTTATAAGAATTGTCCAATATTACACATGAGAGTCTGGCAAGTGTATACTATCACCCTGAGGTGAAATGAGTCTGGCAAAACAGGAGGTTTCGATGTTAGAGCAGCCTGAAAAAGAGTTACAATATGGCTTTAATTAGCAGCCTGAAAAAGAGTTGAAATATTGCTTTAATTGGACATTTAAGCCTTTAATTTTAAAATCCTATATCAGAATGGTCCGATATTACCCAGTGACAATCTGGGATGTGTATACTATCTCCCTGGGCTGAAATGAGTCTGGCTAAACAGGAGGTTTCGTTTATAGAGCAGCCTGAAAAAGAGATACAATATGGCTTTAATTAGCAGCCTGAAAAAGAAATGAAAGATGATTTTAATGGGACATTTAAGCCTTTAATTTTAAAATCCTATATCAGAAAAGTCTGATATTACCCAGTGAGAGTCTGGAATGTGTATACTATCACCCTGAGGTGAAATGAGTCTGGATAAACAGGAGGTTTCGATGTTAGAGCAGACTGAAAAATATTTACAATATGGCTTTAATTAACAGCCTGAAAAAGAGTTGAAATATAGCTTTAAGTGGACATTTAAACCGTTAATTTTTAAATCGTATATCAGAAAAGTCCGATATTACCCAGTGACAGACTGGGATGTATATACTATCACCCTGAGGTGAAATGAGTTATGCTAAACAGGAAATTTCGTTTTTAGAGCAGACTGAAAAAGAGTTACAATATGGCTTTAATTGGCAGCTTGAAAAATAGTTGAAATATAGCTTTAAGTGGACATTTAAAGCTTTAATTTTAAAATCCTATATCAGAATAGTCCAATGTTACCCAGTGACAGTCTGGGATGTGTTTACTATCACCTTGATGTGAAATGAGTCTGGCTAAACAGGAGGTTTCGATGTTAGAGCAGCCTGAAAAAGAGATACAATATGGATTTCATTATTAGCCAAAATATAGATTTAATTGGACATTTAAGACTTTAATTTTAAAATCCTACATCAGAATAGTCCAATATTACCCAGTGACAGTCTGGGAAGTGTATACTATCACCCTGAAGTGAAATGAGTCTGGCTAAACAGGAGATTTTGGTTTTAGAGCATACTGAAAAAGAGAAACAATATGGCTTTAATTAGCAGCCTGAAAATGAGTTGAAATATTGCTTTAATTGGACATTTAAGCCTTTAATTTTAAAATCCTACATCAGAATAGTCTAATATTACCCAGTGACAGTCTGGGATGTGTATACTATCACCCTGACGTTAAGTGAGTGTGGCTAAACAGGAGATTTCATTTTGAGGGCAGCCTGAAATAGAGTTAGAATATGGCTTTAATTAGAAGCCAAAATATACCCAAAATATAGATATATAGAAATATAGACATTTAAGACTTTAATTTTAAAATCCTATATTAGAATGGTCCGATATTACCCAGTGACGGATATGTTCAGTAAACAATGGTATAGAGCAACTTTCAATTGACGCATCATCACTCTCCATCTCTATAACACTGCTACACAATTTGCAACTATGAAAACTAGTTCCTTCGAGCCAAAATTGAACAAGCGCTCTAAGGATGCCTTACAGACCGCCGCTCTACCAACTGAGCTATTGAAGAAATACTAGCACATTAATGGTATGACAACTGCTGACCCTGATGCCCAAGAACATCTGTGTCCTCCATATCTGATGCAGAACTAGTCAACAGCGTATTCTTTTACAACGTTTTCAACGTGACAAACAGCCACCTATCTTAGTCTACGGATATGTTCAGTAAACAATGGCATAGAGTAACTTTCAAATAACGCATCATCACTCTCCATCTCTATAACTCTGCTACACAATTTGCAACTATGAAAACTAGTTCCTTCGAGCCGGAGTTGAACATGCGACCTAAGGATGCCTGCAATTTTTAACCTACCGTCGTTACCTCTGCCAACTGAGCTATCAAAGGGAACACAGCACATATATGGTACGATAATTGCTGATCCTGATGCCCAAGAGCGTCTGTATCATTCATATCTGAAGCACAACTGGTCAACAGCGTCTTCTATTACAAAGTTTTGAATGTGATAAACAGCCACCTACCTTAGTCTATGGATATGTTCAGTAAACAATGGTATAGAGTAATTTTCAATTGATGCATCATCACTCTCCATCTCTATAACACTGTTACACAATTCGCAACTATGAAAACTAGTTCCTTCGAGCCAGAATTGAACAAGCTCTCTAAGGATGCCTTACAGACCGCCGCTCTACCAACTGAACTATCGAAGAAAACCAAGCACATAAATGGTACGACAACTACTGACCCTGATGTCAAGAGCATCTGTATCCTCCATATCTGATGCATAACTAGTCAACAACGTCTTCTATTACAAATTTTTGAATGTGACAAACAGCCACCTTGGACATTTAAAACTTGAATTTTTAAATCCTACATCAGAATGGTGCGATATTACACGTGAGAGTCTGGGATGTGTATACTATCACCCTGATGTGATATGAGTCTGGCTAAACAGGAGGTTTCGATGTTAGAGCAGCCTGAAAAAGAGATACAATATGGCTTTAATTAGCAGCCTGAAAATGAGTTGAAATATAGATTTAATTGGACATTTAAACCTTTAATTTTAAAATCCTGTATCAGAATTGTCCGATATTACACATGAGAGTCTGGGAAGTGGATATTATCACCCTGAGGTGAAATGAGTCATGCTAAACAGGAGATTTCAGTTTTAGAGCAACCTGAAAAAGAGATACAATATGGCTTTAATTAGCAGCCTGAAAATGAGTTGAAATATTGCTTTAATTGGACATTTAAGCCTTTAATTTTAAAATCCTACATCAGAATAGTCCAATATTACCCAGTGACAGTCTGGGATGTGTATACTATCACCCTGACGTGAAATGTGTCTGGCTAAACAGGAGGTTTCGATCTTAGAGCAGCCTGAATAAGAGTTACAATATGGCTTTAATTAGCAGCCTGAAAAAGAGTTGAAATATAGCTTTAACTGGACATTTAAACCTTTAATTTTTAAATCCTATATCAGAATGGTCCGATATTAAACGTGAGAGTCTGGGAAGTGTATACTATCACCATGAGGTTAAATGAGTGTGGCTAAACAGGAGATTTCATTTTGAGAGCAGCCTGAAATAGTGTTACAATATGGCTTCAATTAGAAGCCAAAATATACCCAAAATATAGATTTAATTGGACATTTAAGACTTTAATTTTAAAATCCTACATTAGAATGGTCCGATATTACCCAGTGACAGTCTGGGATGTGTGTACTATCACCCTGACGTGAAATGAGTCTGGCGAAACAGGAGGTTTCAATGTTAGAGCAGCCTAAAAAAGAGTTACAATATGGCTTTAATTAGCAGCCTGAAAAAGAGTTGAAATATTGCTTTAATTGGACATTTAAGCCTTTAATTTTAAAATCCTATATCAGAATGATCCGATACTACCAAGTGACAGTCTGCTATGTGTATACTATCACCCTGATGTGAAATGAGTCTGGCTAAACAGGAGGTTTTGTTTTTAGAACAGCCTGAAAAAGAGTTACAATATGGCTTTAATTAGCAGCCTGAAAAATAGTTGAAATATAGCTTCAAGTGGACATTTAAACCTTTAATTTTAAAATCCTATATCATAATAGTCCGTTGTTACCCATTCACAGTCTGGGATGTTTATACTATCACCCTGATGTGAAATGAGTATAGCAAAACAGGAGATTTCATTTTGAGAGCAGCCTGAAAAAGAGTTACAATATGCCTTTATTTAGAAGCCAAAATATAGCCGAAGTATAAATTTAATTGTAAATTTAACACTTTAATTTTAAAATCCTATATCAGAATGGTCTGTTACCCAGTGATAGTCTGGTATGTGTATACTATCACCCTGAGGTGAAATGAGTCTGGCTAAACAGGAGGTTTCAATGTTAGAGCAGCCTGAAAAGAGTTACAATATGGCTTTAATTAGCAGACTGTCAATGAGTTGTAATATAGATTTAATTGGACATTTAAACCTTTAATTTCAAAATCCTATATCAGAAATGTCCAATATTACACATGAGATTCTGGGATGTGTATGCTATCACCCTGATGTGAAATGAGTCAGGCTAAACAGGAGGTTTCGATGTTAGAACAGCCCGAAAAAGAGTTACAATATGGCTTTAATTAGCAGCCTGAAAAAGAGTTGAAATATAGCTTTAAGTGGACATTTAAACCTTTAATTTTAAATCCTATATCAGAATGGTCCGATATTACACAAGAGATTCTGAGAAGTGAATATTATCACCCTGAGGTGAAATGAGTATGGCAAAACAGGAGATTTCATTTTGAGAGCAGCCTGAAAAAGAGATACAACATGGCTTTAATTAGTACCCAAAATATAGCCGAAATATAGATTTATTTCGACATTTAAGTCTTTAATTTTAAAATCCTATATCAGAATAGTCCAATGTTACCCAGTGACTGTCTGGGATGTGTATACTATCACCCTGAGGTGAAATGAGTCTGGCTAAACAGGAGATTTCGTTTCAAGAGCAGCCTGAAAAAGAGTTACAATATGGCTTTAATTAGCAGCCTGAAAAATATTTGAAATACAGCATTAAGTGGACATTTAAACCTTTAATTTTAAACTCCTATATCAGAATAGTCCAATGTTACCCAGTGACTGTCTGGGATGTGTATACTATCACCCTGAGGTGAAATGAGTCTGGCTAAACAGGAGATTTCGTTTCAAGAGCAGCCTGAAAAAGAGTTACAATATGGCTTTAATTAGCAGCCTGAAAAATATTTGAAATACAGCATTAATTGGACATTTAAGCCTTTAATTTTAAAATCCTATGTCAGAATGTTCTGATATTACCCAGTGACAGTCTGGCATGTGTATACTATCACCCTGATGTGAAATGAGTCTGGCTAAACAGGAAGTGTCGATGTTAGAGCAGACTGAAAAAGAGATACAATATGGCTTTAATTAGTGGCCACAATATAGCCGAAATATGGATTTAATTGGACATTTAACACTTTAATTTTAAAATTCTATATCAGAATGGTCCAATATTACACGAGAGAGTCTGGAAAGTGAATACTATCACCCTGAGGTGAAATGAGTATGGCTAAACAGATTTCATTTTGAGAGCAACCTGAAAAAGAGTTCCAATATGGCTTCAATTAGAAGCCAAAATATAGCCGAAATATAGATTTAATTGGACATTTAAGCCTTTAATTTTAAAATCCCATTTCAGAATGGTCCAATATTACCCAGTGACAGTCTGGGATGTGTATACTATCACCTTGATGTGAAATGAGTCTGACTAAACAGGAGGATTCAATGTTAGAGCAGCCTGAAAAAGAGTTACAATATGGCTTTAATTGGCAGCCTGAAAAAGAGTTCAAATATAGCTTTAAGTGGACTTTTATACCTTTAATTTTTAAATCCTGTATCAGAAAAGTCCAATATTACCCAGTGACAGTCTGGGATGTATATACTATCACCCTGAGGTGAAATGAGTTATGCTAAACAGGAGATTTCGTTTCAAGAGCAGCCTGAAAAAGAGTTACAATATGGCTTTAAAATGCAGGCTGAAAAATATTTGAAATACAGCATTAAGTGGACATTTAAACCTTTAATTTTAAACTCCTATATCAGAATAGTCCAATGTTACCCAGTGACTGTCTGGGATGTGTATACTATCACCCTGACGTGAAATGTGTCTGGCTAAACAAGGAAGTTTCAATGTTAGAGCAGCCTAAAAAAGAGTTAAAATGTGGCTTTAATTAGCAACCTGAAAAAGAGTTGAAATATTGCTTTAATTGGACATTTAAGCCTTTAATTTTAAAATCCCATATCAGAATAGTCCAATATTACCCAGTGACAGTCTGGGATTTGTATACTATCACCTTGATGTGAAATGAGTCTGGCTAAACAGGAGGATTTAATGTTTGAGCAGCCTGAAAAAGAGTTACAATATGGCTTTAATTAGCAGCCTGAAAAAGAGTTAAAATATAGCTTTAAGTGGACTTTTAAACCTTTAATTTTAAACTCCTATATCAGAATAGTCCAATGTTACCCAGTGACAGTCTGGGATGTGTATACTATCACCCTGACGTGAAATGTGTCTGGCTAAACAAGGAAGTTTCAATGTTAGAGCAGCCTAAAAAAGAGTTAAAATGTGGCTTTAATTAGCAACCTGAAAAAGAGTTGAAATATTGCTTTAATTGGACATTTAAGCCTTTAATTTTAAAATCCCATATCAGAATAGTCCAATATTACCCAGTGACAGTCTGGGATTTGTATACTATCACCTTGATGTGAAATGAGTCTGGCTAAACAGGAGGATTTAATGTTTGAGCAGCCTGAAAAAGAGTTACAATATGGCTTTAATTAGCAGCCTGAAAAAGAGTTAAAATATAGCTTTAAGTGGACTTTTAAACCTTTAATTTTTAAATCCTGTATCAGAAAAGTCCAATATTACCCAGTGACAGTCTGGGATGTATATACTATCACCCTGAGGTGAAATGAGTTATGCTAAACAGGAGATTTCGTTTCAAGAGCAGCCTGAAAAAGAGTTACAATATGGCTTTAAAATGCAGGCTGAAAAATATTTGAAATACAGCATTAAGTGGACATTTAAACCTTTAATTTTAAACTCCTATATCAGAATAGTCCAATGTTACCCAGTGACTGTCTGGGATGTGTATACTATCACCCTGACGTGAAATGTGTCTGGCTAAACAAGGAAGTTTCAATGTTAGAGCAGCCTAAAAAAGAGTTAAAATGTGGCTTTAATTAGCAACCTGAAAAAGAGTTGAAATATTGCTTTAATTGGACATTTAAGCCTTTAATTTTAAAATCCCATATCAGAATAGTCCAATATTACCCAGTGACAGTCTGGGATTTGTATACTATCACCTTGATGTGAAATGAGTCTGGCTAAACAGGAGGATTTAATGTTTGAGCAGCCTGAAAAAGAGTTACAATATGGCTTTAATTAGCAGCCTGAAAAAGAGTTAAAATATAGCTTTAAGTGGACTTTTAAACCTTTAATTTTAAACTCCTATATCAGAATAGTCCAATGTTACCCAGTGACAGTCTGGGATGTGTATACTATCACCCTGACGTGAAATGTGTCTGGCTAAACAAGGAAGTTTCAATGTTAGAGCAGCCTAAAAAAGAGTTAAAATGTGGCTTTAATTAGCAACCTGAAAAAGAGTTGAAATATTGCTTTAATTGGACATTTAAGCCTTTAATTTTAAAATCCCATATCAGAATAGTCCAATATTACCCAGTGACAGTCTGGGATTTGTATACTATCACCTTGATGTGAAATGAGTCTGGCTAAACAGGAGGATTTAATGTTTGAGCAGCCTGAAAAAGAGTTACAATATGGCTTTAATTAGCAGCCTGAAAAAGAGTTAAAATATAGCTTTAAGTGGACTTTTAAACCTTTAATTTTTAAATCCTGTATCAGAAAAGTCCAATATTACCCAGTGACAGTCTGGGATGTGTATACTATCACCCTGAGGTGAAATGAGTTATGCTAGACATGAAATTTCGTTTTTAGAGCAGCCTGAAGAAAAGTTACAATATGGCTTCAATTAGCAACCTGAAAAAGAGTTGAAATATTGCTTTAATTGGACATTTAAGCCTTTAATTTTAAAATCCTATGTCAGAATGTTCTGATATTACCCAGTGACAGTCTGGCATGTGTATACTATCACCCTGATGTGAAATGAGTCTGGCTAAACAGGAAGTGTCGATGTTAGAGCAGACTGAAAAAGAGATACAATATGGCTTTAATTAGTGGCCACAATATAGCCGAAATATGGATTTAATTGGACATTTAACACTTTAATTTTAAAATTCTATATCAGAATGGTCCAATATTACACGAGAGAGTCTGGAAAGTGAATACTATCACCCTGAGGTGAAATGAGTATGGCTAAACAGATTTCATTTTGAGAGCAACCTGAAAAAGAGTTCCAATATGGCTTCAATTAGAAGCCAAAATATAGCCGAAATATAGATTTAATTGGACATTTAAGCCTTTAATTTTAAAATCCCATTTCAGAATGGTCCAATATTACCCAGTGACAGTCTGGGATGTGTATAATATCACCTTGATGTGAAATGAGTCTGACTAAACAGGAGGATTCAATGTTAGAGCAGCCTGAAAAAGAGTTACAATATGGCTTTAATTGGCAGCCTGAAAAAGAGTTCAAATATAGCTTTAAGTGGACTTTTATACCTTTAATTTTTAAATCCTGTATCAGAAAAGTCCAATATTACCCAGTGACAGTCTGGGATGTATATACTATCACCCTGAGGTGAAATGAGTTATGCTAGACAGGAGATTTCGTTTTTAGAGCAGCCTGAAAAAGAGTTACAATATGGCTTTAATTAGCAACCTGAAAAAGAGTTGAAATATTGCTTTAATTGGACATTTAAGCCTTTAATTTTAAAATCCTATATCAGAATAGTCCAATGTTACCCAGTGACTGTCTGGGATGTGTATACTATCACCCTGACGTGAAATGTGTCTGGCTAAACAAGGAAGTTTCAATGTTAGAGCAGCCTAAAAAAGAGTTAAAATGTGGCTTTAATTAGCAACCTGAAAAAGAGTTGAAATATTGCTTTAATTGGACATTTAAGCCTTTAATTTTAAAATCCCATATCAGAATGGTCCAATATACCAAGTGACATTCTGGGATATGTATACTATCACCCTGTTGTGAAATGAGTCTGGCGAAACAGGAAGTTTCGATGTTAGAGCAGCATGAAAAAGAGGTACAATATGGCTTTAATTAGAAGCCAAAATATAGCCAAAATATGGATTTAATTGGACATTTAAAACTTTAATTTTAAAATTCTATATCAGAATGGTCCAATATTACCCATTGACAGTCTGGGATGTGTACACTATCACCCTGACCTGAAATGTGTCTGGCTAAATAGGAGGATTCGTTTATAGACCAGCCTGAAAAAGAGTTACAATATGGCTTCATTTAGCAGCCTGAAAAAGAGTTGAAATATTGCTTTAATTGGACATTGAAGATGTTAATTTTGAGATCCTATATCACAATGGTCCGATATTACCCAGTGACCGTCTGGGATGTGTATACTATCACCTTGATGTGAAATGAGTCTGGCTAAACAGGAGGATTCAATGTTAGAGCAGCCTGAAAAAGAGTTACAATTAGGCTTTATTTGGCAGCCTGAAAAAGAGTTAAAATATAGCTTTAATTGGACATTTAAAGCTTCAATTTTTAAATCCTGTATCCGAAAAGTCCAATATTACCCAGTGACTGTCTGGGATGTGTATATTATCACCCTGACGTGAAATGTGTCTGGCTAAACAGGAGGATTTAATGTTAGAGCAGCCTGAAAAAGAGTTAAAATGTGGCTTTAATTAGCAGCCTGAAAAGAGTTGAAATATTGCTTTAATTGGACATTTAAGCCTTTAATTTTAAAATCCCATTTCAGAATAGTCCAATATTACCCAGTGACAGTCTGGGATGTGTATACTATCACCTTGATGTGAAATGAGTCTGGCTAAACAGGAGGATTCAATGTTCGAGCAGCCTGAAAAAGAGTTACAATATGGCTTTAATTGGCAGCCTGAAAAAGAGTTCAAATATAGCTTTAAGTGGACTTTTATACCTTTAATTTTTAAATCCTGTATCAGAAAAGTCCAATATTACCCAGTGACAGTCTGGGATGTATATACTATCACCCTGAGGTGAAATGAGTTATGCTAGACAGGAGATTTCGTTTTTAGAGCAGCCTGAAAAAGAGTTACAATATGGCTTTAATTAGCAACCTGAAAAAGAGTTGAAATATTGCTTTAATTGGACATTTAAGCCTTTAATTTTAAAATCCTATATCAGAATAGTCCAATGTTACCCAGTGACTGTCTGGGATGTGTATACTATCACCCTGAGGTGAAATGAGTCTGGCTAAACAGGAGATTTCGTTTCAAGAGCAGCCTGAAAAAGAGTTACAATATGGCTTTAATTAGCAGCCTGAAAAATATTTGAAATACAGCATTAAGTGGACATTTAAACCTTTAATTTTAAACTTCTATATCAGAATAGTCCAATGTTACCCAGTGACTGTCTGGGATGTGTATACTATCACCCTGACGTGAAATGAGTCTGGCTAAACAAGCAAGTGTCGATGTTAGAGCAGACTGAAACGAGATACAATATGGCTTTAATTAGTGGCCACAACATAGCCGAAATATGGATTTAATTGGACATTTAACACTTTAATTTTAAAATTCTATATCAGAATGGTCCAATATTACACGAGAGAGTCTGGGAAGTGAATACTATCACCCTGAGGTGAAATGAGTATGGCTAAACAGATTTCATTTTGAGAGCAGCCTGAAAAAGAGTTCCAATATGGCTTCATTTAGAAGCCAAAATATAGCCGAAATATAGATTTAATTGGACATTTAAGACTTTAATTTTAAAATCCTATATCAGAATGGTCCAATATTACCCAATGACAGTCTGGGATGTGTATACTATCATCCTGACGCGAAATGTGTCTGGCTAAACAGGAGGTTTCGATGTTAGAGCAGCCTGAAAAAGAGTTCCAATATGGCTTCAATTAGAAGCCAAAATACAGCCGAAATATAGATTCAATTGGACATTTAAGACTTTAATTTTAAAATACTGTATTAGAATGGTCCGATATTACCCAGCGACAGTCCGGGATGTATATACTATCACCCGGAGTTGAAATGTGTCTTGCTAAACAGGAGATTTCATTTTTAGAGCAGCCTGAAAAAGAGTTACAATATGGCTTCAATTAGCAGCCTGAAAAAGAGTTGAAATATTGCTTTAATTGGACATTTAAGCCTTTAATTTCAAAATCCTATATCAGAATAGTCCAATATTACCCAGTGACATTCTGGGATGTGTATACTATCACCCTGATGTGAAATGAGTCTAGCTAAACCGGAGGTTTCGATGCTAGAGCAGCCTGAAAAAGAGTTACAATATGGCTTTAATTAGCAACCTGAAAAAGAGTTGAAATATTGCTTTAATTGGAAATTTAAGCCTTTAATTTTAAAATCCTATAACAGAATAGTCCAATATTACCCAGTGACATTCTGGGATGTGTATACTATCACCCTGATGTGAAATGAGTCTGGCTAAACAGGATGTTTCGATGTTAGAGCTGCCTGAAAAAGAGATACAATATGGCTTTAATTAGTAGCCAAGATATAGCCGAAATATAGATTTAATTGGACATTTAACACTTTAATTTTAAAATTCTATATCAGAATGGTCCGACATTACACGAGAGAGTCTGGGAAGTGAATACTATCACCCTGAGGTGAAATGAGTTATGCTAAACAGGAGATTTCATTTTGAGAGCAGCCTGAAAAATAGTTACAATATTCCAAAACATAGCCGATAATATAAATTTAATTGGACATTTAAGACTTTAATTTTGAAATCCTATATCAGAATGGTCCGATATTACCCAGTGACCGTCTGGGATGTGTATACTATCACCCTGACGTGAAATGAGTCTGACTAAACAGGAGGTTTTGTTTTTAGAACAGCCTGAAAAAGAGTTACAATATGGCTTTAATTAGCAGCTTGAAAAAGAGTCGAAATATTGCTTTAAGTGGACATTTAAACCTTTAATTTTAAAATCCTATATCAGATTGGTCCGATATTAAACGTGCGAGGCTGGGAAGTGTATACTATCACCCTGATGTGAAATGAGTTATGCTAAACAGGAGAATTTGTTTTTAGATCAGCCTGAAAAAGAGTTACAATATGTTTTTAATTAGCATCCTGAAAATGAGTTGAAATATACAGTTAATTGGACATTTAAACTTTTAATTTTAAAATCCTATAACAGAATGGTCCGATATTACATGTGAGAGTCTGGGAAGTGTATACTATCACCCTGAGGTGAAATGAGTTATGCTAAACAGGAGATTTCGGTTTTAGAGGAGCCTGAAAAAGAGATACAATATGGCTTTAATTTGCAGCCTGAAAGTAAGTTGAAATATTGCTTTAATTGGACAATTTAGCCTTTAATTTTAAAATCCTATATCAGAATAGTCCAATATTACCCAGTGACAGTCTGGGATGTGTATACTATCACCCTGACGTGAAATGAGTCTGGCTAAACAGGAGGATTCAATGTTAGAGCAGCCTGAAAAAGAGTTATAATATGGCTTTAATTAGCAGCATGAAAAAGAGTTAAAATATAGCTTTAAGTGGACATTTAAACTTTTAAACTTTTAAAAATCCTATATCAGAATAGTCCATTGTTACCCAGTGACTGTCTGGGATGTGTATACTATCACCCTGACGTGAAATGTGTCTGGCTAAACAAGGAAGTTTCGATGTTAGAGCAGCCTAAAAAAGAGCCTTTAATTTTAAAATCCCATATCAGAATAGTACAATATTACCCAGTTAATTTTTTTTTGTTAAAAATGTATCGTTTGACAGCCCTAATTTTAATTTAATTTTAGAAGTTATCTGTTGTAGTTATGGCTGATACTGAGGCAGGACCATCACAGAAAAGAAGGAAATTAAATGAAGAACAACTAAAAGCTAAAAGCAAGAGTAACAAACCCGAAAACCCGAGTCAATCTCAGATGGAGACAATTACGGGATTGTAAATTATTTAAAACTGACCCAGAATCGGCCCTCAGGTATGTAATATGTCTCTTTCATTCATAAAATAACTTTACAATGCGTGATGTGGTTGTACGTCAGCAGCCTACATGAAATTAAATCCCCCTTCCATTTAGCGCCCAGTTTTTATTACTTTTCAGTCCGTGTTTGTGTTAGCCTACTATTTTTTTGTCCCCATGTACTTGTGAAATGCACTGTATAAATCTAAAGTTATTATTACTATTATTACGTTGGTTTCTACAACAATCTCTTAATGCTTTGGCTCGTGACACAGTGATAGTGATACCCGGTTTAGCTCACAAGACAACTAAAGTCGGCTAACTTAACATATGCAACACTTGAAATGCAACGATGCATCTGTATTCTCTTATTGTATATTAGTGATTTTCAGTCCGAGCAGAACGTTTATCGCAACTATAGGATGTCCCGATAATGCTAACTCATTAATATAGTGGGTAATACAGCACCGTAAAGAAAATACCTTTGCGACAGCAGGTGTGGTAAAAACACTACCCACTTTGGATCGGCAGGCAGAGTATTATTTACTTTTATTTGACATTTATTTAACCAGGAATATACTCATTGAGATTAAGAATCTGTTTTACAAGTATGTCCTTGCAAAGACACTCATCACTCTCCATCTCTATAGCACTGCGTTTTCCATCTCCAGCAGGGCGTTATACTGTGGTGTTCCACAGGGGAGTTGCCTAGGGCCTCTTCTTTTTGCAGTTTTTACCAATGATCTGCCACTTGCAATTGGACAAGCAAGTTTAACAATGTATGCAGATGATTCTACCCTCCATTATGCCGCACCAACATGTTCTGAGCTTAATCAGGTTCTATCTGACTACTGCTTGATAGTGCATTGTCGTGGTCCGATCAAATTGACTATATGGTTACTAAGATGGGAAGAGCAGTTTCCACTACAAGGAAATGCTCAACATTTCTACCCTTTCCTTTACTAAGGCAAATTGTTTGCTCTTTAGTTCTATGCCACTTAGATTATTGCTCAGTAATCTGGTCATCTGGCATTCTGGCTCGAAGGAACTAGTTTTTGTTGTTGCAAATTGTGTGGAAGTGTTATAGAGATGGAGAGTGATGATGCGTCAATTGAAAGTTACTCTATACCATTGTTTACTGAACATATCCGTAGACTAAGATAGGTGGCTGTTTATCACATTAAAAACTTTGTAATAGAAGACGCTGTTGACCAGTTGTGCTTCAGATATCAATGATACAGACGCTCTTTGGCATCAGGATCAGCAGTTATCACACCATTTCTGTGCTGTGTTCCCTTCGATAGCTCAGTTGGTAGAGCGGAGGACTGTAGGTTAAAAATTGCAGGCATCCTTAGGTCGCTGGTTCAATTCCGGCTCGAAGGAAGTAGGTTTCATAGTTGCAAATTGTGTAGCAGTGTTATGGAGAGTGATGATGCGTCATTTGAAAGTTACTCTATGCCATTGTTTACTGAACATATCCGTAGACTAAGATAGGTGGCTGTTTGTCACGTTCAAAATGTAAAATAAGACCTTGTTGACTAGTTCTGCATCAGGTATGGAGGATGCAGATGCTCCTGGGCATCAGGGTCAGCAGGTATCGTACCATTTCTGTGTTCTGTTTTCTTCGATAGCTCAGTTGGTAGAGCGGCGGTCTGTAGGGCATCCTTAGAGCCCTGGTTAAATTCTGGCTCGAAGGAACTAGTTTTTGTTGTTGCAAATTATATGGAAGTGTTCTAGAGATGGAGAGTGATGATGCGTCAATTGAAAGTTACTCTATACCATTGTTTTCTGAACATATCCGTAGACTAAGATAGGTGGCTGTTTATCACGTTAAAAACTTTGTAATAGAAGACGCTGTTGACCAGTTGTGCTTCAGATATCAATGATACAGACGCTCTTTGGCATCAGGATCAGCAGTTATCACACCATTTCTGTGCTGTGTTCCCTTCGATAGCTCAGTTGGTAGAGCGGAGGACTGTAGGTTGAAAATTGCAGGCATCCTTAAGTCGCTGGTTCAATTCCGGCTCGAAGGAAGTAGTTTTCATAGTTGCAAATTGTGTAGCAGTGTTATGGAGAGTGATGATGCGTCATTTGAAAGTTACTCTATGCCATTGTTTACTGAACATATCCGTAGACTAAGATAGGTGGCTGTTTGTCACGTTCGAAACGTAAATTAAGACCTTGTTGACTAGTTCTGCATCAGATATGGAGGATACAGATGCTCTTGGGCATCAGGGTCAGCAGTTGTCGTACCACTTCTGTGCTTGGTTTTCTTCAATATCTCAGTTGGTAGAGCGGCGGTCTGTAAGGCATCCTTAGAGCGCTTGTTCAATTCTGGCTCGAAGGAACTAGTTTTTGTTGTTGCAAATTGTGTAGCAGTGTTATAGAGATGGAGAGTGATGATGCGTCATTTGAAAGTTACTTTATACCATTGTTTACTGAACATATCCGTAGACTAAGATAGGTGGCTGTTGGTCACGTTCAAAACTTTGTAATCGAAGACCTTGTTGACTAGTTCTGCATTAGATATGGAGGATACAGATGCTCCTGGGCATCAGGGTCAGCAGGTATCGTACCATTTCTGTGTTCGGTTTTCTTCAATAGCTCAGTTGGTAGAGCGGCGGTCTGTAGGGCATCCTTAGAGCCCTGGTTAAATTCTGGCTCGAAGGAACTAGTTTTTGTTGTTGCAAATTATATGGAAGTGTTCTAGAGATGGAGAGTGATGATGCGTCAATTGAAAGTTACTCTATACCATTGTTTACTGAACATATCCGTAGACTAAGAAAGGTGGCTGTTTATCACGTTCAAAACTTTGTAATAGAAGACGCTGTTGACCAGTTGTGCTTCAGATATGACTGATACAAACGCTCTTGGGCATCAGGATCAGCAGTTATCACACCATTTCTGTGGTGTGTTCCCTTCGATAGCTCAGTTGGTAGAGCGGAGGAGCACATCTGAAGCACAACTGGTCAACAGCGTCTTCTATTACAAAGTTTTGATCGTGATAAACAGCCACCTTTCTTAGTCTACGGATATGTTCAGTAAACAATGGCATAGAGTAACTTTCAATTGACGCATCATCACTCTCCATCTCTATAACACTTCCACACAATTTGCAACAACAAAAACTAGTTCCTTCGAGCCAGAATTGAACAAGCGCTCTAAGGATGCCTTACAGGCCGCCGCTCTACCAACTGAGATATTGAAGAAAACCAAGCACAGAAATGGTACGACAACTGCTGACCCTGATGCCCAAGAGCATCTGTATCCTCCATATTTGATGCATAACTAGTCAACAAGTTCTTATTTTACATTTCGAACGTGACAAACAGCCACCGATCTTAGTCTACAGATATGTTCAGTAAACAATGGCATAAAGTAACTTTCAAATGACGCATCATCACTCTCCATAACACTGCTACACAATTTGCAACTACGAAAACTACTTCCTTCGAGCCAGAATTGAACCAGCGAACTAAGGATGCCTTCAATTTGCAACCTACAGTCCTCCGCTCTACCAACTGAGCTATCGAAGGGAACACACCACAGAAATGGTATGATAACTGCTGATCCTGATGCCCAAGAGCGTTTGTATCAGTCATATCTGAAGCACAACTGGCCAACAGCGTCTTCTATTACAAAGTTTTTAACGTGATAAACAGCCACCTATCTTAGTCTACGGATATGTTCAGAAAACAATGGTATAGAGTAACTTTCAATTGACGCATCATCACTCTCCATCTCTAGAACACTTCCATATAATTTGCAACAACAAAAACTAGTTCCTTCGAACCAGAATTTAACCAGGGCTCTAAGGATGCCCTACAGACCGCCGCTCTACCAACTGAGCTATCGAAGAAAACCGAACACAGAAGTGGTACGATACCTGCTGACCCTGATGCCCAGGAGCATCTGTATCCTCCATATCTGATGCCTGCAATTTTCAACCTACAGTCCTCCGCTCTACCAACTGAGCTATCAAAGGGAACACAGCACAGAAATGGTACGATAACTGCTGATCCTGATACCCAAGAGTGTCTGTATCCTCCATATCTGATGCATAACTAGTCAACAGCATCTTCTATTACAAAGTTTTGAATGTGACAAACAGCCACCTATCTTAGTCTTCGGATATGTTCAGTAAACAATGGTATAGAGTAACTTTCAAATGACGCATCATCACTCTCCATCTCTATAACAGTGCTACACAATTTGCAACAACAAAAACTAGTTTCTTCGAGCCAGAAATGAACAAGCGCTCTAAGGATGCCTTACATACCACCGCTCTACCAATTGCGCTATCGAAGAAAACACAGCACAGAAATGGTACGACAACTGCTGACCCTGATGCCCAAGAGCGTTTGTATCCTCCATATCTGATGCAGAACTAGTCAACAGCATCTTATATTACAAAGTTTTGAATGTGACAAACAGCTCAACACTAGATCGGGTACTTTAGGGGTACTATTACTGCCAAACCTGACCCCCACAAGCGTCCGTATCCTTTTGTTTGCGCTGATTGTCCATTAACGGGTCATCACTTTCCATTTCTATAGCACTGCGTTTCCATCTCTAAAAGAGCAAGGACACACACAGAATCGCTTTATAAAGGTACTTCTATACTGTTTTACTCATACCACAGCTTAAAATGCTTCTTTTCCTACAAGACCAAATGGCAAATTAAAACATACTATAAGTGCTAAGTGAAAATTTACCAAGTATTTGTAAAATATACACAATTGTCTTACAAAATATAATATTATATAACACAGCAGGAAGACTGTTGCTGTTGTACTCATTGGGTATACACATACACACGCACACACCATTCCCAATGCATAGTGGCAGTGTTGTCCACCCTTGGGTGACCTCCTGGGGATGTTTTTGGATCAAGGCCCAAGTTATATTTTCAGTGCTGCTTGGGAATCACACGCTCTGTGAGGTCACCGGCCAGCTGACCATGGAAAACATCTCTGACGTTTGCAAATAAACTCGGGGGTGTGAAGGAGTTCTTGTTCCACTTACACTGTCACATAGTCACACACTCTAAACTGTGCCATCCCAGAGGGTAACACAGGGAATTTGGAGGACAAGTTTGGTAGAACTCGCTAAATAAACTCATTAATTTAAATTAATTCCATTTTGGATTAATTTTGAATCAATTTAATATCTTTGGTGTTGTGTTTTGTGTGGTGTGGTGTGTGCTCCTGACAACAAGCCCACTGAACCTACTTGAACATGGTTGTAGGGCTCTAGTTGCCATCTCATGAGGTTCAAGGCTAATGTACCTAAGTGGGAACGATACAGAGAGGATTATCAACGGCCTGTGGTGCAGATGAACTAACACAATGCTTGTTACTGTAAGTGTACTAAAACCTCCGTGGGTTAGCGGTCAATACTTATCAATACTCATTTACCTATTCAACAGGTTTAAACATGTAGGAAGCGATATTTCAAACGGCTCTGTGTGCATGCAGCTTCTCTCTTCGCCGCTCTGTTACACAAACACAGCATGCTGCTCTGCAAATAGCAAATCTTTACAGACTAAAATGAAAGCTGTTTGCCACGAATCTTGAAATTTGGACATGTTCTTGTACATTTAGCTGTTGCCATAAATAAACCATCCACATGGCTACTTAATATGCATGCAAATGATGTGATTGTCATGTTTACGTTCTTTATTCTTTATAAACTTCACTCAGTATTTTCATATCATGAATTATATGATTTATTTTATTGAAAATAACTCAGGGAAATGTCCAGGCCCCAGGCACTGAGCTTTTTTTGTCCCCCTGCATGAACAGAATAATAGAATAGCACTGCTAGGCTTTCTGCAGCCCCATTCACCTGGGATCAGCTGCAAACAATCCTTTTGCATATTCAGTAAAACGAGCTTGACCCTCCCACTCAAACTCTTGGTTTACAAAACAACAGGCATATTTTTTTAGATTGACAAATTCATTGTATAAAACAATGGAGCAGATGAAAGTGGTTGTGCTTGTTACAAACCGAAGACTTTACACCATCACTTCAAGTGGCCCAGTTTGTCACAATGGGTAAGGTAATGTTTTTCACAAATTCCAGCAAACTTCAATCATGAAATACAATCTACTAGATATTTTTGTAGCTGAACTTGTGCTGAAAAGAAAAAAGTCACAGTTCTTTGAAAATACTGCTTAGATTTGCTTAAATTGACAACAATATTAGAGCATGCCCAAATCATCTGTGTCTGAAAACACTTTCAGACCCCAAATCTAATCGTCTTTAACCCTCTAGAGGTTAAAGACGATTCTTAGAAACAAGGAGTTTTCTTCTCAGTTTTGGATAGCTGAACACACTACACTGCCCATAATCCAAAAAGAAAATGAAAATATGATTATTTATACCTAAAATCGCCAACGGGTCATTTTAAGCTTCTTATAAAACTGCTCAGCATTCACACCACAGCTGGCAGCATACACTGTAAAAACTTAATTTTGTTGACATGAAAAAGTATTTTAAGTGTTTAAGAATTGAAAATATAAATTATTAATATTTGATTAAAAAATGTAAGTTGCTCCAGCAAAAGTGGTGTTGTAAATGTGCCATTGTTAGCCAGATGATTTTAGACCAGAGCAACAGCAAACAGCAAGACATTAGTACAGGTTAAACTTTACAGACAGAAGTCAACAAGACACCATAAACAGCTACAGCAACAAATAAGCTTTCTGAATAAGCCATGCAGAGCTACAGGAAGCAGCAAGACAGTAGCACAGTTACACATCAACAGTGTCCACATTCAGTACAGGAAGTCAAAGCATCAAAATACAGCCAAGCAACACAGACCCAAGCCATCTTCTTGCACTGTTCAACCATGCAAAGCAGTAACAAGCACTAATAAAAGGATGAAAAGGCTACATCACTCATGAGAAAGTGAAGATTTCCTGCATGTCTTCACCATTTTTCTCACCTAGCTGTCCTTTAAAGGTGGAAAAGCCCAAAAAATTATCTTTAAAAAGAACTACAGCACTAAAGGTTGAAGTACAGGTTAATAAGATGGTAAAATAGTTAAAATACTAGTTAATCTTTCATGCATACCCAAGGAATGCAGAGCCGACTATATTTGACACCGGGCAAGACATCAAACATGTTAGCAGCAGGTCAGCAGTGATAACAACAATAATATAAAATTACCAGATTACACAGATTTGTGTGAAGTTATGGTAGGTGGTGCAGTTTCTTGTTTCATTTGGTAGAATGTTCCACCTATTAGAGGCTCTAACAGAAAAGCATGATTGACTAAATGAGCTGGACCTGTAAGTGGTTACACAGTCCCCTCTCAGAACAGACCTTGTGGATCTATTGTTGTTGACATGAAGTTGACATTGAGTGGTGGAGGAGCTTTGCCATTCAGGCTCTTGAACATTAGGCAGGTGTCATTGTATTTGATTAGATTTTCTCAACTAAGGATGGCATATTTGTTAATAATTTTACAATGGTGATAAGTATTGTGTTTTCTGTCTAACACCTTGAGAGCCTGTTTATACACAGAGAGAACAGGCTTAAGGGCTTTGCTTGTGTCCAGCTTGTCATACAATATAGTACATGAATCCAAATATAATTTTGCTTCTGAATTTGTTAGGCAGCTTCTTATATACCTAAAATGTACTAGATTGTATTTAGTTATTTGCATTACTTTTTTCACTTGTTTTTTGAAAGACAAGGTGGAGTCAAGGATGCTACCGAGATATTTGACATGAGATTTAAATTACCAACATCAGTTTCTGATAAATATATAGTGGAATAGTCAGCAAACATTAAAATGCTTGCTTTATTTTATACAGATGGTAGATCATTACTAAAGATTGTGTAGAGGAGCGGCCCAAGATAACTTCCTTGAGGCACGTCATGTTCCACAAGCCTTAACTTTGAAAAGCTTCCATTAAAGTAAATTCATTGTTTTCTGTCAGTCAAATAACTTTTCATCCATAATAAAGCGGTTCGTGAAAAACCATAATATTCCAGTTTTTTTAACAGTAAGTCGTGATCAATTATATTAAATGCTGCCGTGAAATCAAGCATGACAACACCTATTAATTTCCTCTCCTCCATAACGTCAAACCAGTCATCAACCATCTGAGAAAGGACAGTGGCTGTTGAGTGTGTTCCTCTGTAGAAAATTTGTAATTAAATCGTTATTTAAAAAATAAGACTGAATCTATTCATAAACAATTCTTTCCATTATTTTACCGAGAATTGGTAATAAACATATTGTTCTACTGTATGATCCAGAGAAAGGCATTTTCTTATTTTTAGGTATTGGCACAACTTTACATATTTTCCATGCTTGCAAACATATGTTTTCCATAAAACATATTCATTATATGTGCAATAGTAAGAGCAACGATTGAGACTATTGGCCTAAGCAATAGAGATAGTCAACACCAGGTGGTTTGTTTTTACAATTCATTACCATGATCTTATTTATAAATGTATATGATAAATCTGTATTGTGTGGCTGTGTAGTATTTTTAAGATTGTTGAGATGATTCGCTATATCACTTGGTTTAGTAAAAAAATTACCTTCACTTTCTAAAGAAGCCGGAGTTGATTTAGTATTTCCTCTTAATATATTATTCAATGTATTCCATAACTGTTTACTATGATGTTTTATTTCTGTAATTTTCTTATTATAATACAATTTATTTTTCTTCTAATTTAACTTAGTTACAAAATATTTGCCAGTCCGATTTGAAATGATATGTGATTGCTGCTTGTTTAGCTAGATCTCTTTCTTTCATAAGGTCTTTTAATTCTTGATCTAACCACGGGGTGTTGACATTTCGAACAGTAAACTTTTTTATTGGTGCATGATTTTCTACAATTGTCAATTGTCAAAGTTTGATCAAAAAGCTGAAATGCTTTCTCTGGATCCTTTTGTAGAAATACCTCTGACCAGTTTGCATTTCTGACATCATCTTCATGTTGTAATTGATTGAATCTTCTAAATGAACTTTTTGTTATTACTTTTGGTCAGTTGTTTAATAGCGAAGTTATATATGAGTTTGTATTGTCATCACTCCCCATAACAGAATGTGAAATGTACAGTATATGTTCATTATATTTTCTAGTAAAAAGCATACATACATGTGAACAGTCAATAATGATTTAGATTTTACCTCCATCTCAGGTGCACAATAGCAACTGGCTTAACATCCATCCTTCAGGCCTCAATTCCACACTAGAACTGTAATCGGGCCTTAAAAGTTAGGCCCAACAAGGCCCGAGCCCGACAGAATTCGGCCCGAGCCCGACAAGTACATTTTGATTGACAGCTTTTAAAAAGCCCGAACCCATTTACAGCCCATCATTATTCAAATGTGCGCACGCACACAGCTCTTTTGCCTTTTGTCAAGAATGAGTCATTTATACATTTTTTAACATCATTTATTCATGACTAACGTAGGCTATAGGCCACTTGGAAGTTGGAACAAAGAAATGAAATAAGTCCTCCAGAGGCCAGCCTCCGTTTCACCTCCTCAGCATCCATTTTCACGCTAATCGAAACGCATCACCTGACCACTCATTTATTGCGCAACCCGTCGAGTCCCGTTGGGTCCCTTCGGGTCTAGTCGGGTTCAGGCAAAAATCTTCAGCGCTACTCCACACACAAAAAAGCTTGGGGAAAAAGCTCCTTAAAAAGGAATGAAGAAAAGAAAAAGTAACAAGACACGTGTGTGTGTGTGTGTGTGTGTGTGTGTGTGTGTGTGTGTGTGTGTGTGTGTGTGTGTGTGTGTGTGTGTGTGTGTGTGTGTGTGTGTGTGTGTGTGTTTACCTCCCATCTCTGCAAACCACTTTATTGATCATGTAGGTAGAGATCGGACTGTTTGTGGCCTGAATTTAGTTTATGGACATCCTGTCTCACAAATCAAACATGCTTCATTTCCTTCTTATCAGGAGCTATTAGTGGCCCAGGCTAAGATATGCCATATTTGTTGCCAGGGGCAGCAGCAGCCAGAAGATAGATGTGCATCTCATGTTGATTCAGAGGGACTAATGTCTCCCATTAACATTGAGCCCTGTTTGTTCCACAAGAAAGCACTGCCAAAGTACACAGTTATGTAGCAACAGGTTGAGAAGAAAGCTTTACTAAGATGGAAAAGGAGAATCATATTAAATGATGGGAATCAAGAGCATGAAATGAAGTCCCATTGGCACTCATTTTAAAATAAGTGTTGATCATTTATCTTGGGAATACGTTTTGTTTCCACACGTAGCTGTGTAAGACGACCCCCTCTCTTTTTGGAAACAGACTTTTTCAAGACAAGAATATTGAATAAACAGGTTGGGTAGCTTTCACAATTCAAGATCTCAGTTGCACATAACAACCTACAACAAATAGCAAAACAAGTTACACCGTTGCGGATGGCAGCACATCTCAACAAGTATAAGTACATCAGCTCCACCAAGGCTAGGCGACTCAGACTCAGGTAATGCTAATCAATCTGCTACTTTGATGGAACATACAAAAGAAAAGAACATGGGAGGGCGGACATCTCATTAGTAATAAAAGAAGAGCTAAAAAAACTGTTTTGGAAGAAAATTTGAACGTGATGACAGAGCCCCACTCAGCCACATCAGGAACCACAATGCTATATTGCCATGACTACACTACCAGTGTCGCCTGGGCCAGAGTGGCATTCACCTACGTGAGGAAAGCACTTCGGAAACAACAAGGAGTCCAATACGGACTGAGGCAATGGGCTATTTCACCGCGTAATTCATCGCGGACATAAAGATGGACACAGTACACACATCATCTCATGCCTGAGAAAAGAAAAGCTGAGTGATAAGTATTGCGTGTCTTTAAAGTGTTTACCAATTTATCATTGTGCTTTCGTAGGTCATTACTGTTGCCATTATTATCATCATCATCACCACTATTAGTATTCTTATCATATTTCTCTCTCTCTCTCTCTCTCTCTTTCTCTCTCTCTCTCTCTACTTGTTCTTTAGCATTGTTTTCTTCATCTTCATGTAAAGGATATTTAGTTTTCTCTTGGGTTTGAAATGTGCTGTATTAATAAGGCTCACCTTGCCTTGCTTATGTCAATTACAACTCACTATAAGCTGTCCCAGAGACGTGTGGATGTTGCAGTGATTCCCTGGCCAACAGAGGTCCGTAAAAGTCAAAAATGTCTCAATGCCTCTGTAGGTGTCTACAACGTCTCACAGTCACAGCTCAGCAGACTCCCAGTGCCTCAGGCTCAAATAACACCCATGGCTATAATGGCAACCATGTAGTCAAATCTAAATTGGTGGATGTGTATTTGCGTGGGCGGCATATTTTATAACAAGAAAAGTGAAAGCATGGATTTGAGGAAAAATTACTAAGGGGAACTGTAATAATAGGGCCACAGGCTGGAAGATGTGAACACTGTCATCCACATTGCATGCCAACCTCAGGGACACGGCAAGTCTGCCAGTAATGCTTGGTTAGATAAATGTGGGCCATGTCACATTACTTTGTTGTAACAAGCTTTTTTACATGCAATTACAGGCATGCAGAATGAGTTTGCTCAGCATTACGGGAGAATTTTTAGGTCCTTACAGCGCACAGTAAATTGACTGCCCATTTGTCGCTCTTCATAGTCTATTTTTTTAGGTTGGAAATGGCCATTTTCAACATGGAGCGTGACAAACGACCTCATACCAACAGGACTGCGTGCAGGAGAAAGGCAAAGGAGAGAAAATATATTGTGTATTTGCTGGCATGGCCCATAATGTTGGAGAAACTGGTTTTTCTGTGTCTTTTGTTCCATCAAGCTGAGGGGTTTTTGCAACAGCATGTGGCTGTAAATAGCTACATATTCTTCCTTGATGGACATTTCATTTACTTTGCTATACAGAAGTGGTTTCTGCCTCTATTCTGCCTCTAATTATTTAGCTGCATATTTTTCCACTGGTCACATTCATGTTTTTTTATTTTTTATTTGGCCATAAAATCAAAGTGTATGAGGTTAACCCTGCAGCAGTAGGTGACATGGTCTGTCAGTTGTCTGTTCCCACTGTTGCCTTTTTAATGGATCTTTTTCACAGCAGACATTTTGACTTGTCATAATAGGAAAAGCACAGCTGAAATTGATAACCTTAACGATGGCTCAGTTCCATCAAGTGTCCCAGTAAGCTATTTCAGTGAGTCAGCATGCACAATACCAGGGCCTCTCTTCAGTGGAATGCAGCCATCACTAATGGTTTTGAATACACCTGTGTTTTTCCTACTGTGACATGTCAACATGTCTACCGTGAAAAAGGTCTATAAGGAAACTGAGGACAATCAAGCATTGTTCACAGGGAGTGTTATAGTGCTTTAATGTGTTACTCCATTGTTTCTAGCAAAGTCAAGGCCTGTTTATTGTGCAAACGTTAAATTGTGAACTTATTTTTATAACATAACTTAAAATACCACGAAATGAACAGAGAAGATAATTCATCACGGTTATTTATTTGTTTATTTATTTATGTTTAGTTACAAAACAAAAAAAATGTACCAATAGATGCAACTTAATTATAGGTATTGTGCTTTTTGGGGATTTTCCCATCCTTAAATTTCAATTTCAATTCATACTTTTTATTGATCCCCAGTGGGGAAATTATAATTTTATAAGTGTGTTATATAATAATAATAATAATAATAATAATAATAATAATAATAATAATATTAATAATAATAAAAATCCACATTACAAAGTGCTTTACAAACCAGCAACATAAAACAGACCAGTCATAAAAACATCAGATTTTTAAACCAAAACAAACAAATAAAGACCTGTACAGTGTAGGTAAGAATAGTAAAAACATGTTTAAAAGCTAGGCCGAGCAAGGAAGAGTTTGCAGTTGGGGTTATTGTCATGTTAATTGTTAAAGTGGAGTAGCCTGACAAGCCAGACCCACATAAAGATGTTGGGTCTGGGAACACACCATTGGCAGGGCTCAATCCAAGGGGCGGGATAAACGGTTGTCTTTCAAATTCCCTCTGCAAGCAGTAGGATAGCGCTACAACCAACCAGAGCAACGCTAGTTGATAGATTAGACTTTTGCCATATCCAGTCACCAAAACTCTGAACACATCTTCCTTTTTTTAAGAATGACTTCAGTGCCATTCTTTGTTCTTTTCTCAAAGAAAAGCTGAACTCCAGTCTTCCAGAGTCGCAGGGAATTCACGCAGAACCGTCGCAACTCTGCCATCATTATGTTAAGCCCACCCACCGACTCTATACACAATGTGATTGGCCTGACTAAAGTTTGTTTTTTCCAGCTAGCAAGCCAACGGAGAGTTGCTAGACTGACCCTACATTTGCTGCCGCTAGGGTGTGTCTAGATTTCTAGGCTAGAAGTGGAGTGCTGCACCACAAACAACTTAATCACTTTCTTTTGATCGGTTTATGAAAAGGTTAAAACTACCCCTCTACTTGTTTATTTTGATTTAGGTGTTTATATGGAGCTTTTTTTAATTTTTATATATTAACCTATTTCTCAAATGGAACATTTAATGCAGAATGGATGGTTAAACATTCTGATATATTATATCATTATATATATTATATATTTTTTTCCTCCTCATTCTGTCTGAAGCCATTTTTCCTGCGCTCACAGATGCCCTTCATGGGATTGTGGTTCTGCCAATTACACTCCTGTTTTCATACCATGCCAGTCACCGCAGTGCGGGTGGAGGCCCTGCAAGTGTATGTTGAGTCTGACACTTTACCAAAAAAGACACACCCCTTTTTCCATGTCCTTATGTGACCCAACAACCTCATTTAAGCCATCTTTACACACACACACACACACACACACACACACACACACACACGTACACACTCTTCGACATTCTAACTTGCTCTTTCACAATGTAACACACACCCACTGACCTCTAAGCAGTTGTCCACGTCAGTCCTCAATTGTAACCAAAGCTCACTTCAGTTTAGAAAGCTCGTGTTGAACTTAGGATTGAACTTGTGATCTCTAATAAAGTACAGTACAGTACAGTAAAGGTACAGATTCTACACTCATCATTGGGCAGATCATTTTTGATCACCTGTGCTGCTCAATCAAACTGAAAAGATTTATCTCTAATAATCTCTACAGTCTATGGGATGCATTTACATTTTTCTCAGACAACAAAAGTACAGGTGTTAAGCTTGGTAGCGTAGTAACTATTCGCAGGACTAGTTGGTGCTAGTCTATATCCACGACGTTCCACTCCGGGATTGCTCCGCTGCCGCCGGGAATTCCGCCAGATTACATTCTTTTCGGCCGGATATCCGTTTTCTTCCGCTTTCTTTGTGTTGTAATTTTAAACTCTGGTCGATTTATGAGGACTATGGTTAACTGCTCCTCAGGGGCCTCATTTATAAATATGTGCGGAGAATTTGTCAGAAGTGGTGTATGGATGAAACATAGGACGTGAGTACGCACAGAAATATTAGATTTATAAAACCGTACGCACACATGTCCTATGCCGATTTCCCTTTATAAATCACAATCGACCCTAAATGTGGCGCAGCTTTGGCAGCTTCACGTCACGCCCATAGTTGCCCTTAAATAGTCAGTGAAACGCCCCAAATTAATATTAATTCATACTGACATTATGCGCAGAGAAGAAAACAAAACAAAGGACTTTGACAAAGGAGTTGATATCTCCCGTTTCCAGGATGTGACAAAAACACATAGTTAATGATCATTTTTATTTATATGCTACACAGCTACTTCTTCTCCAGTAAATAAGCTACACAGTGAACTAACCAGCACTCTTAAACACTTGTTTGGCTCCACTCTCAGCCAGTGAGACTGTCTGCCCTCAGAGCTGCTCTGCTTTTACAAAATATTTATACAAGTGGAATTCCAACCTGCTTGATATCAGTGCATTTGGGAAGTACACCACTGTCACCTGCATATACACTGACATGATTTGTTTTATTCAGCTGCATGATAGTTCGCTTAAGGCTTAAACACAGCCAGCTCCGCTGCTCTGTACAAACTATAGCTCTTTATCAGCAGAAGTCAAGGCTAGTCTTATACTTGTTAAATCCTTTTATAGCTCTACTGCTCTCCCTGCTAGTAGATGTGTGTGTTATTGTAGCAGAGCTGCTGCTTATTAACTGACTTTGATAAAGTGGCATGCAGCATCAGAAGTGAAAGCACTGGCTCTATGTACAGAGGCTGAGAGTAAGCGGGCCAAGAGCTCCTCCTTCTGGCTCCTTCACAGCTACTTCAACAGGACAGAGAGGTTTCATGGGATTGAATCAAGGGTGTTTAATTCCCGCTGGAGATGGGCATATTAAAAAATGTTTTCTCTACCCCCTCACGTCATTCTTTCCATCGTGCCACGTATATCATCCCAAACTAACACAGGGGGAGGTCTGGCCTTGCCACGCACTACTGCATGAAGCCACTCGACGAAATAGTCATTGTCACTACCAATTATATTAGATAATATTTTGTAAGATGTCATAATGTCATTATTATAATTGTATCATAAATATTAATCACCATATATTATTGAACACTAATATTTGATATAAGACAAGGATAGTGCTGATGTAGTTGTACTAGTTTTCAATTATATTATTATATATATATATATATATATATATATATATATATATATATATATATATATATATATATATAAATATGTATGTATATATATATATATATATATACATAAAGCAAAACCCACACATAAAAGGCCACTATTTATATAAGAAAAAATAATGACTGACCTTTTATTTAACTTTTGTATGTTCCTTTTGGTGTGTTACTGAAATAAAAAAAATATATAAATTGGTTTTATTTATTTCTACCAGGACACAATGACCCATACACACATGCACATGCTCTAAAAATAATCCTTATAGATACTAGCAACTATACACTGAGTCCAGCTAAAATAACAGCAGGTTTACCCAGCGGCTACAAGAATTCCAGAAAACAGCAGAAAGTTTTAGGAACAGCCAGAGCATATTTGTGGAACAGTGTTCTGGTTTATTTAAACAGAAGTTTTTCCTTCAGGGGCTCTAAATTTACCAGTGCAGTGTAGAACACTGAGGTGCCACATCTATGGGCAGCTTGTACGTTCTAACTGTCCTCCGCCACGCGTCATACCACACCGGGAGCGTCGCAGAAGAGCAGCATCTTGCCTGCCTGACTCAGATTTTATTGTCTCTATGAATCTCTCGTCGTCCGTGGTGTTGTAGAGGAGGATACGATATTGGGATGTTTGTTTTGGTAAATTTCCTGAATGCTCTCGCTATCACTTGCTGTCCAAACGCCCCACAGCTCGCGTCAAAATAGACCTGGCGCGTATCTTTAGCGGAGCGGAGAGCTGCTTCACGCACGCTTTTGGGATGCAACGCAGATGCACCTGGTGGAAAATAGGGGTATTGAGAAATACGGTGGTGTCTGGTGAGAAGAGAGGTAAATACCTTGATAGAATTAAAATAATCCTTTAACATTTGCTTTGGTGCATTATGTGTTTGCTGAATTACAGGAGATGCTTGACCAAAACCCAGCAGAGGGAGAGACAGGCAAGCCGAGGTCCTGGTCCAGATGATGCTGCGCAATCACCAACCCCCACTCCCCAGTATGTTACTGACTAACGTGCAGTCTCTGGACAACAAGCTTTGCGAGCTACGGGCACGGATCTCTTTCAAGTCAAACATCATAACTGCATTGTAATCTGCCTCATTCATGTCCATGGGGCGGATAGAGACGAGGGGCTCTCCAAATTGAAGGGCGGAGGGGTATTTCCATAGAAATGAAATGGATAGAAAGGCCATTGAACAGTTTCCTGTGGTCATTTGATTGGTACACAACAAAATGGTGCCCGTTAGTTGTCATAGAGACAATGCGCGTCAGTGGGGCCGTAAACTGTCGCAGCTCGCTGGGAGGAGAGCCGCCCAACGCAGCTCGGGAGACGTTCTCCGGAGTTGCAGGGAGTGAGGAAGGACAGTTAGACCCAGTGGCAGTGGGTCAATGTTAGCTTGCTAACTCCACCTTAACCCCCCTCGCCACATCGTTGACAGAAAACGAGCTGAATAGAGCTGTCACTCGTGGCGATAGCGATGTGCTTTGTGTAGATGAAGCATGAAGTTAATCTGACTCATTAAGCGGCTGGCTCTCTGCCTCGTAACCTTACTACTCCGCTGCTCGTTTGTCCGTTTTCTGCAAAACCTCAGCTCCGCGACTTGCCAGAAGTCGGCTTATTATCTGGAGTTTATACATTACGTCTAATTAATGGACACAATCTATTTTAAGGTGACTTAATGCAGTTATTATTTTGGGAAATTGTGATGTGGCCTACATTGTTGTAAAAACTAAATTTAACTTATGTTGGGCACTTATCTTCATCTTCCACCAGTTACAGATGGTGTGATTTGTCTGGTGGAGCCTGCTATAACAGACCATGCAGCTGTAAATTCTCTAAAACTCCACAGTTCATAATGGATAGAGAGTAGAACACAATTTTTCTTACAGGAGGATGATGAAGACACATTATCAGCTGCCACAAGGGGAAGATACAGAGAGGCCTATTGAGGTTTACACCTTACATCTATCTGATGGTGTACCATGATAAAACATACTTACTCACCTTATTTCTTTTCATGGGGAGGTAAAGAATTATAACACATTGGGTTATAAGGAGAAAGAAACTCAGGGTTAGTTGAAGAGAACCTGCTAGCAAGCAGGATAGGTTCACAGAGTATGTTGCCATAGTATCTGACTCAGAGTTAAAGGTGCAGTAGGTAAGACTTATAAAACTAACTTCCTGTCATATTTGCTGAAACTGACCCTATGTTTGAGTAGAACTACATGAAGCAGGTAATTAATCCACAGCTCCCTGTTCAGATACACCAATCAGGGCCGGGGGGGGGGGGGGGGGGGATTTCTGTCGCTAGATGGGACAACTTTGTATGTCTCATTTAGTGTAGCATGGTGGAATTAGCAATCTAGGGTTAGCTAACTAGCCAGCTGGCTTATATATAAATACAATTAAATCATCTAAACACTCTTCAACAGTGAAAGTGAAACTGGATAGGAAGCAGACTATGAATATTTTTTCACAGGTGGGTTAATATTTTCCCCTGAGTGAAAATGTTAACATACAAGCTTAGATGTTTTGTTCTGCAAGTTCCCACATTGTGTTCTACAAATGTTCACTTCAAGTCTACAAGCTTTCGCAATTTGCACCATATTTACCTTCATTCGCACGTACCACAGCTTTTAATTCCACCGGGGAGAGCAAGAGCTGCAGAATACTTAAATTCTGGCGCTTTTGATTTCTACCTACTGCAACTCTAATTTGTTAACTCCATCCTTCTAGTTGGCGCTAACTACATCCTGGGACCCAGTTTGTTTGTTAAATTTTTATACTTGCATTCAATTGCGGATTTTTCCTTGGCCCAAACTACACCCTTCCACCAAGTTTCATGAAAATCGAGCCAGTAGTTTTAGACAGGCAAACAAACAAACCAATAAGGGACTGCTTGTTATTTATTTAAGAGGCCACCGGAGGAGTTTTGGGACCTTCAGCCAAAAAAGACATGACCCTCCCCTCACCAGTAAAAAAATTTCTATGACCCTCCAAAACAATTTGGAAAATAAGGCATGACCCTCCCCCAACAATTTATTGATACCTTCTGTACTCGTTTGCACTTGGCAAAGAGATACAGATTCCCATTTTTATTTTACAGCCATGATATATGTGACTAAACCTCTGCATTCTCATCTTACACATCCCACTCCTCTGTTATGGTGTGGGGGCCATTTCAGTAGATTAACTCACTAACATTGTTGTGGAAACACAATAAGCATGGCAACTAAATGCACACTTCCTGCATTACTGCATTGCTTTAAATACTAAGTTACTCCTCTAGTAAACTAGTATTCACATGAAATAAAACAATAAAATATTGAGACCATTCAGCAAGGCACTCTGGGTAGCCTAACATTCAACACACAAACTGGTTGCTATGGACTCGTCACTAAGCTTCCTCCACTTCGCCGTTTAAACAAAGTGGAATAAACTTATAAAATCTACACAAAACCCGCAATCAATTAGTAAGCTGACATCAAATGTGGCATTTAGGAAACCTTTATTGCAACCTTGGCACGGCAAGATGTCCAGACAAGTGCAACAGTAACTTTCGTTTTTTGCGTCCTGCTGCTCCCATCGTCAGCCAGGAAATACTTTTTTTACTAAAGCAAAGCAAACTATTTTGGGTTATGATTGATCATGCCAGACGCAATTCATATTGAATTATTTAATTTTAAACAATGAAATTACCCGTTTCAACCGCCAGGGGGCAGCTCCCCCTGCCCCCCAGCAAACTCCACGTATGCGGTCAGACCATCTGGTAGCGAAGGAGAGCTACATGGAAAAATATGCACCAAACAAGCCACTTTGAAATGTTGCTGTTTCATGAATACAAAAGTTGGGTGACCCCCCCTCCTCCCCTCTGGACTAAAAAATGTTGGATGACCCTCCCCTCAGCACAGAATAAAAAGGAGCTGTCGGCCTTTATTTTGGCCGACCCGACATGCTCAGTCGAAGACAGGGCAGTCGGGACTCACCTGGAAATGGCGAGCGGATGAGCCTCTCAAAATCTGACAAAAATCTTTTAAACTAACCTTTGTTGATCTGAAATGAAGAAACTGCACGGCCTATTTCTTGCTTAAAATGTTTTCAGGAACACGTTTCGGTAAACTATTTTAGTACAATATGAGATCATATTCTGAACAAGCCGCCATGACAGTCTGACTGTGAATTTCCGGAGAAAAAAGACCCACGTGACGCGTTCGTCCTATCAGCTGCCGGTTTTCATTTTCTGGGAAACAATACAGAGAAGCGCCGCCTGCTGCTATGGTGACATATTACGTTTTGTGCACGCGCAGAGCGTACGCTCAAGTCGGCGTCGCCTCAGTGTGTTTTGAGGCATTTACCTCGGGGACCCGACTGATCAGTACGACTGCCTTTTCTGCCAACGGTCGGCCGTCTGGTTGGCCCTTGGTCACATTCTTTTTAACGTTAAGTACACTAATTTTGTACAATCAAAAATAGGGATTAGACACACACATATTGCAAAGATGGTTTTATCCTGTTTTCAAGAGGAAAAAATATGCACAACAGCTTAACTATCTGTATAGCTTAAATTTCCTTACACAAACACATTTTGAGAATTCAATTTCAGCTAAACTTGAATGTAACTTGTCAGAGGTTATCATTTGCATGAGCTGCTTTGGTGTTCCCATGCAGGAGACATGCAGGTTACCCTTTATAGAAGCATTATCTTTTTTTAATGTTTTTTTTTTTTTTTGCACCTGGCACAGGATAAAACATAGACAGTGCAAAGATGAGACCAATTGGGTAGAGTAGAAAGGCAGAAGCTCTGAGAGATTCACTGCGAGAGAGAGGCTATGTGATAACAGTAATGAATGCATGAAACTGTGCACTTGATGAAATCCACCACTGTCATTATGATTTGAAAACGAGTGTCTGATGTCCTCATTCATTTCATTTCTGTATCTTTCTCTGTAGCAATAACACATAATAGGATATTCTAAGTCAGAGTTTGCTTTTCTCAGGGAGTTGCATTTTGCCAAAAGCTCCTGCAGCTTTCCGCAGTGACAATCGGCCCCTTCCTCTAATGAGATGGGTCAGGAAGGATTGTCCTTTGCTAGCAACAAAGGACTTCCACACACTGTCTAAGCAAAATGATGTGCCCTCCCTCTCCTGAGACAAAATAGATTCTCTGTATTCCAGTCATTATCCAAATGTATCTCAGTGTTCCACTGTGTGTGTTCCGGTCAGAACTCTTTTGGCTTCTGAATGCTTTTTCTGACTTCATGGCCAGTGAACTGGGACTGATGTGCTTTCATCGGATCTAATTTGACGGTTGAGGTTACAGTATATGCTATACCACTGTCTGTGAGTTAGTTTGAGCCATTAGTATTGCAAGTTGTTGCAAGGGCTGTAGCTACCAATTGGGAACTACTGATGAAGTTAATGTGATAGCTCGTTGTGTATTTACATTTTTAAATCTATAAAAGTTCATATATTACTTTGTAATCTAACAAAGCTATATCTCCTAGAATCTGCAAATATGTGTAATACATGTCTGATATCTTTCCCATATGTTGTTCTTTCACATAACTAAGATTAGAGAAGTGTAAAAAAAGTAGGCTACCTCAAATTATTCCAAGGGACATACATAAGGGGGTCCCCGGTATATTCTCTATCTTGTAAGGGCTCCTTGGCTGAAAAAAGTATATTTGGCAACCCATGTTAACATTTATTTAAATTTGTATATGTAGATTGATGTATGTAATGTGGAACCAAAGTAGTGTTAATTTCGTCAGACGAGACAAGACTAAATATGTCCGTCAAAAACTGACTAAGACTAAATTAACATGCATTATTGTTGATGAAAAAAGACAAGACTAAAGTGTTTTGCATAAAATAAAAACTAAGACTAAAATCTCTCTTCATTTTCGTCTACAATCGTCTCTACTTTTTCATCACAAGATAGAATATTCAGCTGTTACGCCTTCAAAATATTCCGAATGAGTTTGTGCTGTTGCTGCCAGCCTGTGGCAACACAAAACTACATGGAGGATGGAGCAAGAACACAACACCCATAGACAGTAGTGAACACCAGAGATTTCTGCCAGAGCGACGAGTGCCGACGACATGCTAGGCAGAAGGAAGAGGCTTGATATTTGGTTGCATTTTACATACAATGATATTGACAAAAAGTCAGAATGTGTCATTATCACTGACAGGAAGCACTGCGGACAAAAAAATATCTGGGAAAAACACCACCACCAGCTTTTGAATTGTGTTGGTTCAAAGTAAAATACTCTTCAGAACAAGTTCATCATTTTCTGAATGTGTCTCTTAAATCAGAAAACCAGACGCGTTTAACAAAGTTGCATTCAACAAAAATCATTCAACAAGTGTGTTTTGTCAGGTAATTATGACATTTAACCAATATTTGAGATGTGTGAAACACTATTTGACTGAAATGGTTATCAGAAATAATCTCAGAAATAATTTGTTATTTAAAAAAAGACTAAAATGTTTTGACTAAAACTTAACTAATATATTGAGTTTTCTTTTGATTAAAACTAGACTAAAATGACAAGACTTTTAGTCGACTAAAACTTGACTAACAAAAAAAAGATATGTGACTGACTAAATATGACTAAAACTAACAAGGACATTTGGCACAAGACTAAGACCTTAGTAAATAAAAAATAGGTGACAAAATAGGAGATCCACTTAAGATCCACTTAAATTAGTCGGAACGCTGATAGCAACATGTACTGAGGTTAGCTACGGTACTAAAACAGTCTCATATCAATTTGCAACTTGTGAAACACAATGCACAAATAAATGCAAAGTGATTCTCATCTGTAAACAATGCACAAATGAATGCAGAGTGATTTATATCTGTAAATCTGTTGTATCCGTGCCTCTCATGTGTGACTCGTGAAACAAAATGCACAAATTAATGCAGTGATTCATATCTGTGAATGTGTATCTGTGTCCGTGCATCTAATTTGTAACTCATATTTCATCATTTGTAAATCAACTTTGTATTTTTCAATGAAAATATTATTGTAAACTACATATTTGTGTATTTGTGATGGCAGTAATGCAACATGCAGGCTATGGATGCCAACCGCAATTAAACTACATGTTGAGGATGAAAAAGTCTTGCCAGATGCGTCAGTCAGAGTCTGAGACGGTTGGCAGAGTCGGCTTGACGAAAGGTGTCAAGATGGTGGCTCTGTAAGACGCTGATTCTTGAGCTCCTCTAACAAACTGTACATTTCATTCTAAAACAAACTACGAAGTGTTTCAAATATTATCAAAATCAGTAGCAATAATAACACATATGGCTCCTCTTAACTTTTACCATACTGCTTAGCTATTAAACACTTTAAACTGATGCTTCTGCAAACACTTAAAATGCACCTTCAGAACAGCTAAAGTTTTCAACAATCAACTGCCATATAGTAGCAGACCATTTTGGACTGAACTCACCTGAGAATGCTAGATATGGCTGGAACACTCTTTCAATAGAGAACTTGTCGGCCATCCCTCAACACAGAACTTCTTCAACTGTTGGTAGGGTCACACGATATTGACAAAATGAGATATTGCGATTATGTATATTACGATATCAATATTAATTTTGATATTTTTAAACATATGTAAAATTACAAAAGTTAAGGGAAAACGCATCTTAACAATATTCATAGATTCATAACAATATAGTGCACAGTGAGACTTATATACAGCTCCGTAGTGCGGCTGGACCACAGGTGGGTCGTGGATGAAAAATAGTCAATCTATCTGACTCCAAACTCTGCCTGCACCACCTTTTATAAAGTTGTGGGATAGCTACCTGTGAGAAATAAGTGCGGGATGAGATTTGGTACTGTTTGTCTAGTTCATTCAGAAGCTTCTTGAAGTCTTTTGTATCCACTGTGTGGATGGGCATCATATCTTTGGCCAAATAATATGTTATAGCATTGGTGATTTTGGTATGTCTCTTCGAGTTCTTGTCATACTTTGTGCCATTAGCAAAAGCATTCGTTAGCGAGGCTTGTTTGGCTAACTCTCGCGTATTAACTGCAACAGGTTTTTTTTTGGTTTAGTATCATGCACTCATCGTAAAGTGGCTTGTGATGGTTTTTAGGTTTGTTGTATTCCCTCTTGCGCGGTTTATCACCATTCAACATGTTTTGCATAGTGCATTAGCCTGTGAAACATCTGTTGGCTTAAAGTCAAAGTATTTTCAAGCTACCGAGGAGGCATTCATTTTGTTTCCTCTTCAATCTCTGTTATTTTGTCTACTCCCTGAGCAACACTTCCTTCCTTTTAGGCGAAACCTCGGGCAGACCCAGGCTCTTGGTGGGCAGCCATCTGCTGGTGCCGGTTGGGACACAGAGACACAGATACAGATATAGAGAAATATGATTCATCATAATTATAGCAGTTGGTATGATGAACAGTGGCAATTAAAGTAACAATAAAGATAATGAGACAATGACTAGAAATAATAGTAGCAGGGCATAGCAGGGCGTCGAGTAGGACCATGGCGGCAGCTGCAACCATGATTTAGGTGCCACCCAAATCCAAGGAAAACCGTGAGTCGAGAAAACGTTAGGACTTCGGTGAAAAAGCTACCTAGAGCTACGGTTGTGGCCAGAAGACTTGACCCATTTGTGACCTACCTGTTACATCATGATCAGACTGGTTTTATTGAATCTCGCCTTGCTTCCTATCACATCCGTTGTCTCCAGCATTATATTGAAGGTACTAAAGTGTTGTCACCCTTGAACTCAGCTCCCCGTTCTCCTTGAGATTTTCTCTAAATTCGGGGATATAAAAATTTGATCACAAAAAAACACAATGTCATTTTCAGAGCAAGTATTGTAACCATAAATGTTAATTATAATATAATAATAATTGTCTTTGATCATGTTTCATTGGCCTGTTACCGTGCCACTTGCACAAGTTAGTGCACGTCAGCATATACGGGTCCACTACGTGACAAACCCTATGAAGCGTACCACATGACGTGTGTGCATATTTCGACAGAGTGACAGTGTAAGTGATGAAATAGAGACAAAAAAAGCAAAAGAAAGAACACAAAAGTATGAAAATTAGTGCTGCTCAGGGAGAAGATGAAATAACAGAGACTGAAGAGGAAACGTTAGTGGCCAAAAGTAATGCCTCCTCGGTAGCTTGGAAATACTTTGGCTTTAAGCCAACAGATGTTTCACAGGCTAATGCACTATGCAAAACGTATTGAATGGTGGTAAACCACGCAAGAGGGAATACAACAAACCTATTTTCGCATCTTAAAAACCACCACAAGCCACTTTACGATGAGTGCATGATACTATCACAAAAAAAGCAGTTGCAGTTAAAAGATATGATGCCCATCCACACAGTGGATTAAAAAAAGGCTTTAGAAACTTAATAAATAATGCAGAAAGGCGGTGCAGGCAGAGTTTAGTAGAATATTTTTAATATATTTTTCATCGACCTGTGGTCCAGCCGTACTACGGAGCCGTACGTAAGTCTCACTGTGCACTATATTGTTGTGAATCTATTTTTGATGTATTTTCCCATAACTTTTGTAATTTTACATACTGTATGTTTAAAAATACCGAAATTAATATCGTTATCGTAATATTCATAATAGATATCGCAATATAACATTTTGTCAATATCGTGCAACCCTAGAGGCTAACAACAGCCATGCTAGCTCTAATACTTTGGGTACATCTGCAAGGATATATGAAATTACTAAACTGTTTGTCATTGACCGTTGCCTAACGTTACCATGTCCACCTGCCGTTAAATGGTGTGCCGGTGGAACACAACCAACACAGGTCAATGTAGTGAGCAGCCCAGTGCCGGCAGGGGATCGGTTTATGCCGCCGTCAAAGTGGCATATGCCATCAGCCATCGGCAAATGGCACTCTTGTGAGCGGCATTTTCTGCCAGGGAATCGGCATATGCCCATGTACCACAGTGGCTGACCAACAGCCACTTTTCAATCTCGGCGCTAATGCAGAACGTGGCAGTAAACGAAGGCGACTCGAGTTATGGCTTTACAGACCTGGGTTATTGTGGACCCACTTTGTCTCTTTACGCCACCTGGCTTGTATAAAGAGAAAACAGGTGCTGGAAGGTTCTGTAAGTTCGGAACAAAGAGAAAAAAAGAGAGCCATTATGAGGGAGCAGGCAGAGACCTCTGCTTACACCGGTGACGGCTTTCCTGCGACCTGCCTCTTTTGGCAGACGCAGGGAAGCACAGGAGATTTCTGGTGGCCTTTCCAGACGTACCAGGGGCTCTTAAGAGGTGAGAAATTCTACCTCAGCCGACACCGGAGGCTCCCGCATTAAGACCAGAAGAACTCAGGCCCCAGCTTCAAGCTATGCGAGGGCAAAATAAGCCATGCAATGAGCCGCATAATAAATTGCACAATAAACTGCACAGTAAACTGTACAATAATAATCACGTAGAGTTACGACAGACAGATATGTCCACCCTCTTGGCCAGAGCAGCAATACGGGAGGTGGACTCTGGGGATCTGCAGGCTGGGCTTTTCTTCCACTATTTCTTGGTCTCCAAGAAGGACAGCAGATTTAATCCTATTCTGAATTTTAGGGGGCTCAAGCAAATACCTTCACCCCCTGAGATACAAGATGGCGACGGTCCAAACTATCTCAGCAGGGGATTGGTTTGTCACCATCTACTTCAGGGATAATAATCGGACATGACATTAAACTTCAATATTCCGTACATTGATAGCTGTGCTGTAATTCTGACGTGATCAATTTGAAACTTTTTGTAACTTAAGCAATGCTGTGATCTTATGTATTTCCTTTTTTTGCCAGATTGGGGGATAATGTATTCATTTTATTGGTTAAAACGTTCATATTCAAATGCAATATGAAAATCTCAATAAAAATATGTTAAATAAATAAAATAAAATAAAAAGGGCACAATCCTTGAGCTATCCTGTAGATCTACTACTACTATTACATTCTGGAAGGTTTGTTAATTCAGATAACATTTTGGTTTTGTTATCCTTATTTTTCACTAGTTATGTTTTGTTTACCTCTTTTAGGGGCCCACAAACTCAGCCTTTATTTGCTTTGTTCAATCTTTGTGTCGGGAAAATAAACCCAACTTTTCAAACTTTCAACCTGTGTTCCTTGACTACTTGGAAATGTCAAGAAATCACCCAGATGAGTCACAGATGCCTTGAAGTTGAATGGAGTGAAACTGTTTGTAGGTAAAATAATCCAACTGGTTGGTTTAATTATTATGTGACAGCCATCTATGACCCCCTCAGCCTAATCAAAGGCCCTTATGCTGTGCCAGCTGTCCAATGTGTTTGGACTGGGGAAAGAAGACTAACCTTGGACTTTCATCTACAGATTTCTTTGGCAATCCTTTAAAAAAAAATTGAAAATAGTTGACTTTGGCACATCAAAAGCCTGTGCTGCCACCCGGTAAGGGCCAAACAGAAAACATACATAAACATAAATTATGTCCCCAGCCATGATCCCTCTTTTGGTCTCTCCACAACCATGTACATCCTGAGTACTGGCATATGGCTGTCCAGCCTGGTATAGTGGTGGTATGCCTACATTTAAGCAGAAACAAGTGAAGCACTGTGTGACTGTTTAAGGTTTATTCGTCTGTTTTTATTGTTTATGTTGATTTTAAAAATGTTTATGCTGCCCTCTTGGCCATGTCACTCTTAATAAAGAGATTTGGATCTCAATGAACCTGGTTAAATAAAGTCTCTCTCTATTCTATTTTAAGCCATCCATGACACCTCTGGGATATAAATATGTTTAATCATTTATATTTATATATTAACAAGGGCTGTGGATGGTACATATAAAAATGTAAACAATGCTAGACCTACATAACATGATGTCAAGACAACGTGATATGTTGTAAAGAGCTGACCCATTCCTTATTTATACTAGTTCGAGCCCTTGCAGCCTCTGGCGCTCAAGCACTTTCCAGGTGAAGTCAATTAAGTCCTAGGGTCAGGGTTTAAGGATGGAGATTGGGATTGGGCCCCAGTGTCATAGAGACTTAGGCATGCACACACAGACTGTTAAAAAGTTTCCATATGGTAGTTTTATATCATTGCACACTCCCCAAGCCGCGTGGGCTGCTCTGTAGCCTCGGCTGGCTCTGGGGGCTTTCTCCGCTCTGGGATCTGCTGAGGCAGAGGAAGCGGTCCATGTCCACCCACGTCTTTCCCACACAGCCCATTTTGGCACGCCTGGGGTCAGCATGGGTCAGCGCATTTCTGCCAGCTGCCATCACTCACGGATGAATGCACAAAGGAAGACACAAAATATTCTAGGAGTCATACACTTGTCCTTTAGAGCAGGGTTTCTCAACCTTTTCTACTTCAAGGCCCACCCATTCATACTTGCAACTGGACAGGGCCTATTAATAAAAATCCCAAATTATTTTGGCTGATCTTCTCTATTTTAATAATGTAATCTAATAACCTGTTCAAAATGTATTAATGAACTACAACAACACCACCCCATCTTATACAGATGGGAGCCCTTGAATTAAATAAAAACAATCAAAGCAAACAGGAGGTATACAATTGTATGGGAGACACTTTCATTTATTAAATGAAAGTGTCGGTCCTAAGAAGAAGAACCAATGATTCAATAATTAACAGTAAAGTTAAAGTGACTATATGAAAATTTTTAATGTTTCTAAAGCGCTGTCATTTTCATACAATGATCATATATGACCTGTAACAGCAAACGAGACTATACTATTTTTATATAGTTTTTAGTAAGACATCTGCCCAGGTCAGATTTTTCCTGTCACAGAATGATTAAAGATGGAGTAGATGAAGCTACAGTCACACATTCTGATGGGTCACAGATTTCTTATTAACATCGGTGTTAGTGAATGCCAGCGGAGCCATGTAAAAGGAAGCAGGAGTTGTCTTTAGGCCTAATTGTATTTTAATGTTATTTTAGAAGTTATCTGTAGTTATGGCTGATACTGGGGCAGGACCATCACAGGAAAGAAGAAAATTAAACGAAGAACAACTAAATGATAAAAGGGAAACGGGAAAGTGAAACGATAACGCGAGTCACACTCGGTCAGGCTTTCAACAGATGGAGACAATTATGTCATTGTAAATGATTCAAAACCCACGATGAATTGGCCCTCAGGTATGTAATATGGCTATTTTATTTATAAAATAACTTTACAGTGCGCGATGTCATAGTACGTCAGTAGCCTACATAAAATTACGTCCCCCTTCCATTTAGCGAGGAGGTTTCCCCTTTACTCCGTGTTTGTGTTGGCTTACTATTTTCTTTTCCCTTGTCCCCCTGTAACGTTACTTGTGTAAAGCGTCCGTGGATTTCATGATATGCGCCATATTAATCTAAGTTATTACTACGTTGGTTGCTACAACAATCTCTTAATGCTTTGGCTCGTAACACAGTGACAGTGATACCTGGTTTAGCTCACGAGACAACCGAAGTAGGCTAAGCTACCCTATGCTACACTTGAAATGCAACGATGCATCTGTAACTTAAGCAAAACATTCATCATCATCATTCATCACGACTATACGACCTCCCGGTAACGCTAACGATAACTCAGTAATATACGGTGGGCAATACAGCACCATAAACCTAGACCTTTACGACAGCAGGTGTGGTAAAAACACTACCCTTTTTGTCCAAAGCGGCCGCTAGAATCAACACAAACTGAGAGTTACATATAGCCACTTTAAACATGAAACAGAACAAGAACAGATGATGCAGCTGTCTTCATCTTTGGGGTTCCAATACCAGTAGTTTTTCTCCATATCTGTGATCAACATGAACACATAGCACATACTAAGAATGTAATATTCCCATTGTAAGATTTTCACAATATAACTGTATGCTGTCAACTAAAAATTCCCGGATCTGGGATTTTAAATCTATGGGCAGGGTAATGTCATTTGCATTGGCATCTTCTGAAAATGAGTACAAGATCCACAGATTTCCTTCGCTGGGATCCTCAGAGAAATATTTAGCAAATTTCTCTGTCAACTGTGTGAGATGCTGGGTAACTACACTAGTCATGTTCACATGTGGGGAGTTCTCCAATATTTCACTCAAGAGTGTAAACATGTCGTTCCTCTCCTCCTGGGCCCTCAAGATCCACAATGCCAGTTTTCATTTGAAAGCCTCTTCTTTGTCAGCAACCAAAAATATGCTGCTATTTCTCACTTGGAGTGTAAGGTTCAACTGGTTCAGCAATGAAAAGATGTCAGAGAGGCAAGTAAGCTTAGCCTGGACCTTCAAATCTGCATAGTGGTGTCCCAGTGGTGACGTTTTCTCTGTAAGTAAACACTAGACTTTGTTTCTCAGTTCAAAGAGATGACTGAGGACCAGTCCTCTGGAGAGCCATCTTACAAAACTGTGGTACAGCTGCTGGACATAATCTACCTCCGTGCTCTTACACAATTGAAAAAAGCATCTTGAGATCACAGTATTCTTTTTAATGAAGTTGACGGTTTTCACGACCACATCCATCACTTCATGGAACTCCAGTGACATATTTTTTGATGCAAGGCTTTTACAATGAAGAAAATTCAGTGTCTATTTAGCTTTAGGTGCCAGATCGAGTATCTGCCTGATGACGCTGCAATGTCATTGATGCAGCACCGTCACTGCATGCGTCAACGCAGATCTCCCAATTCAGGCCATTCTGGGTGAAGTACTCCTCCAGGCAACGAAAACCTTCCTGTGACAAAGTTTGTGTTGGTATCTCTCCACAGAAAAGCATCTTCATGCAACCCACTGCTCCAACGATAATGTACAAAAACCAGCAGTAATGCGGCATCGCTAATGTCAGTGGACTCATCCAGTTGAGAAGAAAAAAATGGGGGTACCTTTTATTCTTCCCAGAACCTGGGTCTGTATGTCCGAGGATATTTCTGAAATAATTGGTAGAACCAATTCCTCCGCAATTGTGAAGGATTTCTTGGTATGTGCCACAGGTCTCGATACCAAGTAGCTAGCTTTCAAAGCACATTTAGATTGTGTTGGAAAATAAACAATAGACCTTTTCTAGAATTGTAGCTCATTTGCTTTTCTTTTGAAGTAGTCCTATGGCTTTCCAAGAGTTGGGTGTCTTTTCTCAATATGCTGCCTCAGTTTGGACGGCTTTAGCGCATCATTTGTCAAGCCACGCTCCACACATTGGTCTTTGGTCCTCCCGTATGTGTTGAGTAAATGTTAGGCTCTGTATGTTAATATGCCAGGTATAAAACACTAATATAACATCAGGAGTTTGTAGACTTCAAGGACTATACCCATTTACTGCATTTCAGTTATTAATAACACTGCTACATCTATAATTCTTGCATCTCTAATACTAACGCCACCGTCATTGTTTTTTTTCCCTTCAGGAATTTTTCAATCATTTGCCACACCACATCCTACCGCTCACCGTGCCTAGGCTAACTGTCAATAAACTGAGCGTCGTAAATTGTTCACGTTGTTTGATGAGGGATTTTATAGAATAATTAATTATTTTGAATAACCGTTTATAAACTTAATATAATTCGAGCATCCAATTGCCACTTGAAGGTATCTACATAAGAGTGACATGACATTGTCATGAACACATGACAATGTCATGAGACATGAACCCTAACCCTAACCATAACTTGTCATGACAAAAACCAAATGACACTAGCATTATGTCATAAACATTTATGACTTGTTTATAATGTGTATGACACATTCATGACAGTGTCATGTCAGTCTTATGTACTTTATAAAAAAAATATCTTTACTCACAAAAAGTGAACTTGAAAACATTTTGCGGCCCACTAGACAGCACTCGCGGCCTAGTGGTTGAGAAAGTCTGTCTTAGATGTATGTGCTCATGCTAAAATATTTATAACAGAGGTAGCAGTAGCAAGCTAGCTCGGTTGGCAGATCAGGACATTTTTAGGTGACCAAAATGTTCCAATTAACTTTAATGAAGTGAAAACACACAGTGGGAGGGTTAGAGATGAAACGGATGAAAACACAGACAACATCCAAAAATAAGTTCATGTCTATTTTAATGTACACAGTGCCATGGACAAGCATTGCTAAGTGTCTATCATGATTGTCGGCGTGTAAGTACACAAAATACGTACACAAAAAAACGATATAATTGTTACTTCCCCTGAATTTATGTATTAATTAGGTAACAATTGTATCTATATTTTGACAACATTTACTTACTGGCACAAACATCTTAAAGAAGGACAACAATTAGGCAAATGTTTTATTAAATTGAAGGAAAGGCACCTCTAAACAATTAAAAAAAGAACTCCAATATTAAAACATGTTATATTTGGTTTTATGAACATCAATGCAAAAGAACATCTGTTCAATGATAATTCAGAATAGGGTTGAGATGGCTTTGATTGGTATTTTATAGAATCATTTAAAAGGCAGACAGGCCTTTTAAATGATTCTATAAAATACCAGCTTAGCATTTTTTTCCTTTCCACAAAAGTTTCTTCAGAACACAGTATGATGCCCAAGTTTAGCTTTGTGTAATGTGAACTGTGAGGCTTTCTTTTGCTGGTAGTGGAGTATCTCCATCGGTTTGGATTGTTGTTCTGTGTAAACGTACCACATGACAACACCTGAGGGATTGATGGAGATGGAGAACTCTGTGGTGGCGTTCAACACCATCACCGTCGAGCCAGTAAACACATCATAGGCCTAAAAGCAAGAAAAGAACATATTTAAGCATGGGCTTCGGAAGCAAAAAAATGTGGGTGGGTCCTCCCTTGCTAGTCAGCAAAGATAACCATACAGTAGCACCATGTGATGGTCGGGGTCGGCTGGCTGTGAGTTTTCTGTTTTTGTTTACCTTTTTTCCTATTTTCATTGCCCGGCTAGTTTCCTCTCCTGTGTGTTTCTCTCTCGCTCTCTCGCTCTCTCTCTCTCTCTCTCTCTCTCACTCTGTCTGTGCCGATCCTGCTCTTCCCCCCCCCCCACTGCTGCTGCCAGCTGACTGAGCGCACCTGATCGTTATTCCTTCATCACCGCCTCCCACCGCACACACCTGCCTCCCATCTACAATCAAGACCAGTATTTCTACCCCGGCTCTACAGACCATCTTCGCTTGATTGTTGCTCCAGACACCCTGGTGAACGCTAGCCAAATCCTTTGCTAAGATAATTCGTTGTTCCTTTTTCTTACCCTCTTTCCTAACGATTCACTCACCTGTTTTGTGTCTTCTCATTCCCAGCTACCATCTCCTACCCCAACTGTCGTCTCCAGTCAGCTGGCCTCGCTTCACGGACCCCCTCCCTCGGTACTCTGCTCCAGCTGCTCTTGCTTCCTCTGCTCTCCAGTTCCAGTGTCTCTTCCTCGGCTCCTCGGTTAAGGCTTCCCCGCGCTCCCCTGAGAATCCTGCCTCCCCTCGCTCCCCGCATTATCCAGCCCCAGTATCACTCCTGTGGCTCCCCTCAGTTTCCTCGTCCTCCAGTTTTCTCCATCCTCCCCTAGCTGCTTCTCCATTCCGGACGTCTGCCTCTCCACTTCCCCTTTTTTCCCCTATTCTAAATAAACCAATTTCTGTGAGCTCTGCTCCTGAGTCTATTCTGTCCTCACTGTAACAGCACCATGGCTTAAAATATCAACACACAGCAGTGGTACAACAACTAGATTCTCTCATTGACCGATTCAAAGCGCTGCTAACACTGGTTGATTGATGTTAACATTACTGTAGCTAGCTAGCTAGCCTAGCAAAATGTCATAGATAACTGTTAACATTATAACAACATGTGTAAGTTTACTGTAATTCAATGCTGCAACAAAGACTACACAATGCCTTTAAAAGCAACAGGCGAACAAGTAATGAACATTCACTTAAACATACAGCAAGTTTGAACATATATTTCGTTAAAAAAGCAACACAGCCGCTGCTGCAAAAGAGAGAGAATTTGGGAGAAAATTGCTGCAAGAATAAATGCGTAAGTTCCAATATAGTGTATTCATTTCATATTTCATCATAAGTATAATCTTACTGGTATTGAACCTATAATCTATTTCATTTAGGTGCAATCCTGCGGGCGAAAAAGTACTAGGCCTACTTCTGACGGCGCCTAGCTATAAAGTGGCTTTATCACATCACAAATGTAAAGAACACTGCCGTTTGCCAAAAGACACAAAGAATGTGCTGGGATGTAGAGCATGTCCACGATGGGTGACGTTAGTGATATGAGGACGGATAAGGTTATGTAGGCTACATAACTGATAGACTGGGAAGAAAAACGATACCGCTCAAATAGGTAGGCTAGTATCTGGAAATGAAAATGCATCTATAGTCGGGGCCTCAATATCATCTCCCGACGTATGTTCAACTCCTTGCGGAGTAATACAGCTTCTTCATCAACGGGATCGTCAACCAAAGGAAATGCCATGTTTGGAGAAAAAAAAAAAAAGTTTTATAGTCTGCCTAACATGGTTAATAAACCAACCCTGTTTTTTTATTCATGCAGATAACAAACTGTGCTAAAATGCGCCTGATAAAGACTGAATGAATGAATGAGGAAAGGAACGAGCGCTGCATCAGAGGGGAGGAGACTGAGAGAAGAAAACCTGCTCCCAACCAGGTTAGGTTCACAGACTCAGTTACCATAGTAACTGACTCTGAGGTTAAGTTACCTCTCTTTCTGAAACGGGCTGGAGTTACCCCTCTTTCTCAGGTTTGAAAGGCATTTGTAGGCCTTTATTTCCATAGCACAGATGAAGACATGAAAGGGGAGAGGGGGAATGACATGCAGCAAAGGACCGCAGGTCGGGGGTTGAACCCGCTGCGTCGAGGAATAAACCTCTATATACAGTGAGGAAAATAAGTATTTGAACACCCTGCTATTTTGCAGGTTCTCCCACTTGGAAATCATGGAGGGGTCTGAAATTGTCATCGTAGGTGCATGTCCACTGTGAGAGACATAATCTAAAAACAAAAATCCAGAAATCACAATGTATGATTTTTTAACTATTTATTTGTATGATACAGCTGCAAATAAGTATTTGAACACCTGAGAAAATCAATGTTAATATTTGGTACAGTAGCCTTTGTTTGCAATTACGGAGGTCAAACGTTTCCTGTAGTTTTTCACCAGGTTTGCACACACTGCAGGAGGGAGTTTGGCCCACTCCTCCACACAGATCTTCTCTAGATCAGTCAGGTTTCTGGGCTGTCGCTGAGAAACACGGAGTTTGAGCTCCCTCCAAAGATTCTCTATTGGGTTTAGGTCTGGAGACTGGCTAGGCCACGCCAGAACCTTGATATGCTTCTTACAGAGCCACTCCTTGGTTATCCTGGCTGTGTGCTTCGGGTCATTGTCATGTTGGAAGACCCAGCCTCGACCCATCTTCAATGCTCTAACTGAGGGAAGGAGGTTGTTCCCCAAAATCTCGCAATACATGGCCCCGGTCATCCTCTCCTTAATACAGTGCAGTCGCCCTGTCCCATGTGCCGAAAAACACCCCCAAAGCATGATGCTACCACCCCCATGCTTCACAGTAGGGATGGTGTTCTTGGGATGGTACTCATCATTCTTCTTCCTCCAAACACGGTTAGTGGAATTATGACCAAAAAGTTCTATTTTGGTCTCATCTGACCACATGACTTTCTCCCATGACTCCTCTGGATCATCCAAATGGTCATTGGCAAACTTAAGACGGGCCTTGACATGTGCTGGTTTAAGCAGGGGAACCTTCCGTGCCATGCATGATTTCAAACCATGACGTCTTAGTGTATTACCAACAGTAACCTTGGAAACGGTGGTCCCAGCTCTTTTCAGGTCATTGACCAGCTCCTCCCGTGTAGTCCTGGGCTGATTTCTCACCTTTCTTAGGATCATTGAGACCCCACGAGGTGAGATCTTGCATGGAGCCCCAGTCCGAGGGAGACTGACAGTCATGTTTAGCTTCTTCCATTTTCTAATGATTGCTCCATTTTCACCAAGCTGCTTGGCAATTTCCCCGTAGCCCTTTCCAGCCTTGTGGAGGTGTACAGTTTTGTCTCTAGTGTCTTTGGACAGCTCTTTGGTCTTGGCCATGTTAGTAGTTGGATTCTTACTGATTGTATGGGGTGGACAGGTGTCTTTATGCAGCTAACGACCTCAAACAAGTGCATCTAATTTAGAATAATAAATGGAGTGGAGATGGACATTTTAAAGGCAGACTAACAGGTCTTTGAGGGTCAGAATTCTAGCTGATAGACAGGTGTTCAAATACTTATTTGCAGCTGTATCATACAAAAAAATAGTTAAAAAATCATACATTGTGATTTCTGGATTTTTGTTTTTAGATTATGTCTCTCACAGTGGACATGCACCTACGATGACAATTTCAGACCCCTCCATGATTTCCAAGTGGGAGAACTTGCAAAATAGCAGGGTGTTCAAATACTTATTTTCCTCACTGTATGTGCGCCTGCACTACCAACTGAGCTAACCCGACCACGCTAAGATGCTTGTTGATCCTGCTGTGTCTCGGGAGTGCAGCATAGTGAAAACATGGAATGGAGTTTAATTGATATGGACTCTGAATGAGCCAAGTGGAATAGATTTGAGGAAGCAGCAGCATGGAAGTCAACGCTGTAGCTAAAACGCAGAATGGAGTTTAATTTATAATGGCATTCCTCAAGTGAAATGGATTTGACTGACAGCGCTCTGAAAAATTAACAGAGAGATGCGCTGATTAAAGAGGGTAAAAGTGAGTGGGTCCGATATTGATCCCAAAAATTGTGTGGGTCTTGTCCCACCCACTTTCTGACGCCCATGTATTTAAGGCTAAAAAAGACAAGGTAATTTACATTTGATGATTACTAGCCTCATACTTATACCTTGAAGAAGTTGGATTATTTTTTTACTATGGGCTACATACATGCATAATGGCAGTATCTAATCTTGCCAAGGTTTCAGGTTTCACTCACACCAATATTTTACATTGTAAATGTGATAAATCGAATGGCAATATTGTCTGGCCATCTTCACTGGGAACTCCATTAACGGCTAGCAATATATTTGATTCCACATATTTACGTGTTAACTGTGAAAACAGGAAGCTAGGGAGGGACTTGTTTTGTCGCAGATTTGATTGGAGTTTACAGTAACCAATAACGCTGAATGTGCGTTACGTTCATCTGCCATGCTAGCGATTTAGCTGACTTCGCGCTCCCAGTGAACACAGCTGGAGTCAGCATGCCGGGACCAAACATAGCCTCCGAGACTGACGGAGGTGGCCATTTTGACGACAGGGAATACAGTGCCCATTGGTGGTTTTCTTTCCAGGTTTGGATGCTGGCACCCCGGGGCTGAGTCAGCTAATAGAACACTTGCAATGCTACCTGAACTAATTAGCTAATGGCAGTTAATACCAGTCATGAGGGTGTACAAACCTTATAGTTGCCAGTATCGTAGTTGAGTTTAGCCAGAGAGTTGCGGTAGCGGTAGGGCATGTCTGTCCGTCGACTCAGGAACACAAGTGCACTGGCTGAATGAGACAGAGGCCTCCAGTAAACTTCAATATGACTCTTCTCCTGTGCAACAACACACACACACACACACACACACACACACACACACACACACACACACACTCCAAATATGAGCCTGTTCCTTAAAAGGCACTCATTTTTTTTAAGTGCCAAATTCTGACTCCAAATTTCCCCCACCTCGCTGTTGATGTTCATCACCATTGACATTTGTGTATTATTGTGTATATTATTTCCTAGCCTTCTTCACTAAATAAACTGATGTCTTAATAATGATGATGACCTGCAACAAGCGTCTTCCCTGGATTCCCATGGGGTCCTGGTTTATGGCAATGGCCGCTTTGTTTTGCAGGATGGCCCTTGCGCTGTTGTCCAGGTTTCGAAGGTCGTTAGACATGATGAGAGGTGCAGCCATTATAGCCCACATGGCCATCTGAGAGCGAGCCTGGTCCACACTAAGACCAAAGTTTCCAATGATGAGCTGAGGAGAGATAGCAAAGGTATGTGAGGCATGAAGAGCAAATGAATAAGGTAAAGCAAAGAAGAGCTTAACATTACTGCCACACAGCATCCACTAATCTGTGAAAGCAAACTTTGGAAAGCCTTGCCTTGTGTCTTGCTTATACACAAGACTGGTTTTTCAGTCTTGTGTCGTGTTTTTGAAAAGCTGTCGTGTTATATGAGAAACACAACAGCTTAGTGTGGAGAGAAGGCCTAATCAGTGGCAAAGATGGGATATCAAATGTAATCACATTATTGTGGACATGGACTCAGCTATTGTCACAGGGAAAGGATGACTTTAGCCAAACTCTATCCAATAAGCAACCTACCTGTGTACCATAGGACTTATGTATATTAATCAAGGTTTGCTTGCAATCGGACAGTATGAACCCAAACAAACCCAATTACTTTGTTTCAGAACAGGATAACCTTTGAGTGTAATTGCACCTTGAGAGACAGCAGTGAGGGTTCAGATTACCTCTATGATCAGTTGTGTAATGTTAGGATTAGGATCAGTAAGGAAGACAAATCCATCATACCATGTCAGGGTCATTCCATCGTCCAGGCCCCGCAGCCGGCTGCAGATCATCCTGGTTGTTGGAGAACCACTCAATGATGCTTTGCAAACTGTCCCATGAGTCCTGGATATCATAGTAATTTCTCCACAGGTGACAAATATCGCCCATAAAAGAGTAGTTCACCTGGTAGGACCAGGGAAACAGAAGTTAAGGCTATCAACAAAAATAACATGTGCCTTTTGCTAAAGAATTGTGCAAACAACTTATTAAACCAATCATAGTGAATACAAGAGTAAGAGTCTACAGCCATGCTAGCAACTGTGCTGATGTACTAAGGCACAGCTTTGCTTTGAGCTAAATGATTACTTCAACAGGTTAACATGCTGATGTTTAGCAGACATAATGCTATGTATAGCTGCTATTTCTGTACATTGAGAGCAATTCAAAAATGGGAGTCAAATTCTTTGTATGTGTACACATACTTGGCCAATAAAGCTGATTCTGATTACAGTAGGTGAGACATGAATATCTGTACAAAATGTCATGGCAATCCATCCAGATAGTTTCAGTGCAGCGATTGCCTTTATCCAGTCTTATTTCAGAATATTGTTCTATCCAAGTCCCAGTGACCGAACAGCTTGGGACATAGGGATGACACTCACGTTAGTTGGAAGGCCTCCAACATAGACAGGCCAACTACAGGAGTAGGCAATAGGTCTGCCTGTAGCATTCAAAGCCTTGGACATAAGAGGGTAACCTGTGTGACACAAGAAAACACTTGATTTGGCTAGTCCATGATCTCTTTTGGCTTTTTGTAATAATACTTTTTAGGTTTTTAATTACTTTATTCTATGCCATTCAATAGGTTGGTATGCTCTTACCCAGCATTTGTTGTACAGGATTTGAGTTACAGCCATCAAACTTCAGATAGTCTACCCCCCAGCTAGCAAAGGTCTGGGCATCAATCTCTATTTTATCCAGTGTGGTGCCAGGGAATCCCATACATGTGTAAGTGCCCATGTCTGCATAGATGCCTAGCTTTAGTCCACGGTCATGGATATACCTTGCCAGTTTTGGAATGCCTCCTGGGAACCTGGAGGAAAGCAAGCGCAGTTAATAGCCAATTCCAACATGACCCCAGAGTATAGCAATGTTTCAGTTAAACAGGACTTATTTACATGATGGTTTTACCGCACTAGATAAGTATCAGGTTAGGCCCCAACAGACAATAGTCCAGAACATGGCAATAATCCCTCCATAGGTGTTTACTAATCAAATAGTTAACAATTAACCAGTACACAGCAGTTCCCAACTTGGGAGCAAGACCAATAAATCTGAGGGGAAGGGGACCTCCAAAGGTGGCTGAGAATGACAGAGCTAAGATCATGTGAGACTTCCAAATCGTGGGGGCCAACAAACAGCAAAAGAAGGCTGTTGTGATAGATGTAGCAATCCCAAGCGAAAGCAACATCAAGAAGAAGGAACACAAGAAGCTTGGAAAATACCAATGGCTTAAAGAAGATTCAGAAAAGATGTGGAAAGTGAAGGCAACAGTGGTTCCAGTGGTAATCAGAGCACTCTGCAGTATTGGGCGAATGGGATAGATATTACATATACATACATATTTTATATATATATATATATATATATATATATATATATATATATATATATATATATATATATATATATATATATATATATATATATATATACACTACCAGTCAAAAGGGTTCTCCAATGTTTTCTCAGTTAGCCTTTTAAAATGATATCAGATTAGTAAACAGAATGTGCCTTTGGAACATTGGATGAATGGCAATGGCAATGTAGATATTGCATTAAAGATCAGCCACTTCTTTCTACAACATTCCAGAACCCTTTTGCAATTATGTAAGCACATAATGTAATCTGACAACTGCTACCCTGATTAAAAAAAACAATGCAACTGATCTCAGCTGGTATTCTGTCTGTAATGGAGTGGAATTTTTTAAGTGACCGGTACCCTTCACCATACCTAGAGATTGGCACGGTTTTATGTCGGTTAGCCTAATAGCTGGTTTGATTTGCATTGAGAGATGATTTTATGGAAAGTAGCCCATGCCAATCTCTAGGTATGGTGAAGGGTATGTGATGATGTGGGGCTATTTTAATTCCAAAGGCCAAGGGAACTTTATCAGGATGCATAGTATCCTGGATTCATGAAAAATCTGCCTGCCTCGATGGAAATTTAACATAGGGGGTACTCACTTTTGTTTCCAGCAGTTTAGACATTAATGGCTTTGTGTTGAGTTATTTTGAGGGGACAGCACAAGCTGTACACAAGTTATACAAGCTGTACACTTAATACTTTACATTGTAGCAAAGTGTAATTTCTTCAGTGTTGTCCTATTAAAAGATATAATTAAATATATACTAAAATGTGAGGGGTGTACTCACTTTTGTGAGATACTGTATGTATATATACAGTGAGGAAAATAAGTATTTGAACACCCTGCTATTTTGCAAGTTCTCCCACTTGGAAAACATGGAGGGGTCTGAAAGTGTCATCGTAGGTGCATGTCCACTGTGAGAGACATAATCTAAAAACAAAAATCCAGAAATCACAATGTATGATTTTATAACTATTTATTTGTATGATACAGCTGCAAATAAGTATTTGAACACCTGTCTATCAGCTAGAATTCTGACCCTCAAAGACCTGTTAGTCTGCCTTTAAAATGTCCACCTCCACTCCATTTATTATCCTAAATTAGATGCACCTGTTTGAGGTTGTAAGCTGCATAAAGACACCTGTCCACCCCATACAATCAGTAAGAATCCAACTACTAACATGGCCAAGACCAAAGAGCTGTCCAAAGACACTAGAGACAAAATTGTACACCTCCACAAGGCTGGAAAGGGCTACGGGGAAATTGCCAAGCAGCTTGGTGAAAAAAGGTCCACTGTTGGAGCAATCATTAGAAAATGGAAGAAGCTAAACATGACTGTCAATCTCCCTCGGACTGGGGCTCCATGCAAGATCTCACCTCGTGGGGTCTCAATGATCCTAAGAAAGATCCTAAGAAAGCCCAGGACTACACGGGAGGAGCTGGTCAATGACCTGAAAAGAGCTGGGACCACCGTTTCCAAGGTTACGGTTGGTAATACACTAAGACGTCATGGTTTGAAATCATGCATGGCACGGAAGGTTCCCCTGCTTAAACCAGCACATGTCAAGGCCCGTCTTAAGTTTGCCAATGACCATTTGGATGATCCAGAGGAGTCATGGGAGAAAGTCATGTGGTCAGATGAGACCAAAATAGAACTTTTTGGTCATAATTCCACTAACCGTGTTTGGAGGAAGAAGAATGATGAGTACCATCCCAAGAACACCATCCCTACTGTGAAGCATGGGGGTGGTAGCATCATTCTTTGGGGGTGTTTTTCTGCACATGGGACAGGGTGACTGAACTGTATTAAGGAGAGGATGACCGGGGCCATGTATTGCGAGATTTTGGGGAACAACCTCCTTCCCTCAGTTAGAGCATTGAAGATGGGTCGAGGCTGGGTCTTCCAACATGACAATGACCCGAAGCACACAGCCAGGATAACCAAGGAGTGGCTCTGTAAGAAGCATATCAAGGTTCTGGCGTGGCCTAGCCAGTCTCCAGACCTAAACCCGATAGAGAATCTTTGGAGGGAGCTCAAACTCCGTGTTTCTCAGCGACAGCCCAGAAACCTGACTGATCTAGAGAAGATCTGTGTGGAGGAGTGGGCCAAACTCCCTCCTGCAGTGTGTGCAAACCTGGTGAAGAACTACAGGAAACGTTTGACCTCTGTAATTGCAAACAAAGGCTACTGTACCAAATATTAACATTGATTTTCTCAGGTGTTCAAATACTTATTTGCAGCTGTATCATACAAATAAATAGTTAAAAAATCATACATTGTGATTTCTGGATTTTTTTTTTAGATTATGTCTCTCACAGTGGACATGCACCTATGATGACAATTTCAGACCCCTCCATGATTTCCAAGTGGGAGAACTTGCAAAATAGCAGGGTGTTCAAATACTTATTTTCCTCACTGTATATATACCTCTTACAATTTCAAAGGTCAAAAAGGTTGTGAACCACCGACTAAACACATACAAGACACAGGCACAGTGTCATCGTCTTTGATACTTCCACACACCATCGCCTACTTTTGTAGATTAATTTATGTATGTGGCATGGAGAGACGGATTAATTTACACCTTTTAAATATCCGGCTAGAATCTGTACCTGTTGACTAAATCTACCTGAGTATGGCATATTCTGTCTATTGGAGTCTATACTTCAGTAGCCTGGTCCTTCCAGACTCTCGTACATTTCATTTGTACAGAGAGTCTGGCCACTCTCCATTGACAAGTGTTAACTTCCTTGAAGGCGGGTACTCTATTGAAGTTTAAAACTATTGGATCTGCCCAGAGCCATTCTGGATCTGCCATAACCAATCGCTAACGTTTGGTCGTGATGTCCAAGAGGGGAGACCGACAACTATCGGCTTATATTTAGCATTAGCATCACTAGTGTTAGCCTTAGCCAACTCCTTCACCACTAACAGAGCGAGCTGGAAAATATACCTTTTCCCGAACCCCGTGGGGAGGAGGGCCACAACATCATGGCCACCAACACAACTCAGCAAAGATTGTTCTTGCTCGGGCTTTAACTTCTGGATATTCAGCAGCGTTGCCACAACGGACCGAATGGCTTCGCTCGCATCTTTCTAGACGTTATCGTCCTCAACGTCATCGATCTCAGCCACTGCCTCTGTTTGCTGATTGAACTGCCAAATATTTAGCCTGAGAAAACCCAAGAATATACCGCAAACCCACTGAAGTACGGAAGGGAAATGAAAATTGAGCAGAAGTACGTAGGAGGGCGGAGCCAGGCTAGTACTTCAGGGGGCCATTAGGACAATTTAAATGAGTGAAACTGAAAGATTCTACTATAGTGCTTTTAAGACAAATAATTGCACAGTAATGACTGTTAGAGCACAGACATGCTGATTCTGCAAATTGAGAAAAGGAGACCAACCTGGAGGGTTCTGGTTGCAGCCTCCCTTGTTCATCTCTCAGCATGGACATCCAGCAGTCATCTATGATTACATACTCATAGCCCAGCTCCTTCCAGCCATCCTCAGCCAACCGGTCAGCCATGTCTCTAAACAGATCCTCGCTTTGGACAGAGAAAAGGAAGACAGAGGTTGTCAGCCATTCATGAAACATATTTATACTTTTTTTAGTCAGAACTTCTGCGTCCTTCTCAATTTAATATGGTGGAAGGTTAAGGTCATTGGCCAAAGCAGAGTTGATTCATTATTTGGATGTGAATAGCACCACCGTGTGGACATTTATAAAGCGCCTAATGTTTCCACTTATAACTCTTGGGAGGCATAGAAACAAAAGTATTCCTGGATTCAACACATATACTAAACCTCCTGAATGCACTCTGCAATTGGAACTTAATGACCAATGACACATGTATGTATCATCTCTGCAGAAGATAAGCATGGCCATGAGTCAGTTTATTTTCTGGAGGTGACAAAACAATCAACAGTAAATGTAAGAAAACAAAACCAACCACTATCAGTTTCTGTCCAACTCTGGGCAATACTGCTAAATATGGGATATTATAATATGGGATTTCACCTATAGATATGACAACTTGGTATTGTGCATACTTAATTCTAATATTTCCATTTTAGGAATTCTGCAAAAATCAATAGGACTTCCCATCATCATCTAAATCTAGATGCAGATTTAAAACATCTAAATATTTATAATCCTATATATAAAATAACATATTTAGAATATTTATGTATTGGCTGTTAGTCTACTATGATCTTACTAAACCCAATATCCCTGTGTAAATATTCAACTAACCTCAGTATTGTAACTATCAAATACTTGCTTAGCTGTCATGGTGAGAATTTTGTCTCATACTTCCATGTTAAATGGCTTCTACGGCAAAATTACGAGAACATGTATTGTGTTCATTTTCAAAATTGTCTACAGCTATCTTTCCAAAGTTTTGGTCATCATCAATCATTGGCAATGTAGCCTGGCATGGGTGTCATGTGCACACTCCTCAAGCTCTATAGCAAGGTTTGACTGAAAGCAGAATTCATTGTTCCAGCCACTTTATACAGCAAAATACAGCCCCCATAAAAACAATGATCTTGTTAGTGATTATACCTTCAATATCTTTGCTAAGAATATCCAGGGTAATCTAAATCACAGAAACTCCCTTTTTGATCATACCCGATGCAGTTTTCTGGGTCATCTTTACAGTCAATACTACAGCGAAAGCGTTCCCAGGCCATCCATCCCATAGGTGGAGTCTTCAGCAGTCCGTTGTCTAGCGCCACAGTCAGTGAGATCATGGCAAGGAGCAGAGTTGCTGCTAAGGGCCCCATTTCTAAAAAAGAACTGTGGAAGATATAGATTTCCTAATGGTTTAATCACAGACATACATGTTATTCAAGGTGGTAAAGATCTACTTTGTTAATGTTGTTTGATAAATGGCAGTTTTACTGTTGTTTCCAGACATTTCGGATTCATGAACATTAGGCCGGTTACACACTGGATGTGTCGCGTGAGCAGGTCGGCTGCGTGGCGTGTCCGTTTATATTTCGGCTCCCATGTTAACAGGTTAGAGCTTACACACTGCCTGCGTGACACGCACGTCTCAGGTGCGGCTTGAGCCGCGCCGAAAACGCGTGCATGCTAGATATAGGACCGACGCCTATTTTTCAAGCGACACGCAAGCGTGTTGGAAACGTTTCCAGGCAAAATAGAACAGGAAAAGATGTTTATATGTCATTTTGACACTAATACATATTAATAAAGGACATGTTGATGTTTGAAAGTATCTAGGTTTTGATATAAATGCAGATATAATATAATTTAAAAAAAAATCTATTTTCTAATATTGCACCTGTCAATACAGAACGAAATATTCTGTAGCCTATTTTGCCGTCAATACTGCCGACGTTGTGTTTGCTGTAATCAAATCAGTATATATTTATGTTTAACATGGTATTTCATTTTATCAATTCAAAACATACATGTGTACAGACAAGGCTAGCAGCAGCAGCGCCACGTCAGACACATTTCTGGTTTGTAATGACATAGAAAGATCCACGTAGCCGCCACGCAGCTGACACGCAACAGACACGCTACGCTCACGCGACGCAGCCAGTGTGTAACCGGCCTTAGTGTGTATTGCACAGAATGTTCAACATTGACAGCACAATCACTTTCAGTGCTTACTCCTCAAATTACATTTCAACTGCTTCCATTGCTGCTACTTTCGCCTTTTTCTCCTCAACGGTTTGTTAAACTAGTACTACTACAACTACTTTCACTGTTGCTTACAAACTGACAATTAGAGCCCCATGTTAAAATATGCAACTTTACAGCAGAAATAAACATGTTTACAGCCTGGTACAAAAAAAAAACTGTAATTTCTAATTTCCTCCATCATGACATGACTTCATGATGCGTCAGCACGTGCGTATAGGCAGACTAGGCAATGGCCTAAAGCAGCACTTGAAAACATGTGGGCTGTTTTGTTTGGCCCTCATTTTGTTGCCTCTTGTAGTCCATTGGTAAGGAATGTGTGTCTGTCATCAAAATCACTAATCCAGACCAAACCAGAGACCGGTGGAGCCACAAGCGTTACCGGGAGTGACAGATACACTGAGGCAGCTGAACATATAGTGTTGATACCTATACATGGACAAGGTGAGGAGGATATGAAACATCCCAGCAAAAAGCCAACAACAATGACACAAGAACTAATGGACATTTTGACAGCGAGAGGATCATATTAAGTCAAATTGATTTCCCCAGGGATGATGCACACAGAAAAAAGCATTTTTTTCTCTAGTGGTTTTAAGTTGTGAACCTGCTGATATGCGCCTTGCTTCAAACTTGTGTGTAGGCCTGTGTGTGAGGTTTTGTTTATGCAATTGGATGGATAGGATAATAGTTTGCATGATATATATTGAAACAGAGAGGATTACTGACTAACATACAAAGTGGATTTCGAAAAGAATGCTCCACAACAGATGCTCTAGTTAGAGTGATTAATTAGGTGGAAAAGGCATTGAAAATGAAAGAGCTGATGACAATAGTATATTTTGACATATAAAAGGCATATAATACTATATGGAGGGAAGGGCTGCTTATTAAATTTAGTGGAATGGGTTTTGGAGGAAGGATGTATTTTTGTACTTTTACTGTTGCTTGCAAACTGACAATTCAACTATCCTAACAGTGTTTAATTGTAAACGTAGCATGTGCGATTACAGTTAAAAGTGCCATCTTGCCAACTTATTTCATGTTTTGTTTATTTTTATTTTGTTATGATGTGCAATTTGACTGCCATTATCGATTTAACTCTTGTGTTGTCTTCGTTTCAACCTTGAAAAAAAAACAACCTTTTTTTCTGACATTTGTCACAAATGTCACGCCTTTTATTTTACAATTTGTTTTTGCTTTTTCCAACATTTTACATTTTTTTATTTTTCTTCTACACATTTTCAGCACTTATTTCTACATCCAATATTTTCTGATATAAAACAAAAATTTAAAACGGGCCAATGTGAGCTGAAGTCAACACGCATTGTGGGTTTTTTCTTTAACTGATGTCCGCATAGTTGCAGATTTACTGTGCAAAGTGTAAATAAAGAGCTCAAAAAGTCACAACACAGAGGCATACTTTGTGGGAGTACACGCCACGCAGTCTGTGATATGAGTAAGGGGGGACATGGGAACCCGCATACATGTGCACATGCATGTGCTTCCTTGTGCACAAGAAAAACAAAACGTCGACCCACTCGTGAAAAAAAAACTTCTCCACAGCGACCTAGGGGTCCAGAATCCACAGGAAACCTTTAAGTTATTAAGTTGAATCAACAACTGCTCCCGCTAATCTTGTTAAATATGAGTGTAAGGGGGTACGGTCTGAATTCTATACTAACATTCACCAAGGATCGTTTTTTATTATTATAAAAGAAACAACCATGACTTATGTTAACATCTGTTTAAAGACATACAGCAAGTTTCCATCATGTCTGTTTTCTTCAAACTACAGAGGGATTTTAACTCTCAAAAAAATGCATGCTGGAAAGCAGCTGATATGCTGGTCATGTTTATTCAAAAAACTTAATGTAATAAGTAAACTCTCAGCAGTACATTTATTTAACTCATCATTTGAGGTTTAATGACTTCAAGTCAGAACAACTCGTGTTTATATGCTCTGAATCTGAAGTGGTATGAAAATAAGAACTTAAATTAATAACTTACATTTAAGTTGATTTATCTTGAAATTAGGAAAACTTGTGTATATGTTATAAATTCCAAGTTTAGATAATTGAATTGAGAACAATGTTTCTTAAACATCATTTAGATCACCATGGGAAACGCAGCTTTGTAGACAGACCAAAATAGATGAAATAACTTAGCAGCTCTTTATAAAGATGACCCCATCCCCCTCCCACAACCACTCCCCCTATATGTTTTGTTGGTATACATGCAGTTTAGTGTTCCAAATTATTTTCCAAAAACTGAGTGTCCCAAATGATGAGGGTCTTATTTGAGACAGGTTAGGGTTAGGGTAGCACAGGTAGTTTAGCAGGTTCATAATTAATTAAGGACATTGGATGAGGAATTTGGGACACTAAACTGCATGTATACCTGTTTTGTTTTCTTACTACATGAATTAGGTCTGATATCTTGGCCGGAGAAAGAAAGTTACTGTGAGACAAAGAACACTGACTCGAGCAACAGAGATCCTGTTTACCTAAACACACGCACCAGAAATGAAAGATTTTTTTTTTACATTACTGAAAAGCAATTAAATAAAATTATTAAAAAAACGATGGTCTCTTACCTGTTTACTTCAAACAATCAGTGTATGTATTGTTATTGCAGTCATATGACTGCCCTCTCCTCTCTTCTTCCTGGATTTTCTCCTGAGCTGCAATCAGCTCTTCCTGGTTAGATAAACCGGGTACACCAAGTGCCATGTGACTGCTCTGTGTCACATGATAAAACAGGAAACAGGTTGAAGAGACAGAAAAGCCCACAAAAATAAGGTGGTACAGTTCCAGAAGGTAGCAGCAATGCAACATTACAGATGCCGGCTGCCTTAAAAGACACGTGGCATTGTGGTGATTTATTGTGTTGCATATTGTTTGAACTTTTATATATATTTTTTATTTTACGCTCATTTGTATTCAGTATTTTAGCTTTTTTTTTTCAGTAGATGTTTTTTATTTTTGTTTTTGCAGTCAGTACGATGCTGGTGTTGCTTTACTATCGGTGGTTGAAATATCAGTGTTTTCTGAGAGAAACTAACACAAAGTGACAATAATGACCATGCTTTTAAGAAATGAAAATACACCCTAAACTGCAACATAGTTGTGTTGGGGACATTTAAAGAGAAATATGTCAGTGACTCATAGTTATACATTTTGAAGTAATTATTTTCTCTCTAATCAAACAGCACAAGGGATACGGAGGGTTTGAAATTCCAAATTTGACACAGACAAATCGCGCAATCGCCGCCCAATGCGTGCCGGTTAGATTTGTGTCCGACTTGATTCCGACTTGCTCTGACGTCATGCACACGTGGGCAACGATAATCTCACAAGATCAAGGCGGCCGCAGTTTTTAGAGCCAGGCGCCGCAGTTGCTCTCCACCGACTGTAAGAGCCAGGCGGACCCAGGGCATGATGGGAAATGCCGGCCTCTCAGCTGATCTAACAGCTGATTGGTTCAGAATCGACTCAACATGATGGCGTTTTATATAAACTTTTTATTGATTTTGAATTGGAGGGAATTGGACCACAGTGTTTCTGTCACTTCCTGTTCAGCCTGAAGGCTGCTGGTATCGGCTGGAAAACTGTCCGACTTGAAAGCGGATTTTTGTCACCGCCCCCGGCTGCTGCCGCCTGCTCTCGTCTACTTTACAGGCGAGGCGCAGTTCATCTCCAACGAGCCTAGTGACTGTATATAAGAATGGACCAACAGATCCCGTTGTTCTGGACGGAGACCAGTGAAGGATATTAGAAGCACTTTTCCGGTGATGGCTGAGCGTTACTGCGCAGCCTCCAACTGAGAGATGACGTAGATGTGACGTGAGCAACCTGTCTGAAAGTTGGAAGTCTTCTGGTAGCTGTGCCAAGAGAAATCTCAATCATTCCCAATCTAGCAGAGATGGAGAGCGTAGGTATATGTAAGGAGATAACATAGGCACAGGCTAATTATTGTTAACTAAAATGATAGTTAACATTAGTAATTAAACTTAAACGGCTAATGTAAGTCCAAACTGCCTGAGAGCTTCTCCTGTACTATACGGTAATTCCTCTACTATGCGACAGTAAGTCCCATGGTTATGACACAATCGTTAGCTTATTTTTACAAAAACGTCTGCTACGGAGCCATAACGTGAGGTACAAGGTAATGGAGCCTTTTATACATTGTCGTGTTTCTTTAGAAATAAACAATGAACAAATAGAGTTTTTAAACGCTTCAGATGTATAGGTATTCGCTGTCAAAGTGACGTCAAAATGAATGGCAGTGACTGGAATGCTAACGTCGGCTGATCACTTTGTAGCATCAAAATGGCGCCATAGGAGATTTGCGGTCCGAGGGGAAGCTTACCCCCTTGGTAACAAGTCGGACACAAATCTAACCGGCATGCATTGGGCAGCGATCGCCGGTGATCGATTCTGCGCAGATCTGGCTCATCTCGAGCCTATTACATTATGCTCTCCACCGACTGCAAGAGCCAGGCGGACCCAGGGCATGCTGGGAAATGCCGGCCTCTCAGCTGATCTAACAGCTGATTGGTTCAGAATCGACTCAACATGATGGCATTTTATATAAACTTTTTATTGAATTTGATTTGGAGAGATTTTAACTGCGATTTGTCTGATTTAAAAACTTATTTTGTACAGAACACATGTTGTGTGGCTGATAGTTACGTTTAGGAGTCAGAGAGACTAAATCCGTTCAGATTACAGATCATCTACAGTCTGTTGTTAATTAAAATCTGCAACAGATCATATGTAGAGAACTACTCTCGTCCGCTTTACAGGCGAGGCGCAGGTCATCTCGAACGAGCCTACTGACTGTATATAAGAATGGACCAACAGATCCTGTTGCTCTGGACGGAGACCAGTGAAGGCCCTAAGGCGCAGTTCATCTCGAACGAGCCTAATATCTCCCTTCCTTTCGTAAAGGATGCTCCAGTGTATCCTATGCTAAAGGGGTAACAAATGAAGCATTAAAGCACATATTCTTATCACTTAGCTAGACAATTCGAACGGCTCCATGTAAATTAAATATGACGGTGGCAGCCACTGAACTGCTTCCGGGTCATTTAACTCCGTTAGGAACCTAAGTGTGTTCCATTGACTCTACGGTGCCATTTCAGTGTAACTCCATGATGGCAGCTCTGTTGACAACACATGTGCGGCAGTTGTCTGGTGAGTTTTTATATACAGTTCACTTGTGTTTCCTCCCGAGAAAAGGCGTTTGCCACTTCTTTTAATCTCACAAATATACGCCATTAAGCTAGCTAACCTTACTTACTTTGGTCTGCTGTATGTTAGACGTCCATTTGCTCCATGGCTAGCTTAGCACTACCCCTGTTCCTTTTAGCTGTAGTAGGCTAACTAGCTAAAGCCGGAGTGCTCGATTATGTTTTTAGTAACTATACAATTCTAGCATCTATCTTAGCAAAACGTCTCAACTCTAAATGACACACTTTAATTGCTGAATGCCAATTTGGTTATATGAAAATCGTCGCATAGCCAATAACATTCGCCTAGTTTTCGATCTGATTGAATACAAAGACTTTCTAGATGATGAACACCTTATTTTATTCTTAGACTTTCAAAAAGCCTTTGACACGTTTTTTTAATTTTGGTAAGAATGTAATTAATGCTGTAAAAACTCTGTACATGGGAGTAGGGCTGGGCGATATATCTATTATATCGATATCGTGATATGAGACTAGATATCGTCTTAGATTTTGGATATCGTAATATCGTGATATGGCTTAACTGTTGTCTTTTCCTGGTTTTAAAGGCTGCATTACAGTAAAGTGATGTACTTTTCTGAACTTACCAGACTGTTCTAGCTGTTCTGTTATTTACATTTTCACAACTTAGACATTATGTCCACATTACTGATGATTACTTATCTAAAATCTAAGTGTGAAAATATTTTGTTAAAGCACCAATTGTCAACCCTAGAATATCGCCGAAATATCGACATCGAGATATTTGGTCAAGAATATCGTGATATCTGATTTTCTCCATATCGCCCAGCCCTATATGGGAGGAAACAGTTGTGTTAAATTGGCTAATGGAACCTCACCCAGATTTAACATAAACAAAGGTATCCGCCAGGGCTGCCCAACCTCGCCTCTTCTATTTTTGATTGTAGCTCAAATTCTCTGTGATTTAATTCACAAGAGTTCATTCAAAGGAATTGCATTAAATGAAAGAGAAATACAAATTTCACAGCTGGCCGATGACACAACCCTGTTTCTAAAAAATAAATCCAAAATAGGAGTTGCACTAAATGTTGTAAACCAATTTTTCTGAAAGCTCAGGCTTGAATCTAAATCTTTCAAAATGTGAGCTGTTTTCTCTTAAAAATAAACATTTGGGTCAAATACGTGGCATAAATATAAGTAATTTAGTAACTTATCTTGGAATAAAAATCGGTCATAATCTTTCCTCGTGTGACTTAGGAGACGATGTGCAGCAGAGTGATTCTGAAGGAGGGAGCAACGATGAAAGGTCAGATGATGGCGCGAGAGATGGAGGAGAAGATGACGGAGATGGTGAAGGAGGGAGTAATGGGGAGGAGGCAGAGAATGAAGATGGAGAAGAGGATAAAGAGGCAGATGAGGGTAATGCCAATGCTGGGTGGGCAGAGGCCATGGCAAAGATCCTGGGGAAGAAAACCCCAGAGAGCAAAACCAGCATCTTGGTAAAGAACAAAGAGCTGGACAAGATGAAGGTAAAAGAAAGAAAGGAGCAGCTGGAGAGAAAGAAACAGGTAATCAGCACCGCCAGACATCCTTCAAAACTGAATTTACACTACTGTTTTTTGTTTTTTTATTGTTGATACCTAGTAGTTCATCACTCAACATGTCTTCTGAATCGATAGAACCCACTTGTAAATTTGGCACACAAGTGATCCACGGCCAGCTCATATATGTATCTCACAAAAGTGAGTACACCCCTCACATTTTAGTAAATATTTCATTATATATTTTAATGGGACAACACTGAAGAAATTACACTTTGCTACAATGTAAAGTATTAAGTGTACAGCTTGTATAACAGTGTAAATGTGCTGTCCCCTCAAAATAACTCAAACACACAGACATTAATGTCCAAACCGCTGGCAACAAAAGTAAGTACACCCCTATGTTAAATTCCCATAGAGGCAGGCAGATTTTTATTTTTAAAGGCCAGTTATTTCATGGATCCAGGATACTATGCATCCTGATAAAGTTCCCTTGGCCTTTGGAATTAAAATAGCCCCACATCATCACATACCCTTCACCATACCTAGAGATTTGCATGGGGTACTTTCCATAAGATCATCTCTCAATGCAAATCAAACCAGCTATTAGGCTAACCGACATAAAACCATGCCAATCTCTAGGTATGGTGAAGGGTATATGTTATACAAGCTGTACACTTAATACTTTACATTGTAGCAAAGTGTAATTTCTTCAGTGTTGTCCCATTAAAAGATATAATGAAATATTTACTAAAATGTGAGGGGTGTACTCACTTTTGTGAGATACTGTAATAGCCAAATCTCCACATTTGTGTCTACTTGCTTTTTTAAGGGGTTGAAACCCTGCTCTTACAATATAACCTTCCATTACATTCTTACATATACTATCAATGGTTTCACATTGTCGCTGGTGATCTCTACACCTACATGCTTGAATCATCTTATTCAGTCTGAATCCTTTCAAATGTCTTTTCAAATCTAATACGGTGCATGTACCCACGTTTTAAAATGACCAAACTCAGCCTTGTTACATCTTTGATCAGCTTTTGTTGTCTGAGAAGTCAGAAAAGGTTTTTGAGTAGCAGCCTAGTTCATCGATCTATAATCTATCTATAAAAGTAAGGAATATCTGTCTACACGTCGGTCCGTCTGTCCGACCCAAATGCGCAATAGGCTGTCTGTCTGTAGGGTTGGGAACTGAAACCCGGTTTCATACTAGAAATGATTTCAAAATGCCAAGAAAGGGGTACCTGTCAAAAAATAATAATTTTGGTTCTGCTTTGTGTTCCTAAAAACCTACACATTTTCTGGACTGGACGATGCTCCACAAAGCGATACATTTTTTTTTTGTGTAGGCTGTATGGGCAAGATGAATAACAATGATATAAATAAAGCTAATATAATAGCTTGTTGGTAAATATTAGAGCCCGACCGATATATCGGCCGGCCGATATTAGGCATTTTCCAAACTACACTAGAGATGGGGATGACAAGCCCTGTTGCATCTAGAAGGCAGATGTTTGGGTATAGTTCTGCCCATTCATCGTTTTCACTATCCAGCAGCTGCAAGCTCTGAGCTTGCGTCTTGTCCTTCAGAGATTAGCAAAGGCAGTGTGAGCAGACAATGTAATTGAAACATTAAAGAAGTCAAAACAAGCAATTCTAACTGCCAAGACAGACGAGACAGAAGTCAATTCAGTTTTTATATTATTTCAGGTAACTTATCAACCTTAAATTATCCTAATACCTGCTGCTGTTTCTACCACACTGGGACCTGCTGCTGCCCCTCCCTCTCACTGTTGACTGCAATTGTAATTTCACGTCAAATTAACTGCCATTTCAGGGCTCCAGACTGCGACCAAATGGTCGCATTTTGCGACCAAAATTTGAGTGTGCGTGACTGAATTTTAGATCCAGTCGCACATGTGCGACCAGTAATTTTCGGTACCGTAAGCTCAAGCTTATCTGTCCTCTCTGAAAATTGACAGAGCGCGGAGCTCTGACACAAACACACACACGCATAGCTGCGGACGGTGCAAACTTCGTCGGATCTGCAGTTTTGTTGAAGTCACAGGGAGTCACGGAAATGCCGATAAAGTGGTTTCAAGTGTGGTTACAGATTTTCAAAACTTCACGCAGACAGCGTTTGCTGTGATATGATATTAATGGCGAGCCGAAAGCGGTCGCGGTGCTGTTGACGTTACTCTTCTTAAGCAGGCACAACAGTGGTGTCTGTGCCCTGGTGACTGACTGACCGGCTGAGGTTGTAAGGCAAGGCAACTTTATTTCTACAGCAGCTTTCAGCAACAAGGCAACTCAAAGTGCTTTACATGAAACATTAAAGAGCAATTAAAAACTGTCATGAAAATAAAACAGGCTAAAAAAGATTATACAAATACAAGAATAAAAGTTACAGTGAGTAAGAAATGAATAATTATTCAATTTAATAGGTTGTAGGGAGGGGTTTTATTTTTGTTTAATTTCTTTAGAGTGTAACATATTCTAATAAAATAACAATGTTCTAAGTACATAGGATAAATAGGTTTGACAATAATTTTTACAAATGAAATAATTGTTTTGTAATTATAGAGGGAAAGTACCAAAACAAAGGTACCGAATTTCAGGTATCTGTACCGATATCTGTTCAGTAGTAGCCTAAACATTGCATGTTTAATTTTAAGTTGAATTCATTGTAATTGTAGACTAGAGCTTATATATATATATATATATATATATATATATATATATATATATATATATATATATATATATATATATATATATATATATATATATATATATACATATACATACATACACATACACACACACACACACAGAGTGAGGAAAATAAGTATTTGAACACCCTGCTATTTTGCAAGTTCTCCCACTTGGAAATCATGGAGGGGTCTGAAATTGTCATCGTAGGTGCATGTCCACTGTGAGAGACATAATCTAAAAACAAAAATCCAGAAATCACAATGTATGATTTTTTAACTATTTATTTGTATGATACAGCTGCAAATAAGTATTTCAACACCTGTCTATCAGCTAGAATTCTGACCCTCAAAGACCTGTTAGTCTGCCTTTAAAATGTCCACCTCCACTCCATTTATTATCCTAAATTAGATGCACCTGTTTGAGGTTGTTAGCTGCATAAAGACACCTGTCCACCCCATACAATCAGTAAGAATCCAACTACTAACATGGCCAAGACCAAAGAGCTGTCCAAAGACACTAGAGACAAAATTGTACACCTCCACAAGGCTGGAAAGGGCTACGGGGAAATTGCCAAGCAGCTTGGTGAAAAAAGGTCCACTGTTGGAGCAATCATTAGAAAATGGAAGAAGCTAAACATGACTGTCAGTCTCCCTCGGACTGGGGCTCCATGCAAGATCTCACCTCGTGGGGTCTCAATGATCCTAAGAAAGGTGAGAAATCAGCCCAGGACTACACGGGAGGAGCTGGTCAATGACCTGAAAAGAGCTGGGACCACCGTTTCCAAGGTTACTGTTGGTAATACACTAAGACGTCATGGTTTGAAATCATGCATGGCACGGAAGGTTCCCCTGCTTAAACCAGCACATGTCAAGGCCCGTCTTAAGTTTGCCAATGACCATTTGGATGATCCAGAGGAGTCATGGGAGAAAGTCATGTGGTCAGATGAGACCAAAATAGAACTTTTTGGTCATAATTCCACTAACCGTGTTTGGAGGAAGAAGAATGATGAGTACCATCCCAAGAACACCATCCCTACTGTGAAGCATGGGGGTGGTAGCATCATGCTTTGGGGGTGTTTATCTGCACATGGGACAGGGCGACTGCACTGTATTAAGGAGAGGATGACCGGGGCCATGTATTGCGAGATTTTGGGGAACAACCTCCTTCCCTCAGTTAGAGCATTGAAGATGGGTCGAGGCTGGGTCTTCCAACATGACAATGACCCGAAGCACACAGCCAGGATAACCAAGGAGTGGCTCTGTAAGAAGCATATCAAGGTTCTGGCGTGGCCTAGCCAGTCTCCAGACCTAAACCCAATAGAGAATCTTTGGAGGGAGCTCAAACTCCGTGTTTCTCAGCGACAGCCCAGAAACCTGACTGATCTAGAGAAGATCTGTGTGGAGGAGTGGGCCAAACTCCCTCCTGCAGTGTGTGCAAACCTGGTGAAAAACTACAGGAAACGTTTGACCTCTGTAATTGCAAACAAAGGCTACTGTACCAAATATTAACATTGATTTTCTCAGGTGTTCAAATACTTATTTGCAGCTGTATCATACAAATAAATAGTTAAAAAATTATACATTGTGATTTCTGGATTTTTGTTTTTAGATTATGTCTCTCACAGTGGACATGCACCTACGATGACAATTTCAGACCCCTCCATGATTTCCAAGTGCAAAATAGCAGGGTGTTCAAATACTTATTTTCCTCACTGTATATATATAATTTTTTTTTTTCATGACAACGATGGTGCTGTCAGTTAACCTTCTATGTTGCATCTTCAAAAGTGACTGAATTTGAAACAGCACATTGTAATTTCTGCATCTATTATCAAAGTATTTATTAGTGATACAGTGGAAATGAGTAGAAATGTGAATATTTGGTTAGCATGTTGATTTACGGTGTGTGCCCCTACATTTTCTGGTTGTGCCCCTAAAACTTTCAGTTGGGGGCCACTGTGCTCCTAGTGAACAAAGTTAGTCTGGAGCCCTGCATTTATAGAGGCTTATGCATTCATTTATTGTGATTTTACGCTAAATGCTAACGTTGGTTTACCTGTTACCTGTGGTGCTTGTGCTCTCTGGCACATCCTCACGCCATGTTCTCGTAAAATATTTTCGAATATTCATATCTGCTGAGTAAATTAACTAACTTTAGTTAGCCTGTGTCTTTTAACTACCATAGCCTGAAGAAAAACTAATTAAACTTTTTCTTATATTTAGCCAGGACAACTTTGCTGGATGTTGCGCAATGGTCAAATGATGTGTGCAGTCTTGTAGCTTCCAACACAGCATAGTTGTTGCCTTCCTTTTTAATGCAAAGCTACTACCAAAGACATAGAACACTTGCACAATAAGGAGCAAAGGAGTTGCTTTACCTAGTCCGTGCTTGTTAACTGTCCACCTTTTCCGCGTCTTCTAACGTAATACCAGAGAACGCCTCTACCTCTCTCTGTCGTAGATACAGGAAGGGTAAAGCGAGGGGAAGATTTATTATCCACTAGTTAATTCAGAATGGCGCCAGTCTGGCGTCAAATGCTAAAGTGGCCAAATATACTCAAAAGAATGAGAGATGGGCGAATGTTTGTCATTTTGTAGAAGCTGTATTTAGTAACAGTGCAGGAACAGATGCAGACAGATGGTTTTCCAGCATGCAAAGTTTGCGGAGCTAAATGTGAAGATTTCTTTGTACCTGTGTCCATCAGGTTGACAAGAAGCGAGCGTGGGAGATGATGTGCAGAGAGAAACCTGACATAGTGAAGGACCGTGAGACTGAAAGAGCTCTACAGAGAATTGCTACCAGGTGTCTATACCTTTTTCTTTGCGGTTTCTTTTCAACATTCTCAGAAACAAGTTTCATTCCTGATTCCAGTGTGTATTTTTCTGTTCAGAGGGGTGGTGCAGCTGTTCAATGCTGTGAGGAAACACCAGAAAACAGTCGATAACAAGGTGAAGGAATTTGGTGGTTCAGAGAGGAAGAAGGCCAAATTTCTTTCATCTGTCTCTAAGAGAGACTTTATCGATGTGCTAAGAAGGACCGAGGAAGGCAGCAGAGTCACCGGCAAGACTGAAAAGGGCGCTGTAAGTTCAATGATATCTTATGTTCTGTCTGTTTGTTCTTTCTTAGAGGTTACATGTTTTAAATCCTTAACGTTAATTCCAAACAAGTTTGCCGTCACTTTTCCGTGGATCTGACACCCGACGGGCTGTGCCTCTTTCGGACAGTCTACATTAGGTCTGTCGGCAACAATTAACGTTACTGGGGCTTACAGCCAGCCTGTCAGACTGGCGATTAAATCGCCTATCAGCAGATGGGATGTTGGGCATGTTTTACAGCTGCTGCAGATGATAAAAAGACAGAATGAGAAATAGTCTGCCAGTGTCCCCATTGTGGGCTTGCGCTGCTGCTTCACCGTGTTGTTGAGCTGTTTAAACGGATCAAGCACAAGTGTTTAGTTATTTGGTACACCAGACCAGTGAGAGAAAAACAAACAGTGCATGTTTTATTGTGCAGAATGTGTCGATACTTCACTTTTGCACAACTGTTTCTAACAAACTGTGATTTCACTGAGTGCTCTCATGGTGTCACTGTTGCCTCATGAAGAAAGCATGTGCCATGGAGCCGAGCTGGAAGCATGCACTGAACCTAGAGCAGGGGTGGCCAGACTTTTTTGAAAGAGTGCCACATATGATAATGTGAAGATGCCCGGGGGCCAATGTCCCTTCTGACATTTGTTTTTAACAATAAAAGTTACAGTGGTGCTCATAAGTTTATGAACCCATGTTAAAGTTGACTAAAAAAGAGGAATAAAAAAAATCATCTTTTGGAAATTGATCATAATGCCTTAATTAAAAAAAAAATAGGAATAATCCAACCTTTTAAGGACACCAATTTCTTTGTGAATGAATAATGGATGGATCCAGGATACTAGGCATCCTGATAAAGTTCCCTTGGCCTTTGGAATTAAAATAGCCCCACATCATCACATCCCCTTCACCATACCTAGAGACTGGCATGGGCTACTTTCCATAAAATCATCTCTCAATGCAAATCAAACCAGCTATTAGGCTAACTGAAGTAAAACCATGCCAATCTCTAGGTATGGTGAAGGGGATGTGATGATGTGGGTCTATTTTAATTCCAAAGGCCAAGGGAACTTTATCAGGATTCATAGTATCCTGGATCCATGAAATAACTGGCCTTTAAAAATAAAAATCTGCCTGCCTCTATGGGACTTTAACATAGGGGTGTACTTACTTATGCCCCCTGTATTTTAAGGAAGAGCATTTATTTATTTGATACATTATTCATTCACAAAGAAAATTGGTATCCTTAAAGGTTGGATTTTTTACAAGGCATTGAGATCAATTTCCAAAAGATGAATTTTATTTTTTTTATTCTTCTTTTTAGTCAACTTTAGCATGGGTTCATAAACTTATGAGCACCACTGTACATACAAATGCACTGATCTATAATAATTTATTTTCATTGTCACAATTATCTCTTTTTTTTTAAATGGCAATGTAACCAAATCAACGCCACTCAGACGTAAACAAATCTAAAATGAACAAAAACAATTCTGCCTTACTTTTACATCTGTATTCAGATAACCAAACATATAGTATGGAATACCTTAAACTTAAAGTTGATAAATATCTTAAACTCATGTTCATTCTCAACATGACTTTTTATAAGTAATGCAACATTTGTTAACATTTAAGCTTACAACATATGACTCTTGCTCTTGTCCTTCACAAACCAAGGCTGTGGGCCGTTTGAAATCTGGCCGCGGGCCATGATGGGGCCCCCGGGCCGGACTTTGGACATGCTGACCTAGAGGTGTGTGTGTGTGTGTGTGTGTGTGTGTGTGTGTGTACGTGTGTGTGTGTACGTGTGTGTGTGTGTACACGTGTGTAGGCTACTGCAGCAGAGGAAAAGCCTGCCTGGAGCGTTCTCACAGACGACTTTATGATGGGAGCCACCATGAAAGACTGGGACAAAGACAGTGACAGAGAGGAGGCTGATACACACTCAGGAGGCGGGGTGGAGAGTGACTCAGACTGACACGATCCATACAGACTGAAGGGACTGTGTACAGCATGCTGTGATGCCTTCAGGGACATTCTGGAGAACAGAAATCCTGACATGCAACTAGGGCTGCAACTAACAATTATTTTCATGTTCGATTAATCTGTTGATTATTTTCTTAATTAATCAGTTAGTTGTTTGGTCTATAAAATGTCAGAAGAATGTGGATCAATGTTTTTCAAAGCCCAAGATGACGTCCTCAAATGTCTTGTTTTGTCCACAACTCAAAATATATTGTTTACTATCAAGACACTAGAAAATATTCACATTAAAGAAGCTGGAATTTTTCTATTAATTAATTTAATAGTTGACAAGTAATTGATTAATCTATGTAGCTCTAAATAAAACTCCCGATCAGTTTGTCTGCACAAAAAGGATAGAGAAAATCTGGAAACAGTTTTTTACTGATTGTACACCCTAGATTTCTTTTACCATAGGTCACATTCTGGTATTTGTTGCTGAATATATTTTGCAGAGAAGGGAAAGGTTTGTGACTGTACAACACCCTGTACCTTATATAATGGAGAAAATAACCAAGGAGGAACTTAAATAAGAGTTTTACTATGTGCAGCTGCAGGTTCTGAGCTTCTGCCCTCCATCATACATTTAGCATCAGTTTGCTCCATTTTGTTCTACATACTATTGTATTATTGAAAGACCTGTGATGGTGTAAACTCTGTAAATAGGAATGTTTTATACATTGCTGGTTGAATAAACAGCCAATTTGTGTATCACCGTCAGTGCTCTGTGGTCTTTCAGTATACGATTTGTGTCTGGTCATAGAATTTCTTAAGCGCTCAGCATTGTCCATATGGGCCTTTTTTAAGTTTAGTATTAAGTGGGGATGTCTATATGGTCAGGAAGGAGAGGAAACAATTACAGCAACCCATAACTCTTTGAATGAACGTATGGCATGTGAGTAGGGGTGTCTGATAAGATATAGGAGAAATTTGGCTTGGGCAGTCGAGAGTACAAAAATGGCTACATATCCTACATAAACTCATAATGAACATACAGTTATCTCATACAAATGCAATCAACTACAGTTAACATTTTTTTAACCCCCTACCTACGCCGAAACTCACAGAAAACAAAGAACCTACTACACATCCGCCCCCTTATATTGAACATATATTCAACCCAAATTGCACATTTCCCATTAAATCATGCTTTGTTCATCACTATTGATGTCAGTGCAACTGGTCTATAATCATTCATATTCTGTGGGCAGGAATTATAACAGATTTCTTCCAAATAGTAGGGATGGTACATGTATTGATAGAGAGCTCCAAGCTGGAGTCAGCTCATCTGAAAATGTTTTAAGAATAAAAGGTGAAATATCAGGCCAACTGCCTTTTTACTATTCAGCTTTTTAAAAACCATGGTGACAGCATTGGGATTCATTCTTATTCTATCCTGTATTGGTTCACATGGCATTGAAATAGACAGGTCTCTGCAGCAGATCACATTGTTTTCATAATCAAGATCAAAATGTTTGCTTTGTCCAATTCATTCAGCATGTTCAATTCCTAATTTTCAGAGTTCAGGTTAGTCATATCTTTCACAGTGTCCCATAGTTTTTTTGAGTTGTTGGTTGAGAAGGCTTCCCTAAAATGTGTGCTGTATTGCTCCCGAGCCTTCCTAAGTTTCCCACTCCGGTCTTTTTGAATTGATCTCAGCGCCATTAAATCATTGCTCCGGAAGGCTTGCTTTTTTCTCCTGATCAGTTTATTTTCAGGCGTGATGTGGTCTTAATTGTTGGAGTAGATTGTGATAATCTTTTTTGGCACAACAGTGTCGGCACAGAACTGAATATACCCGTTATCGCTTCTGCAATATTAATATATTGTCAATATTATTGTCCTCGTAGAAAACATTCTGCCAGCATATGCTGCCAATCATGGCAGCATATGGATCTTTAATGTTGCCGTAGCATTTATCCAGTGTCCTATTCTTCCGTGTGCTATTAGTAACATATTGCTGGAATCCTGGAAGAGCTCCAGTTTGCAGTGATTAAAGTCTCCGAGACCAAATATAGGGGAATAAGGCTTGTCTTTTAACTGCTGGTGGACACAGTCTGCTACACATAAGGCTGCTTTGGATGCGTTCCCACTGGGAAGGATGTATACAGAACATATGAAAATGTTCCCATAGTCTCTGGGTAGATAAAAAAGGTCTTAGGCTTATGCATATGATTTCAAGGTCTGTAAGTGCACACCCTGTCTTTTGGTGTAATTCTTGCACAAAGAGTCATAAATAAAAACATAGATCCCGCCCCCCTCGTCTTCCCTGAATCATTATTTCTATCCGTACGCACACATCTCTGTTTAAATGATGAGGCATGATTCCCGATATTCATTACAGACCTTTGTGTTGAGCCACAATTCCTCTATCTTGTACCTCAGGGAGCGAGCATTGCTAAAGAGTATAGACAGCAGCGGGGCCTTTGTGGCCCTCTGGCGAAGGCAATGTTGAATGCCGCCCATTCTCCCTTGTTCCCCCGGCTGCTTGCCTCCGCTACATCGTAGCAGCTTTCCTGGAATATGGTCTAGCACACCTGGTTCTGGAGCAGGTTTTCTCCTCAAGGACTGCAGCCAGTCCCTGCCATACATCTGCAATCTCTGCTCATTTCCCTCAGGAAGTGTAATGGCGTTGTATTGCAAGCAAGTGCAGAAGGTGGATGTAATTACCAGTAGCAACAGCAAGACTCCAGCGATTCTCTTTCCTATCATGATATTCTCTTCCTTGTTCACTTCTTCCTTGCCAAGTAGATCACCAGCATCCGACACACTTCAGCACACTTGACATTGACTTTTGATAGACTTGACGAACATAAACTTAAACAAACTTAGACTACAATAGACACCCGTTCTCTTGTGCCTGAGTCGCAAGCAGGGCTGCACCACGGATTTAGTTTTAAATCGATCTAAATGAGCTTTTGATTTTGACAATCGAAATGAAAGGGGTGATAGAATGATTATATAGGGTATTTCACACTGTTCCTTAAGGTCTCCTATTAGGGTATGTAACATTGATTGGGCTGAAAATGGCCCGGTTGCTATTTTATGGGCCCTTATGCATCCCTGTGTTTTGGCCCTATTTGGAACGAGAGCTTTTCTTCCAAATATGGTATGCTCATGAATATTTAGATGAGCTGTGCGCTGATTGGTTGAGGAACCACATACACATACATTGGAGACGAGACAGCAAGTCTCATATTTCAGACACTGCAATGTTTCGTTACTAAATTCACTTCTGAGACTTTTTTATGCAAGAAATCAACTATATAAAGCTCAAATATGGCCGTTTTACGAAAATTGATAAAGACGGTAAGACATATCGGACTTGAGGAGGTCCACACAGTCTGACGAGACAGCGGCAGCCCCGCTGTGCTACATACCCAGGAGAAAGTCACCGTTTCTGGGTTACTGGACAACCGGGGCTCCGTGGAGCTGGCCGGCTGCCGGCATATATTTACAGTTTGAATCCAATTTCAATTTAATGCATTTTTGTGAATGTGAGGGGTTTCGTTAGCTGCTAGTGTCCCTTCAATCCTATGGGTAAAGATCGCGGCTAGCTAGCTAGCTACACTTTCGGCATAACTGTAATATATTTACAGTTTGAATTTTGTCACGCCACTTATGTAACAGCTACCCTAAGGTCTTACAAAGCTAACGCTTGTGTCAGATTTCAATTTAATGCATTTTTGTGAATGTGAGGGGTTTCGTTAGCTACTAGTGTCCCTTCAATCTTAAGGGTAAAGATCGCGGCTAGCTGCAGGCCCTGGAGATCTGTCAGGGCCTCGGCATTTGGTAGTCCAGTAACCCAGAAACGGTGACTTTGCGCGGGTATGGAGCGCCGCAGGCTTCTATGGCTTCTAACCATCTAGCTCACAGCGAGCCGGGGTCTATGAAGGAGGACACGCCGGGCGGCGAGGCAGCACCGGCCGCTGTCATGTTTGCCTGCTGAGCTCCTGCTGAACTGCGACACACAGTCGGACAAAATTGGCAATTAGCCATCAATTTTCGTAAAACGGCCCGTATTTGACCTCTACATAGTTGATTTCTCGCATAAAAAAGTCTCAGAAGTGAATTTAGTAATTAAATAGCGGACGAACAATGTATAACATTTCTGAGATCTGCGTGACCTAGCTAGATTCAGAAGACTGTAGCCTATGTAAATGTTGGGGTGTGACAAAGATAGAGACTAGAGCCAAATAAGGAGGAGCCACCGAGTTGACGTCAACTCAAGAGGAGCCAATGGGATTTTGAGGTTCAATGTATGTCCTATTTACCCTCCAACCTATCGTTTTTCAACTATGACAAGGTAAAATCGCTTTCGCATTCTATCACCCCTTTAAGACCGTGATTGGCAATTTCCCCCCAGTATTTATTTTTCTCTCTCCACCCCCGCCTACTTGCACACATCCAAGGAAAAAACAACAGACACAGCGAAGCTTACCAGCTGGTAGCATGCAGCTAAAGACAGTTATGTACCGTAGCTTACCGGTAGCCTGGAGCTTGACTTTTCCAGACACAATGGCCACTGCAGGAGTCTGAGATGATGGCGAAAAAACAAAACTGGAAAATCCTTGCACTTCCCTGAGTTCACTGGTGTGGCAACATTTTGCTTACTCCTGTCGTATATTTAGTTGCAGTGCTGTGTTGCCGATACCACACTCCTGAATGAGTTATGTTAACAAACAACAAAGGTAACGCAAGTGGGCTCCAGCAGGACTCCATAATGTATTCAGTCACCTTGTTAAACTGATTGGTGCTTTCAATTGCACTTAGTTATATTTGAGAAACTCCAAACTGTTGTTGCAAAGTACCCTTCATTACAGACCTCAGTAAGAGCCATGAGATGGCCTCTTACTGAGTACTTTTACATGCACACTAATATTCCACTAAGATTCTGAATTTGATACAGGTCATGTAAACAGCATATTCCCTTTGCATATTCCAAATAATGCCTTTTTCCGATTAAGACGTGGGATATGCCGGTATTATTTGGGTGTTAGAAGCATTCTTTGGACATTTATACAGCACATTTGGAATGTGTCTCAATCTGGGTTTATACCACAGTTTACTGCAAGGTTACAGCCTCTTGCCTGTTTACGGCTTATGGTCAGCTCTGTGCTGGGTTGCTGTACACGAACCAACTAGCAGGCAGTTTGCAAGGCTGCAGTAGAGATGTATGCCCAAAAGGAAAGAAGGAGAAACACCTACTTTAAAACATTATAAAAAAGACTTCGATATCAACATGTTTTTGGATATGCGCAAACATCGCAATGCTAACCTTTTCAAGAAGGTGGTTGAAGGCATGAAAGGGGGAGGCTGTGTCTGCATGGTCCAACAAGTCCGCCACCGTTGGAAAATTGTTTAAAAATCCTATTTTGTACAGCAACAGCAATATTAGTGGAATATTCATTTTCTTTTTCAGCTTAGTTGGAATATTGTCTTTTTTTTTAGAATAAGGGCAAAAGGGCAAAAAATGGAATATTGTGCATACGTGCATGTAAACGTCATTGTTGTCCCTGTTGAAAAAATGTTTAAATCGAAAATGTAATCGAGCCCTAAAAATCGAAAGTCAAAATGAATCATGATACTCCTACATGTGAGTGTTGTATTAACATTGGTCTCGCATTGCCAGACCTTCCTCCACAGCGCTTTAGTTGTGCAACAGAAAACTCAGATTGGACAGATAGTCCAGCTAGCTGTCTGGATTTACCCTGCAGAGATCTGAGGAGCAGTTAACCGTAGTCCTTATAAATCCACCGGAGTATAAAATTCCAATAAAAAGAAAGCGGAAGCTAACGGACATCCGGCTGTAAAGAGTGACATCCAGCGGATTTTTCCGGTGGCAACGGACCAATCCCAGAAGTGCAATGTCACGGATATAGACTATATTAACATTGACTTGGAAAAATCCTATCCTTTTAAAGCAGTGGTTCCCAACCTTTGGATTGGGACCTCCATAACAGACACAGAGGGTCCTTCTCACTTCCCTTTAATTGCATCCCCGTCTCCTCCACTTGCCTCCCTTCCTTGGGTCTTAGTCCGTCCCACGAGGAAGCATGAGAGAGACGGAGGAAATCATGGGAGGGGAGAGGAATCGATGAAATGTGTTTCAGAGGGATGAGACATCCTTTCCTCTGAAGCGTCAAGGGAATTCATTAGCTGTTTAGGCAGACTTAGCAACGCCTGCAGCTGCACTGCTTCCGGAAGGCTGCTCTCAGTATCCTCCCTCATAGCTCCTCAGAGATCCCTCCTCGATCCTCGCTCCTCTTGGCAGGAATAAGAGCTTTGAGACGGCCTTCACGAACGAGGACCAGAACTTCTTCCCGCTCAGCAGAGGACCGAGGAGCTATCGAGTAAAGGATATGAGATTCAGCCAGAGATTGTGAAGTGGTTAATAGGAAAGGAGAGCAAAGCATTTATGCTACACAAAAGTGTGTTTATACTACATCAATTCCTCTAATCTTAGCTGTTTTCTTAAGAATTACTTGATCATTTTACATTTTGTAGGTTCTTAAAACATAAACATAACATGTGTTGAACACAACCTGTTTGTGTGTATGATGGGGGGGGCAACAAATAGATGGCACAAAGCTCTACGGCACAGAGAGATAAGATAGCAGGCTTTAGATACACACACAATACTTAGTAGGATACATGTATTGTTCGTTTGGCTCTGGGATTTGATAGCATGAAGAACAATATCACCCGACTTCATCCTCTAAACTGAATTGATTGTAATGTGATAGTAGAGGGCATATCACACATGAAAATAGCAGTATAGTAATACTTTTCTATAGGTTTTCCATCCTGTAAAGAGTGGAATGTTCAGGTAAACTAAAAATGATTAGCAGTTTGACTTTGAGCCATTTCAAAAGCTACAGCACTGTCTCCTTAGGAGCTGAACCAGGTGAGCCAGTTGTTCTCTTCACCCCCCCCCCCCCCGCAGTGTACTGACGCTGCAGCAGCCTCCTGCTCTGCAGACTTCTCTCTCTGACTTGTTTTACTCATTATATTTTCACAGGGCGTTAGCAGCACAGAAGGGGCACTGCAGCGCGTCATGCTGTCTGCACCACACTGGACGCTTGTCTGTCATGGCAAGGCCGTGGCCTGCCACTCTGGTATGCTGCCTTTTATTCTGGCCCTGTTGACACACAGCCTGGGGAACGGGCTTCTGTGTCGCCTCATTTAGTGCCACTGTCTCTCTCTAACACTTACTGTACGTCTGCTCAGAGCCTCCAGCAAACTGAAGCTTCAAACTGACTTATGGCCCAAATTGTGACTGTCACATGAAATTCCAAAGATGGAAATCCAGAAAAAAAGCCAATCAAAGGCCAGTCAAAATAAGATGTCATTTTTGACCATGCACATTAATTAATCATAAATAATCATTTTAATAGCAACACCCACTGTAAAGCCGGTCTTTGCTGACCTCCAGTGGTGTACCGTATCACCTGAAGTTACAGTTGTGTTTGTGTGAAATGCTTGACTGACACATAACTACTGAATAAATGTAGATGTTGACAGCATGGGAGTGTCGTGTAGCCTAGCCAGAGGGTTAAAGATCCAACCAGTAAATGTACTGCATTTATTTAGCGCTTTTCTAGTCTAAACAACTACTCAAAGCGCTTTACACAGTACATGCACTGTTCATACACTACTGAGGCTGCCACACAAGGTGCCACCTGCTCATCAGATAGTGTACATTCATGCACATCCACACACCGATGGCTCAGCACTGGGAGCAATTTGGGGTTCAGTGTCTTGCCCTTCAACATGGGACTGCAGGGGCCAGGAATCGACCCCCCCCGACCGGTAGACAGTCTCTCTACCACCTGATCCACAGCCACCTGTGTGGATTTTTTTACACTGTGACCAAATACACAAATAAATGAGACAAAGTTAAAATAAAAATAAAAGCTTGAAACTATCAATTATAAACTTGTACAAACTCCAACAAAATCTACTGTTACCAAAAGCACGTTTGTGGCAGCATTGCTTCTCGTCTGCACCCTGTACGATGAATCCTTTATAAGCATTGTCAGAGACCAAGCAGTAAAGCAATGAGGAAAACAGGAATTTTTGTTGAAAAGTGGGTTTTTATTTACCCAACAAATGCAAAAACCAATATAAACCAAGAACTTAATATCTAGGCCTATAAAAGAGGTCAACACAATATAACTTAACCCAAAATAGCAACAACAAAACAATAACCATAAGTTATAGCAATAACTCAACAATAAACCTGTTTGAGTCGTGAGTCTCTAGTATCATTAACTCGGATCAGTTGAGTCCTACTACAATTCAATCTAAAATGATAACAGCACACACTTCTTGCAACATTAGCTACTACTAGTCCTAGCCATCTTAGCTGCCAAAAGCTTAATAACTTACAATTTCGTAGACAACGACAACTCCACAAGTCAACTCAACCGACGAGTGAGCAGAGAGACAGTCCGAGACAGGTTATAGGAACTTCCCGACCCGCAGAGCAGGAAACATTGCAAGCTCGCAGACCATGGGACTAACTCGATGACTCATGATTTGTTGATGACTCATGAGTTCTCGCGTGAGTTAGTCAATCGCGCGAATCAGCCGGCTATGAGTGCATCTGTAACAGACGAGCGAGGTCTCTCCTTGAGCTCAGGGTAAAGCAAATCCACAACAAAAGCCATTCTTTCACTTCTGAAATAACATACAATGTTCTGCACATAGCCTAGCTAGGCCTACTGCAGGTTTTGGTGTATAAATGTAGTATGTTTAAATGCAATTAGGTCAAGCAGCCAGTCTGAAACATTGCAAGCTAGCAATACTAACTCAAGTGACTCAAGTGACTCGCACAACCCGGATCAGTTTATTGAGTGCCTCAGAATAACCTTAAAAGGAATCAAGTTTGCCAGGCCTACGCAACAAACTGGCCTCCTTGAAGAGGACATATATGCCGACTTGGCCAAAAAAAAATTACACACATGGGGAAAACCAACTAATACAAATAAACTCAACCTAAACCTAAATAATGTTAGCCAATGGTAGGGCCCAATTGGCAGGCCATAGTATATAACAGTCCTTCACCCTTGGCCATGCCTTTTCTGCACTGGGAAGGATCTCACCACCAGCATTGTAACAAAGACAGAAAATAATGATTACTAGAACAGAAAACCTTACAATGTAGGAAAGAGTGCACTCCATTTAAACCATGTAAAGCTAATGGAAATAAATGTGGATTATGAATTAACCAAACAGTGTAATTTGTTTGTTTTGATGCCTGAATTGTTTGGGGTGTGGCTGACTGCACAATAAATGAATGTGTACTAAACAGCATGGGGTGAAATTGTGTACCATTGCTGGCTGTTTCAACCTGTGTGGCCTAGGCCATCACACACGTGTGTGTATCAGCACAGCTTCCTTCCTCTTCGGAGCAGCAATGCAGTGCCTTTATTGCAAAAGCCAGACAATGAGTACACACCCTAATGTGGGGACCTCCTCTGTAACTTATTTTACAAATACAAATTGTAGATGGTGAATATGAAATGGCTTGAATTATTTTTAATTTTTTTTTTTGCTTTAATCCTTGTGTTTACAGTTCCATAACAACTAAGCAAACTCAATCTGCTGATGAAGACTGCATATTACGATTAAAAGCTCTGGAACAAGTAAGTGGACTTGTAAAATTGTTATATAATGCTGGTGTTATGATTTAAAACCTTTGTATGATGATTAGATAGGGACAGAGTACATCTAGCTCATGTGCAGAGCTTTGCTGAAAACCTAAAATCCCAGTCCTGCATTCTCCTCATGTCTGCTGCTACAGTAGTTTTCATTGTGCGTAACAGGTGTTGGAAAGGACATTCAGCCTGAGACACACAAGCACACACCTCGCCTGGTCTCACATCTGTCTGTGTGGGTATTGATTTAGTGACACCATCTGGTTTGCAGAAGCCTCTGGATGCAGAGAGTCAGAGAGTGGCTGTCAGGCCTGATGGATGGCTGGCTTTGCTCAAGCAGAGTGTGGAGGGCCGGCACCAGGCTTTAGCAAATAATGAAAAAAATGGGATTTTCAGTGGGGTGTGAACATAAATCAAGCTGGCTCAGAGTGTGGGAGTGTTCAGAGGAGACCAGGTTGGAGGAGCACATGGTAAAAGCTGGTCCTGTCCGGTCAAATCTGACACAATCCAATTCAGAAAGGTGAATGGAGAAGACACGCTGTTCCTTTCACAGTATTTTAGTCACACATCTGATTAAAGGCACTTTTGTTAAGAAAAAGGCTATTATAGACTTTACTCGTTGTTACTCTTCCCAAAATTGCTGTCCAAAGCAGAATGCAAACCATAATGAACTCTTTGTGATTGAAGAACAGAGCTAAATCACAGATTTTTCAATCATCTCATCCATCTTCGTCTGCTTATCCGGTATCGGGTCGCGGGTGTAGCAGCTCCAGCAGGGGACCCCAAACTTCCCTTTCCCGAGCCACATTAACCAGCTCCGACTGGGGTATCCCGAGGCGTTCCCAGGCCAGGTTGGAGGTATTATCCCTCCACCTAGTCCTGGGTCTTCCCCGAGGCCTCCTCCCAGCTGGACGTGCCTGGAACACCTCCCTAGGGAGGCGCCCAGGGGGCATCCTTACCAGATGCCCGAACCACCTCAACTGGCTCCTTTCGACGCAAAGGAGCAGCGGCTCTACTCCGAGCTCCTCACGGATGACTGTGCTTCTCACCCTATCTCTAAGGGAGCCACCCTCCTGAGGAAACCCATTTCGGCGGCTTGTACCCTGGATCTTGTTCTTTCGGTCGTGACCCAGCCTTCATGACCATAGGTGAGGGTAGGTATGAAAACTGACCGGTAGATTGAGAGCTTTGTCTTCTGGCTCAGCTCTCTTTTCGTCACAACAGTGCAATAAATTGAATGTAATACCGCACCCACTGCGCCGATTCTCCGACCAATCTCCCACTCCATTGTCCCCTCACTCGCGAACAAGACCCCAAGGTACTTGAACTCCTTCACTTGGGGTAAGGACTCATTCTCTACCTGGAGAAGGCACTCCATCGGTTTCCTGCTGAGAACCATGGCCTCAGATTTAGAGTGCTGATCCTCATCCCAGCCGCTTCACACTCGGCTGCGAACCAATCCAGTGAGTGCTGAAGGTCACAGGCCGATGATGCCATCAGGACCACCTTATTTGCAAAAAGCAGCAATGAGATCCCCAGCCCACCGAACTGCAACCCCTCCCCACCCCGACTACACCTCGATATCCTGTCCATAAATACTACAAACAGGATTGGTGACAAAGCGCAGCCCTGGCGGAGGCCAACCCTCACCTGAAACAAGTCCGACTTACTGCCGAGAACCTGGACACAGCTTTCGCTTTGGTCGTACAGAGATTGGATGGCCCTGAGAAGGGACCCTCTCACCCCATACTCCCGCAGCACCTCCCACAGTATCTCCCGGGGGACCCAGTCATACGCCTTCTCCAGATCCACAAAGCACATGTAGACTGGTTGGGCATACTCCCAGGCTCCCTCCAGGATCCTTGCGAGAGTGAAGATCTGATCCGTTGTTCCACGACCAGGACGGAACCCGAGGTTCGACTATCGGCCGAACCCTCCTTTCCAGCACCTTGGAGTAGACTTTACCGGGGAGGCTGAGAAGTGTGATACCCCTGTAATTGGCACACACCCTCTGGTCCCCCTTTTTGAAAAGGGGAACCACCACCCCGGTCTGCCACTCCTTAGGCACCGTCCCAGACTTCCACGCAATGTTGAAGAGGCATGTCAACCAAGACAACCCCTCCACACCCAGAGCTTTAAGCATTTCTGGACGGATCTCATCAATCCCTGGGGCTTTGCCACTGTGGAGTTGTTTAACTACCTCAGCGACTTCCACCAGGGAAATTGACGACAATCCCCCATCATCCTCCAGCTCTGCCTCTACCATAGAGGGCATATTAGCTGGATTTAGGAGTTCCTCAAAGTGCTCATTCCACCGCCCTATTACCTCCTCAGTTGAGGTCAACAGCATCCCATTCTTATTGTACACAGCTTGGATGGTTCCCCGCTTCCCCCTTCTGAGGTGGCGAACGGTTTTTCAGAAGCACCTTGGTGCCGACTGAAAGTCATTCTCCATGTCTTCTCCGAACTTCTCCCACACCCACTGCTTTGCCTCTTTCACGGCAGAGGCTGCAGCCCTTCGGTACCTTGCAACTGCCTCTGGAAAGACTCCTTCTTAAGTCGGACGGCACCCTGACCACCAGTGTTCGAGGGTTACCGCTCCTTGAGGCACTTAAGACCCTAAGACCACAGCTCCCTGCCACAGCTTCAGCAATGGAAACTTTGAACATTGTCCACTCAGGTTCAATGCCCCCAGCCTCCACAGGGATGCACGAAAAGCTCCGCCGGAGGTGTGAGTTGAAAGTCTGTCGGACAGGGGCCTCTTTCAGACGTTCCCAATTTACCCGCACTACCCGTTTGGGCTTACCAGGTCTGTCCAGAGTCTTCCCCCACCCCCTGACCCAACTCACCACCAGATGGTGATTGGTTGACAGCTCCACCCCTCTCTTCACCCGAGTGTCCTAAACATATGGCCTCAGATCAGATGAAATGATTATAAAATTGATCATTGACCTTTGGCCTAGGGTGCTCTGGTACCAGGTACACTTATGAGCATCCCTATGTTCGAACATGGTGTTTGTTCCATGACTAGCACAGAAGTCCAACAACAGACAACCACTCTGGTTCAGATCAGGGAGCCCGTTCCTCCCAATCACGCCTCTCCATGTATTTCCATGATTGCCCACGTGCACGTTGAAGTCCCCCAGCAGAACTATGGAGTCCCCCACTGGACTCCATTCAAGGTGTCCAAGAAGGCCGAATACTCCGAACTCTTGTTCGGTGCATATGCACAAACAGTCAGAGTTTCCCCCCCCCACAACCCGCAGGTGTAGGGAGGCGACCCTCTCGTCCACCGGGGTAAACTCCAACGTAGCGGCGTTCAGCCGGGGGCTAGTGAGCTCCGTGGCAAACCCGGCCACCAGGCGCTTGCTGATGGGCCCTCCATCTGGGCCTGGCTCCAGACGGGAGCCCCGGGCTTCCTCCGGGCAGGGTCACTCTATCTCTTCCTCGTTTATTCATAGGGTTTTTGAACCATTCTTTATCTGGCCTTTCACCTGAGACCACTTTGCCATGGGAGACCCTACCAGGAGAACAAAGCTCCAGACAACACAGCCCTCAGACATTTTTCAATCATGTAATAGACTTATTTAAAACACAGCTTTTTATTGCACTTTTCTTTTTATTTTAAAGTGCTCATATTATGTTTTTTGGCTTTTCCCCTTTCCTTTATTGTGTTATATAGCTTTGTGCATGTAATAGGTTTACAAAGTGAAAAAGCTCAAAGTCCACCCCAAAGGGACTTACCATCTCCAACAGAAAACACTGTTCACAAACTTCTCCAAACAGCTCTATTGTAGTCCAGCCTTTACTTCCGTGACAAACGTGCGTAACTTTGTAACACACGTTATAATGCTCGCCAAGCTGCTAGAGTGGGACGCCTTTATACTCCGTTTCTGACTGGCTAGTAGTCCTTTCCTAGGTACTGCACGTGTGCGACTCCCAACAAAGATGGAATAGAAGTGAGATGCATCACTCTGTAGCTAAAACAGAGAGCTCAACACACAGGGTGAAAAGAGGAGCTGCAGCAATGTGCAGTAAAACAAAAATATGGTGTTTTTTGAAAATGTATTAAATGTAAATTAATTAATGTAAATTAATGTAAACCTATTCTGGTACAACCTCTAAATACAATTATGAACCTGAAAATGAGCAAAATATGAGCACTTTAATATAAAGTTGGAAACTTCACTTGAAGAACAATTGCATGTTAAACTAGTGCTAAAAAAAAACCTGAGACCGAGCCTTCTCCCTCAAAATGCCAAAAAGTGTGAACGGCCAAGTATTGGAAGATGACAAGGAGGTGAGTTAGTGACTGACTGATGTCCCACTGGAAGACACCAGTTCTCTTAATCCAGCCTTGGTAGCTCTTGGACTGTGTGTTAGACAGACAGAGAGAATGTGTCATGAATTCACTGGCTTAGTTCATAATAGATGTCCACCCTCAAAATTACTTACTGAAGGACCCCAAACCACTTATTATGCAAATTATAATGTATTAATATTCTTTCACAAAACAAGTTTCATAAGCTGAAATGTGTACTCTTGTGTACACACAAACACACACACAAAATGTCCCACCCACTAACTGCATCCTTCTACCATTTCGACTCTAAGGATTCTTACACATTCAAGATGCAAAAATATTTGTTTTTCCTAACTCTTTGGAGCATGATCCAGTACAGTAAGTGTGGTTTTAATGCTGCCTGCATAATTCTTCTGCGTTTTCTTCATTCTGCATTTTTACACACATCTCATTGAAGCAGCCAGGTATTGATAAAACCGTTAAAAACGATCAATAGAGTGTTATCTAACAGATTATCTTTTATATTAACGGTAGCGCTGTATTTAAGAATAATGAATACTGTTGAAATCCTGCTTTTGACTGTTCCATTTCATTTTAGTTTAGTTTTGGTTAGTTTTCAGAGTGTGGCTGCTAGTTTTAATTCAGTTTCAGTTTTTCAGAAAGGTTTAGTTTTAGTTTTACAGTAGTTTTAGTTTGTTTTTGTTCTGGCAAGGTGCAATGTCTCAGAAGTATGTAGCTGTACATACAAATCACATTTTTTGAGAAGTTTATTGTCAATTATATGGCACAGCACTAACTCCTGAAATTTCAATGTCAAGTCTGTTTAGTTTCTGTAAAAAACAATTTGTGTTCATTTTGTATTTTGATTGTTTTTTAATCTGGCAATATAGTTTTACTTTTTCTTATTTAGTTTCAGTTTACTAAAACTGTTTTTCACTGCTTATTTTTGTTTTAGTATAATAACCCTGGCCCCAAACCACATATAGTCAAACTAGATCCTGTCCAGATACTCTATTCTTTGACACAGATCACATTAGGTCTGCCTGAGAAGTCTGATTCTGCTCCAACATACACTATTTATAGTTTTCACGTGATGTCACGGCACTATGGAAACGCCCACCTGGAGGGCAAAAAGAAGCTGCCCACCACTGTCCGCAAACGAGTTAGCTCCGCTTTAAACACACTGTAGCCAAAATGTCAGATAGTTCTTCAATTGGATGCCCAAATCGAAGAGAGGCAAGCCTGGGTTGTGTTTTCACAGAATCCCATCTCAGAACGAAAACCCAGAGAGGAGGGTGTTGTGGATTTGTAGCCTGACAAGCCAGACCCACATCAAGATGTTGGTTCTGGGAACTCAGCATTGGCAGGGCTCAATCCGAGGGGCGGGATAAACGGTTGTTTTTCAAATTCCCTCTGCACACAATAGGATAGCGCTACAACCAACCAGAGCAACGCCAGTTGATAGATTAGACTTTTGCCGTATCCAGTCGTCAAAACTCGAACACATCTTCCTTTTTTAAGAATGACTTCAGTGCCATTCTTTGTTCTTTTGTCAAAGAAAAACTTAACTCCAAGTCTTCCAGAGTCGCGGCCACAGCCGATTCCAAAGACCACTGTTCGCCAGCAGCAGCAGCCATCTTCTTTGTTTTCAAGTAGCAGGGAATTCACACAGAACCGTCACAACTCTGCCGTCATTGTGTTAAAGGTCCCATGGCATGAAAATTTCACTTCATGAGGTTTTTTAACATTAATGTGAGTTCCCCCCAGCCTGCCTATGGTCCCCCAGTGGCTAGAAATGGCGATAGATGTAAACCGAGCCCTGGGTATCCTGCTCTGCCTTTGAGAAAATGAAAGCTCAGATGGGCCAATCTGGAATCTCCTCATTATGACGTCATAAGGGGAAAGGTTACCTCCCCTTTCTCTGCTTGGCCCGACCAGAGAATTTGGCCCGCCCATGAGAAAGAGAGAGACATCATGGCTTGAAAACAAGCGAAGCTTGCCCCCCCCCAGCAATAGCATTTAAAGCTACAGACACAGAAACGGAACATCCTAATGAAAGCTCATTGTTGGACTGGCTCTAGTGGCTGTAATTCTGAAAGAGACTTCAGATACAGTATTAGGGGACCACTAAGGCCTATATAAAAGCATTCAAAAAGCAGCATGTCATAGGACCTTTAAGCCCGCCCACCGACTCTATACACGATGTGATTGGCCTGACTAGAGTTTGGTTTTTCCAGCTCGTAAGCCAACGGAGAGTTGCTAGACTGACCCTGGCTGCAAATTACATTTGCTGCCGCTAGGGTGCGTCTAGATTTCTAGGCTAGTGGATTTGTGCAATTATATGTACACTGAAACTGATCACCCATGCAACTAATGACTGCGGTCAAGCTAACCGTATTTCCCATCTCCAAACCAGCTCATTTAATTCAAATTGGCAGGGACATAGCTGTTTTTAAAGTGGAAGTAAACAACGTATTAACTAGCTAGCTATTGCTCAACTCCTCGATCATAACGGATTATAGTAACTTTTACCACTGCTTATTTTAGATAGCCACTGCAAGAAAATGTGTAGATTATCAAAGACAATGGATTCTGTTTTTCTGATTCAGTTTCTGACTGCCGGTGTTAGCTAGCGCACCAATGAGACTAATCATTTCTGACAGCAGACAGAATTGCATAATGAAATGCAATCCAAATGCACACTATATAACATAAACACAGAACACATTTTCTTGCAGTGGCCTTTCTAAAATGAGCAGGGGTAAAAGTTACAAAATCATGTTGTGAACGAGGAGTTGATCAGTAGCGTAGCTAGCTAGCTAGTTGAAACACTTGAATGATTGAAACATCGCAGTAGGTGCTGTAGCCTATATGGATCACATGACATAACTTTTTTTTACCTGAAAGGTGATCTAAACATTTGTGGGTCGTAAAAGAAGATTTGACAGGCTTGTGCGGCAGCTCTGTGGAGTTCCCAGTGTGTTTTGCCCTCCAGGTCTCCGTGACAGTCACGTGACTGAAAACTACAAATAGCCAAATTAGCATTCAACCTGACGTTTGAGATCCTGTCTCCGTGATGTTTTTCAGATCAGTCGGCTACTGACTGACTACACAACATGTAGTGACACAGAGGCTCAGATGGTGGTGAGGGTGTGGCTGATAAGGAGCGGTCACTATTAGACACTCAAGCCCCAATTTAGCTGAATAAGGCTGAACAGTGCCCTTCTGTTTACATTCAGCTGCACCCAGAAGAGACACCCTTCAGCTCAACAATAGGGAAACTAAAGAGATGATCAGAGACTTGGGAAAAAGCAGGAGATGCGATTTGAATTTATTCTGGTGCTAATGAAAACAAGGTTTACAAAAACTTAAAGTTAGCTCATCGGAGATTATATTTTCAAGGAACAGTTTGCTTCAGTAGTGTACTGAACGACTACTGCTGAAAAAATTACAGCCCACTGTCTCACATCTCTTTTTTTCAGCTTTATCAAAGACTCAGAGTATTGTTATACAACCTTTGTGCTTGCATGTTGCTAATGCCTAAATTAAAGTGTGTCTCGTCAAATGACCACATAACAAATCTGGGGCCAGATAGTATGACAGCATAGAAAAACTGTATATTGCACAGAGTGGGAGGAATCAGGGACTAATAGGGGCCCAGTAGATCATTTTTGCCCATGGACCCCCAAGCAGCCAGCTAGAAGGAGCTGTTTTTTTTATTTATTTTTTTACAAATTGTCTTCTTTGCATTATTTATGGTATTTTAACGTGGCTATTTATATTATGGTTTCATTATTATGCTGTGTTGAATGCTGTCTTCTTCAAATCAAGTTCCTAAACGTTTGTTGTGATGGCAATGAAGTTAGCTCATTAACACACTCTCCCAGACAGTACTTGACAATTTGAACTTGTGTATAATGGAACTGTGACATGGAAAAGGGGTTTTAACCGTTTCAAGTGTAGAAAACGATAAAGATGTTTTTGTAGCGGCTTAAAAAAAAAAAAGTTTCAGACGCCTGAAATTGACCGACTTTAGGACCTTGCGTCACGACGCAGCAGGGGCAACGGGCCATTGCAGCGCTGTCCCAATGGGCACAGTGAGCACTCCTATTTTCAACAAATCGTCTCGCTACGTGGAATTCAAGGGGTTCCCTTTCTCCGACAGTGATGACCACAATCTCGGTTTGAAGCGGGCGGAGGGAGGAGCACATGTGGTAACTTTAGTCCTTTATAAATCTCCTACAAGCGACAACTGCTGTCCGCTATTGACACGCGTAAAAAAGACGAGCCGTTCCCCAACTAAATGGGTTGAGGGAGACGCGTTAAAGCACTATGCAGTCGCACTTAATGCAAACTCCGAGCTGTTTTTTAAAAGCTACTTTTAAAGGGAGACTTTCTCATCGTAAAATCACAACTGTGTATGAATCTGATTTGATTTCGCCTTAACGCGTCAGCCAAACTTGGAAAAAAATAAATAAAAAAATCACACATTAAGTCCCTGCTGAACGCCAGGACCGAGTTTGAGTTCGGATGTTTATTAAACAACTGTGTGATATGTCTGAAGAATAATAATTTTAAAAAGCAATGAATCGCACAACAAAGCGCTGAAGTTTGACAGACCTGGGCTGGTGTTGGGGAGAGGTGCGGTGGAAGTGTGCTCAGTTCCACGGGGCTACACGTCTGTGCGTCCCGCTGACGAAAACCGACTTTTTTTTTTTTAACTCTCCTGTTTTCATCTGATATATTTCAGATCCGTTTGGTGGCCGCAAGTCCACCTCTGGAAACATTCAGCTGCACCTTTACGCACTCTCGCTGTGCGTTCACCGTCATCCGGGAATAGAATCGTTCGATCCCTTTCTGAACGAATAACGGGGCTCTTTTTTGTGTCGAGACAGTCGAATGGATTTTAAGGCTCACTTTACTGAAACTAGGGCATTAGAACCATACGAGTTTCATATAGCTGTTATTGGGTGAACATTTTCCTTTTATCTGAGATTTGAAGACGTCAGAGGAGAAAATGAACCTGTGTATCGTCAGCCTTCTCCTCACTTTGGATTTAGCCACCGTGGCGCTCAGTTTGTCCACATGCAGCACGCTGGACATTGATCAGTTCAAGAAGAAGCGCATCGAGGCCATTCGAGGGCAGATCCTGAGCAAACTGAAGCTCGCCAGTCCCCCGGAGGACTTCCCCGAGCCCGAGGAGGTGTCTCGAGACATTGTCGCCATTTACAACAGCACACGCGACCTGCTGCAGGAGAAGGCGAACGAACGGGCGGCGACATGCGAGCGGCAGCGGAGCGAGGAGGAGTATTACGCCAAAGAGGTGCACAAGATCGACATGCAGCCTTTCTACCCGTCAGAGAGTAAGTACGTGTACGTGTGTGTTTGTTTGTTGTGCGTGTGCCTGCGCAAAATGTGTAGCCTATGTGTGCGCACACATGTGCAGGCCCTATGTCGCCCCACTTATGTCACTTGAGTGTAAAGTTTAAAAGTATTGAGTCCCAAATAGCGTTTGTGCGAGGTGACGTGTGTTTGCGATTGTTTTGGAAAAGCCGTACCACCGTGCCTGGTTGGATGAGTGCAGATAGAATGGGGGAGTTAGCGCTGAGCTGGAGTTCTTGGACTTCAACAACGATTCCTCCTCTAACTCAGAGAACTGCAGAGTGAACGGCCATCAACAGAGCCAGAACAAAATCCCATTATATAAAACCTTGTGCTGTAGGCTATGTTGACTGCATTAATCATGACATCTGTACACTTTACCATCACCTTCAGTAACAGTTAGAGCTAGGGTGTGTAGTGGCAGCCTTTACCTTGACCATGGCCGAATTAATCTGTTGCTCTGGGGCAAAAAAAGCCTTTTAGCCTTTACCCTCGGTTCTCCTCTAATGGTGTCTCTGTATGCAAGTAGTTTTTTGGCTTTGTTCCCTCATGTTTTGAGTTATATGTCTCTGAGATTTCTGCCTCTACACCACTTATTGGAACTACTTTCTACTAAAATGATATCCCTGTAAAACTGTGGATTTAATAAGGACACTATTTCTGAAAATACATTTCTTTAATCTGGTGAACTAATCCTTTTTTAAGGCACATTTATTCCCACTTTACTCCTTGAGTAGTTGATAAAGTTCCGCCACGAAAACTCTCAGTCATCAATGATCTGAAAGTCTGCGTCATAATGTCACCATATCATATGTCTGCAGTGAAAACCCAGTACACCAGGGTCTTAGGTGATTAGCAGTAAACTGGACAAACTGGCCTTGCAGTTTTGCTGCTTTCTTTCTGTCTCACTGCTCTCCTCTGTGGGTAAACTTCACACAGCAGGGTTTAAAGAATCATTAAAGAGCTAATGTTGGGCAAAGTAGGATTAGAACACAGTTCTAATAGTGTTTTATTTAGAGCAGCTGCAGATTGCAGCTTTAAAAGTAGGAGGGAGTGAACTAAACACATTGTGGTGGTGATATTGTCTTCTGATTTGTAAATGTAGTATTGGTGCTGACATTAGAAGGGTGGCGCCATGACAGTAATGACTAGCAAAGACAAGCTGTTATTGAACTGAGTACATGAGTTGTAGAATATTTGTCCTTGAACTCAGTTTAAGCATTTTTTACCTTGTGTTATCATGTGAGTCATTATCTTTAAAAAAGAAAAAAAAATACATTCAGTATTACACAATCACACAATCCCACCTAAACTCAATTTACTTGGAAACTACCAGTGGAATTCTTCCACTGGTAGTAGGAGAGGATTTCTTTATCCTTCTTTTCTTTTAAAATGTTGTATTGTTGTGGGGGAAAAAAAGCCACATTTGAGTAATAATCCTTCTAGCAGAAGCTGTGGGTTTAGTTCTCTGCTGACAGCTCCTGCGCTGAATCCACCAGCTTCAGTGATGCTGTTCTGAGGCTGACCCTAACCTTTGACCTTCCATGTGAAGAAGATGAATTCCTCCTTCAGTGGATCAAAGAAACATCAGAAGAAAGGCATGGCTGTAGAAACAAAATAATCATATCAAATGAAACTGTAGAGCCATTAATCTCAATATGGGTTCTCCATTCACATCAGAAATGTGAGCACGTGAACTGAAGCAAAAATAAATTAGCACGACATTTTATATGCCCTGAGGTGTATTTTGCATTTAATGTTATCCTTGGCCCTGCCTCTTGTGTAAATACCTTTTTAAATATGAATAGATCGGGCCTGATGCCAAGTCCAGTCAGGAAAGCATTCACAGGGTATAAATAATACTGAGTCAACACGCAGAGAGGAAAGAGGCCAGAACTCATTTCCATTCATTTGAACTGGTGACACAGGCCAGGTCCTTATATCTGGAAACAGATGCTGACAGGAGAGAGATCAAGCAGTGTACCCTTCAGCTGATATGCTGAAGTTTTTGTCTCTTTCTCTTGATGTGCGAGCTTGAGTCGCTGTGAAAGTGAATATCTCTCTCTCTCACACACACACACACACACACACACACACACACACACACACACACACACACACACACACACACACACACACACACACACACACACAAAGAGTATGAGCCTTGTTTAGTTAAGCTAGGAAATCTTCAGAGGTAGCAATATGGGGCACAACGACCTTGAGAGCCTTAAAGAAATTCTAGGCAGCGGAATGAGGAGGGTGTGGGGGTGTATATGGAAAGGGTTGGAGACACTATCCCAGGTCTCACAGTCGGTTTTTTAAACCCAGTTAGCTGTGAGGCATTGTGTGTATGCCCTGCCTGCCACTCACTGCATGGAAAATTCCAGCAAGATAGATGCTAAGTTGGTGGCTAATAACTTTTAAGGTCTTTTTTTGAGATTTATCACAGTAACTGGGTTTAAAATAACATGGGTGTTAACCAGGCAGGGAGCGTCTCATGAAAAATGGTATGGGTTGTATTATGGGGAACGTAGGAACCAGCATTTTCTAAGCTTGACCCATACTAAATCTGACTAAAAGTCAATATATTTTGCAGTGGCTGACCTATATGGGTTTTTAGAGCGCTTAGGTGCAATGTTGGTGATGGTGGTCAGTACGCAATTACTTACATAAAGCTTATTGGTTGTCAGTTGCAGCGAGGTAAAGATCACTAAAGCAAAACTTGAAGGAGCATCTTGTCACTAAAATGAGAATAGCTGGTCCACCTTAAAGCCTGCCCACCTCACTGTAAGTTAGTCAACCTGCGCTAAAGTTGTCCGCTAGCTCTGTGCCGGCTAACCCGCTTCACTTTAACCAATAGGTAGCAAGCAAGACATAGGAGCTTGGCTCGGGTCTTGAGTAGTTGTGGCATTTATTCACCAACAGATAAACTGTACACACTCTGTTACATTCACAGCTATAACGTTACTGATAATTTCATACTCTAAACCAAACACACTAGTAGTGGGCGGTATGACCAAAACTTTGTGTCACTGTATTTTTTTTTAAGATTCTGGCAGTTTTACGAAATATCACAGTATTTTCTTTATTTTGCATGACTGGGCCTTTATATAGGTTTATAATGGCTTATTCATCTGTCAGGAGTACATAGAATATAAAAAACATTTTAATGTCATCATGTTTACTGAAAGCTTTGATCACGAAAGGGTTTGCTTGGCTCCACATTATACAATATATGAAGGAAATTAGAATGCATGAAACATTTACAGAATGTAAAGTATTTTTATTGTGCAAACTGCAAAGTAGTAAAATAAATAAATTAAAATTTAATAAAAAGATATACCAACAACTTTAACTTTAATTTTCTCCCATAGCAGCTCTGTTTTTCTTGCTAGCTGGTGGATTAGCTTGCTGTTACTTCTTGGCTGATTACAGATATTTAACTCTCTTCTCATCCTCATTTATTCTGCTGATTAAGGTAGAATTTTTTTCTCTCCACCAGCACCAGCAGTAGTGTGGTGAATTTCTGCCAGGCTTTCTATGTCGCTGGAGATCTTTGTAAGTGCAGCATAGATGTTACTGATGTCATGATGATGTTATGAGACTGCTGCTTGCTAGACACAATCGTACATCTGCCATCTTGGTCTTGCAAAGCATCATGTCTGTGGAAGCTCAGATGTTTTTTAATATCCCCACGGGCTATGGAGAGTGGATTGTGCCACGGATAACCTACTGACTGCCTACACTGTCGTATGACATCTACGTGTGGATACACTACACCGCCGCCAGTGTACATCGCCGATGATAAGCACGCCGCCACATCTACGCATCCTCGCCAGACATGACCCCTCCCCCAATTTAGAGTAAATTCAAGTCAATCAATACGTGTTTTAAATATGTTAAAATGTCTTTCAATTCATTCAACACATACACGTTCCAGGCCGTTTCTTCATTATAAAAGTTGATCTAAAAGTACTTCACAGTATAAAAATGATATAAAGCTGAATTACACCACCACATTATGTGACTTGCAGTGTTGTAAGAATTCATTGCTTGTAACAATCATTGAACAATAGGCCCATCTACTGGCACTTTAGCACTTACTGTTAAAGGTCCTATGATATGCTGCTTTTTGGATGATTTTATATAGACCTTAGTGGTCCCCTAATACTGTATCTGAAGTCTCTTTTATATAGACCTTAGTGGTCCCCTAATACTGTATCTGAAGTCTCTTTTATATAGACCTTAGTGGTCCCCTAATACTGTATCTGAAGTCTCTTTTATATAGGCCTTAGTGGTCCCCTAATACTGTATCTGAAGTCTCTTTTATATAGACCTTAGTGGTCCCCTAATACTGTATCTGAAGTCTCTTTTATATAGACCTTAGTGGTCCCCTAATACTGTATCTGAAGTCTCTTTTATATAGACCTTAGTGGTCCCCTAATACTGTATCTGAAGTCTCTTTTATATAGACCTTAGTGGTCCCCTAATACTGTATCTGAAGTCTCTTTTATATAGACCTTAGTGGTCCCCTAATACTGTATCTGAAGTCTCTTTTATATAGACCTTAGTGGTCCCCTAATACTGGATCTGAAGTATCTTTCCCGAAATTCAGCCTTGGTGCAGAATTACAGCCACTAGAGCCAGTCCCACAATGAGCTTTCCTTAAACGTGAATTATACTAGACGCATCCAATGTGGCGCGCGCCATCGTGACGTCAAAATGATGTAATATCCTGCCGGCGCGTCCAATTTATGGTGCGCGCCCAGCTGCCGCGCACGGCTCTTTTTTTTTTTTTTTTTTTCCAGTGGCGCGCGACAAAGCGGAAATGAAGGGGTTTGCTGACAACCGGATGCCAGGACTCTCACAGTGCCTGCAAGTCTCTCTTGTAAACTTACTGGGTTAAGATGAGTTATTTTATGGCAAATGAAAGGCTTGATCTGACGAAGTAGGTCATCGAATCAAATCAAAGCATTGACGGCAATGCTACTGCCAGTTCTGCCGTTATTTACTTTTTTCTTCTTCTACTAGTCCGTAGAAAGAGCAACGTTGGTTGCCTTTGCTCATTAGCGCCACCTCTGTTCATGAGAAGACTGCAACTAGTGTCGCGAGCACCAGCGCAGGTATAAATAGTCACGGCGATTTCATGACGTCACATTTGTACACGCCAGCTTGGCTGCGGTTACTGTAAAACACGATTTAGGATGTGCCATTTCTGTATCTGTAGCTTTAAATGCTATTAAGGAGGAGAGAGGGGGGGCAAGGTGGAGGGTGGGGGTGTGGCCTTGATCAACTGCCATGCTTCACTTGTTTTCAAGCCATGATGTCTCTCTCTTTCTCACAGGTGGTCTAAATTCTCTGGGCGGGCAAAGCAGAGAAAGGGGAGGTAACCTTGCTCCTTATGATGTCATAATGATGAGATTCCAGATTGGCCCATCTGAGCTTTCATTTTCTCAAAGGCAGAGCAGGATACCCAGGGCTCGGTTTACACCTATCACCATTTCTAGCCACTGGGGGACCATAGGCAGGCTGGGGGAACTCATATTAATGTTTAATATTTAATTAAAATAACTCATAAAGTGAAATTTTCATGCCATGGGACCTTTTTAAAGAACTGTTTGTTTACATGTGTGTATGTACGCACGTGTACGCATATCTTCTTCATGTTCATGTAGTAACCTGAATATTTCCCAGCCATGTTTACACATCTGTAAAGTTGAAACATTCTATTTGGGCTATTTTAAGTGTTCATTTTGAAATTATTGTAAAATTTCCGACAGTACTTTGCATTTACACTAATACGTACTATCTCCGGTCTGGTTGCTGCAGCCGCTATTAAAGGTCCAAAGCATATGTGGACTCTTTGTGGCGGGTGCCGCGGTCATTTGTTGATGTTAGCGATCTCCATTTCTAATCAGTGTTATATAGTGTTGCACCTAATGTTACCATCAAATTACAAAATACTGACTCGTAACTTTGATTGGCACAAACAATATCACCAGCCTGAACGGCCAATCAACTTGCCCGACATGTTGCTTTACTGGCCCCGGGCTATTGGGCCATTGCTTATGCCAAATGACCCCCGGATGTTTTAGTTTTTAAACATTTTTAAGCTTGTGTATGTTAGTATCTCAATAACAAATACAAATTACCAACCGGGAGCAACTTGTCTGCAGGAGCCGAGCGTCTAGCAGGACCTCAGAGTAGCATTATCCTAGCCTAGCTTCTTAGCCTTTGTTAGCTTGGGAGCTTCAAGCTAGGTGGGCGTGGTTTCATTCAACGGGCTTCATTCTCCCCGCCATAGCTCTGTCCACGCCTCAGGTCCTTGCCCATTTTTGAATTAACAGCGACAGTGGGAGCTACGCACTTTTATCTTCTTTTTGGCTCTTTAGAAAGCAATGGGTGACGTCACGGACGCTCTGTTGATTTTTTTTTATTTTTTTTATACAGTCTATTAATGGCATACAGTAGCTGTGTGTGTCTTAGCTGTAAAATAATTAGTCTAATAAAGCTCAATAGTGTGGTTCCGGAAGTAAAAATCTAGTTCAGAAAAAATACGATGTAGTGCACATCCATGTAGTTGCTGGTGCAGGACAAAAAAGGAAATGTAGAAAGTAAATGTAGAAAGAAGGTGAAGTCCACACAACAGCTCAACGCTCCGAAAAATACTTTAATAGTGCATAATTTGGCCCATTAGTAATTTCCACTCCATTAGTAAGCTACAGTAATTGATGAAAGTTATCATCACAAGAGATGAGAACTTTCATTCACTAATTAAAATCTCATTACATGTCTCTCTCTGAAATAATTCAGTCCCTGTCTCGGTGTTGATCGGAGTTGCTTAGAGTTTTTCTTTGGTGACGGCTTGCTTGATCGTAGTCCTTTTTAGCAAATATGTTTCACTTTCTTGCCAAAAGTTAGGTGAGAAGATTGATACCACCCTCATGTCTGCGCTCTAAATATGAAGCTTGAGCCTGCAACAGGTTAGGTTAGCTAAGCTTAGCATAAAGGTAAAAAAACAATAATTGCTGTTTTACAGGGGGTTAAAGCAACATTATGTAACTATTCTACCTATAAATTACAGCTTCAGAGGGGCACCTTGGTACTCAGTCGTGGTAGAAGTATTCAAATCCTTTACTTAAGTAAAAGTACTAATACTACACTGTGAAAATACTCTGTTACAAGTAAAAGTCCTGCATTAAAAAATGTTGCTTAAGTAAATTAGGCACAATACGTTTCGCCCTACCATCTGGCCTTCCTCGGGTGTATTTGATTGCAATGACCCATGACTCTTATCTGTTGTCATCACATCACATGGTCAGAGATCATGTGATGTGTGAAAAATAAACATACATAGAGATACTGTTCAGACATAGATGTACATACTAATACTGTCCAGATTGGGCAATTAAAGCTCCATTGTGTAATTTGTTTGAGTTGATTCTTAGCAAAAACCCCTTTGTTCTTTCACAAATATGTGCTTATTCATGTGTAATTACTTCCACCAACTAATCAAAGTATTCTCGTAGACGTAGAATCTGCCATTCAGAATCATTCAGAATACATACAAGCCAATCACTCGAATGACGGCCGCCATATTGCGCCTCCATCTTTAAAATACATTAGCCAAAGAGGGACATACCTCCACCTTTCGCACTTTTAAACTCAGTGGCACCGTGACAAGCCAGGGAGAGGGAGAAGATAACGGACTTGCCAAGGAAGTTAAAAAGAGAATTAAAATGACACGCCACAGGCAAAGCAACAAGACTCGGAATGGGAGGGGCTAAAAAGTAATATTCAGTTGGTTGTCATATACAATTTAACCGCTAGATGGGAGAAATTCTTACACAATGTAGCTTTGAGATGACAAGATAATGACCTCAGTGTTTCATTTTTCAGATGATGCATGTAGTTGTTTGTTTAAAACCAACAGACTTAAGCGGGTGTGACTCTCATAAATACAATTCATATTCTTTGCACAACAATTTAAGATGGCTACACATTTTCTCAAAAGGTGATATGAATAAATTGTGAAACATTTACGAAATAGATCAAAAACAGCAGTTAAGAATAGGGCTTGTTAGGCTGACAAAAACACTGGCCTCACTGCTGCACTACAGACAACTTAAGTGCCTAAGGCTTAAAAATAGTTATAATTTGGTGAAATAAAAGACAATGTCGAACCAACAATTGAGGCAGCCACTTTTTGTGGACTGTGCACTCATTTCTTATGTCTCTATTGGCAGGTTACGAGTGAGTGTGCCTCTTAAAACTCAAAATCAAAAGACAGTTTTCAATACAAATATCATCAATATCAATATAAATACCATGCCAGAATCAAATGTGTGTTAGTACTTAAAGGAAAGGTACAATCTCAAAGTCCTCATTTAGTCCTCCTGGTTGTAGCGTACGTAGAGTGTAGATCCAATATGTCTCCCTTTTGGAGTAGGATATTTTAAGGATGTTCTAAAATATGTGGGTATTGAGAAGGTGCTACTTTCCCGCAGAGGGGGAGACATCCATAACCTCCTAACACAAAATTCGGTAGCCGACACATTCTTCTGAACATAGCCACACTGAGAAATGTGTCGCCCCGTGTCAGCCGGGACAACGACTTATTTTCGTAACAACATGCTGTTGGATGCTGTCCTCCTCTCTTACTTCAATGCCTAACAAATCTATCTCTTTCCCGGACTGTTCAGCTCTGTTTCAGACTGGTCCTCATCCTCAACACGTTCCTTTTTCAGTCGCGGAAAATACCTTTCAATACTCATCTGGATTGAAGCAGCAAACATTCAGGGTAAGAGTAAAAAAATGACATAACATTATTTATAATACATTTATTTGATTCACAGCTGCTATATAGTGTTTTGACCTCAACAACCCAACTGCATTTTACCGCAAACTTGCGACTAGTTAACTTTCTAAAGCAGGCGCAATTGCTTGTTTGCTAAGAGTCGGGTCGGGACTCCAACATTAACACACTGAAAACATTGTATTCAGAATATACCATATTTTTATAGCACTTTTTAATGTGTGATTGTGTAAAGGTATTCACGAGATCGATACCAACCGTTCGTGGAGACTTTATGGAGACAGACGCTGTGTGCACGGTGGAAGGGAGTGAGTGTGTGTGTGTGTGTGTGTGTGTGTGTGTGTGTGTGTGTGTGTGTGTGTGTGTGTGTGTGTGTGTGTGTGTGTGTGTGTGTGTGTGTGTGTGTGTGTGTGTGTGTGTGTGTGTGTGTGTGTGTGTGTGTGTGTGTGTGTGTGTGTGTGTGTGTGTGTGTGTGTGTGAGCGAGACACAAGTGACAGAGAGACGGAGGAGAGCAGGGAAAGGAAATGCAGAAGAACATGTTTTTAAATAACGTTTAAAAAAGAAAAGAGTAACTGAACGCAATGTGCGGCTGCCAGTGTTGATAGTGCGGTGCGCCGCCACACATTAGTCTGTGTGGGAAACACTGCAATAAACATAATGGAACTATGACTAGAAATAGTAGCTGTAGTTCATGGTGTAGCAGGGTGCGGAGCAGGACCACGGCGGCAGCTGCAACCATGATTTAGGTGCCACACTAATCCAAGGAAAACTGCGAGGTGAGAAAACACAAGGACTCCGGGGAATAATCTCCCCAGAACTAAGTTGCGCTCTGTAGTGTGGGCTGGTTGACAAAGTGCTTCCCTGTTTGTGGGCTATAATCGAGCTGAGTGGACAGAATGTCTGTGTGTGTTGTGGCCTGTGTGCGCTCCAGCTGATTGTATGTCTCTGGAGTGCTATAGAGTTCCAGGTTCCTCCACAGCAGCCTGTGAGCTCGCATTCACAAAACAGTCCTTTAGTCTCATGTAGCCTACTAAGGAGTCTGACTGAGACAACTGAGGGCTTGTGTTCAGGCTGCATCGGCAATATAAGATTTGGTTATTATTGAATGATGCAAAGAATATTTTTATACTGAACTGCAAAAAAGGTGATTATGCTCAGTTGGAACTTCCACTGTCCACGCAGGAAGTAGTGATGTTCATGTTGTATAGTGCATTGTAAAGTAAGGATGTGAAGGTTGGATTGTTAGTTAAAAATGTTATAAATGTTCACGTTCAGCATCAAAGCTTCACATTCCGTCTCATTCTAGTAGTTGACGTTTTTATTATTGGAGAATAACCACCATCTTTCCCTTATATATACCATATCATAATTAAAATTCATTAAATTATATCCCTCCCTATGTTTTCTTTCACGCTCACAGCTGCCTGTACAACTCTCAATTGTTGAATTGGTGCGCGAAGAGTAATATCTGTGCATGTGAAATTATATAATTTGCTCGTTAGATATTACATAATCCTGACACCATGATTAGAATCCCTTTTTTAAAGAGGTCACCTATTTTACTTATTCCTTACTTTGGAATAAGTAATAACCACACATAAATTATATTAAGAACTACAGGGTGAGCAGTATGTGTTCTTAAGTACTTTAGCTTAGCTGAATACAGGTACAAATGCAATGGTACCTTAAAGGAGCTTGACTCCATGTCCATCCATGACAGAACATCTCCAGAAGAAAAATAGCCAACTCCACATTTACAGTGACATGATGTTTTTGGTTTTGTGCCGCATGTATTGGACGGCATGTTTTCCTCAGTGTCCTTCATACTCCAGCAGATATTGTTGACTTTATCACACACACTGATTGATACTGATCATGACCTCTGCAATAGATATTAACGTTGTTGTTGCTGTGGTGTGCAGAGATCAGGTGTGTAGTAGTGTGAAACATCCTAATAAAGCAAATCTGTCCTTGAAGGTAGACTGCCCAGCATGACTTATCACACGCTGACTGTTCCCATCAGTCACTGATAAAACCTGTTTTTTTTTTGTTTTTTTTACAGCCAATTTTTGTCTTTAATGATAGGTGGCATTTGATTTAGACTACTTTTTTTGGAAGTGCCGTAGAGAAACACACACACACACACACACACACACACACACACACACACACACACACACACACAGTGTGTTTCACTATCTTTGTGAGGACCCGTCATGGACATAATGCATTCCCTAGCCCCTTACCCTAACCTTAACCATCACCACTAAATGCCTAACCTTAACCCTTACCCTCACCCTAACCATAACCTAATTCTAACCCTAATCCTAAAACCAAGTCTTAACCCTCAAACAGCCCTTTGAAGTTGTGGGGTCCAGCATTTTGGCCCCACCAAGCTGTCTGGACCCCACAAGTATACTGTATTCCCGGTTTTTGGACCCCACAAATACAGTTAAACAAGAACACACACACACACACTCTCACACACACACACACACACACACACACACACACACACACACACACACACACACACACACACACACACACACACACACACACTACAACACAAATCCTGCATCAGTGCAGAGACACAGTGTGTCCTCAGGGGAGCACCCCCATCTATTTTTTATATTCTTCCAATCAATGACGCTTTTTGATGATGACTCACTTTTTTAGGACCTGTTGCTAAGGTGTTAGCCAAGTTTTTCTCATTGGGGGCGCCCTGGTAGTTCACCTGGTAGAGCGCACGCCGCATGTACCAAGGCTCAGCCCAGGGTTCAAATCCAACCTGTGGCCCTTTACTGCATGTCTTCCCCCTCTCGCTCCCCACCTTCATGTCCACTACTGTCCCATCCATTGAAGGCGAAATGCCCAAAAAAACAAGAAAACCATTACTTCACTATGCAGAAACTTTCTTTTTCATAAACTTTAAACTTTTAAACAGCTTATATTGTAGAGTCACACAGCTTATATTATGAAGTCATACAGCTTATATTGTAATATAGTACCACAATGAACATTTGAATATTGACAGCAAAAATGTGATTGGCTGATACAGATTGTGGCTATGGTTTAACCAAAAGAGTAAACACCCCAATCACCTCATAAGGCGTAGCAGGAGATGAGGGAGAGAGAGGGAAATGAGAATGAGTGTGTAACATAAGCTACTGATACTGACTGAATTTGCGCTAAGCTTTATGTGTCTACAAGTGTGTGTACTGCAGTGGCAAACTGTGATCATTGGACTAAAGCCCTCTGTCCTGCCACCACCTCAAGCAAAAACATATCCAGGAATAAAGTAGGGATGCAAGTCATTCAAAGTTTGATACTGATTCTAATACCTCAACTCAGGTTAGCTGCCACTACTGATTACTTATCTGGTACCAGTATTCCTTTTCCCCAAATTTAAAATCGGTATACCTACTGTGGGGGACTTAATGGGATTAGAGAAAGTTGCTGAAATTGGAGATTGACCCGCTATGAATGGAAATTATATGGGAAACCTTGATTTTATGACATATCGCAGTATTTTACGTGGCAATACTGGACGCCAATTATCGATCTTTTATTATCAATATTATTATCAATTGCGCATGAAAATTTAAGTTTTTGGTACGAGAATAATCAAATCAATTGTCTTTTTCAGTCCATTAGATGGTGCAGTTTAATTTTTGAGAAATGTATCTTTTTAGATAAAACATGTTGACACAGTTTTCCTTTGGGAAGATACTTTGAAGTTGGAAAAAAGGTAAATTGCAATATATCACATATATGTTTTAAATCGCAATAATATGGGATCGTATTTTAGGTTATTTTAACCATATGAAATGGTTTTCATCAGTAGATAACTTTTACTGGAAATGTCATAGTTTTTTTCTATAAACTAGTTTGCTTTCGACCGTTTGATATGATTGTTCCTCAGAGCCTCCTCAAAGCTACTATGTTCATGGGTGGCACCTTAACCCTTACGCCAACAGGCAACCCCCAAATATAACTCATACTACATCCTCTAGGATGCTGACTGATAGCACAGAGAGCTCTGCCGTACACAACTGTAAAGATGAGGAAGAGGAATGATGTTGGCAATTTTAGGTGGAATAGTGAAGGTGGCACCTCCTTTCCAATCATCTATGTAATCAAGTCGTGAAAGACAACAAGCTATGATTGGTCTGGGTTCAACTCTCAGCCAAGTCACTCTATTTCATCTCAGACCCATGTCAAACTCCTGGATAAATAGCAAGCACTATAACTATATATACTGGGGACTATGACATCTCCTGGTATATTTTTAGAATAATTTCAAAGGAAATGTCATTCACATGTCTATTGTGGAAATGGTTTTACCAACAAGCTAGCAAAAATATCCACTCTTTCCTTGATCGTTGAAGCCCCTGCAATTGTTAGCTTCCCTTTGGACTTCTTGCTGGCTGAAATCATTGTATTAATAAAAGAACCCAGAGATAAAATGTGAATGATTATTTTTAATATCACTCCATGTAGCATATTTTATTTATAACAGCAAAAATTATAGGGGGCCAACTCTGTGCTTGATTTTTCAAAACTTTGGTCTTGATGAAGGCTCTCTCTGAGAGACTAGAGGGCCCTGCTGGTTCTCTTCTGGTGTTCTGTGTATTTGTGAAAGACTGTGTGGAATGAGAGAAAATCAAAGGTGTGTGTGTGGTTCATGTTGAAGTGAAAGTGTCGTTATGGCCATGTGTTCAATTGGGTTTGAGTGTTGTGATGTTAGTGTGTGATTGATGGTGTGAACCCCTGGCTAATCTCCCCTGCACCTCTCTAAATAAACCCAGTAGTGGTGACAACTGTTGACATGTGAAGGGAGGCTTGTAAAAATAGCCAAACACTGTATGTTCTAAACATCTAACAAACCTGAAATGAATAATCTCTGAAATAAGAATGTTGCACGTAAAACTACAGGGTATCTGCAACGTGGGCTGGTCCTGACCCATTTATGGCGTTTTTCCATTACATGGTACCTGCTCGACTCACCTCGACTCTACTCACCTCAACTTGACTCGACACACTGTGCGTCCGTTTTCCATTGCAGATTTTAGTACTGCCTCAACGTGGCTGGTCGTCTTATATGCCGGCTCGACGCACACACCAGCGCACAAATATAAACATCAGGTTTATACTTGTCGCTGGTGTGTGCATCGAGCCGGCCGTGTGTGTGTGTGTGTGTGTGTGTGTGTGTGTGTGTGTGTGTGTGTGTGTGTGTGTGTGTGTGTGTGTGTGTGTGTACGTAGGCTACGGCGAAAGCTCTGCTTGGAGTCTCCGCAGGACTGTAAAACAAGCAGCGCCGCAGTAAACTGCCGTGACCTAACGCGACACACACACAGAACGTCGAAGGTGTGTTGTTGTTGCCACAGCCAGAAGACACATTTAGTTTCAAATGAAGCTGGAGGCAGCAAAAAAAACAACAACACAGCTGGCTAAACTATTTAAAAATAGCGGCTTTGTTCAGGACACCCCCGTCTGTCGCTTTCACGTCACCTTTTCGGCTCGCCTCAGCTCACTTGGAACCTCGACGGAGGTGGTACTAAAAAAAGTACCTGTTAGCAGGTACCAGGTACTTTTTTTCGTAATGGAAAACCAAAAAAGGCGAGTAGAGGCGAGTCGAGCAGGTACCATGTGATGGAAAAGTGCCATTAGAGCTTTACATTCAATAATTTCAATTTAAAATTAGAAGAGAAGGCATTGTATTAAAGATAACACTCTAATTTATTGTGATTCTAGCAGCAGGATTCGGGATAAGTAGTAGCCTGTTTCTGCTTTTTGAAAAGGCCAGTGAAAAGTGCATTACTAAGCTGAACACATTCATTTTCAGCAATTCAGATGATTACGCCCACTCTGCCTTAGTCAAAAGCAGTGACTACCACAGTAAACCAATCAACAAGGTTATGAATAATGTGATTGCTAGCACTAGCTTAGTCAATGTTAGCTGTGCTAAGTTTTGGCACGAAAGCTAAGCAATGTAACGTTAATGCTGTTGACACATCAGGCAGCAGTAACGGCAGACCAGCAGCTCTCCTGTTCTGAGAGGTGAAATTGCTGTTTTTGTTAATGGAGTCTGGTGAATTTGAAGACAGTGATATAACGTTCTACATCAGAAAGGCATAGGCGTCGATTTCGGTGGGTACACGTACCTACCAGATTTTGTCATGAGTCATTTTGTACCCATTTTGTACTCATTTTTGAAAACCTCAAACTCAATTTAGTTTTTTTGTTTTATTTAAAAAAAAAAAAGACATATAATTCTTGAGTGACAGATGCGAAAAAATCCACAACAATCTCGATCCCCACAGAGCAGACGCAGCCGCTCTGCTGCTGCGCTGGCTGCACGCTTCTCTGTTCACTACACTGCCTGTCGGGACATTCTGCTTAACGTGAAAAAAAGCTTAACGTAGTTTAATGTACCTAAACAACGAGCAATCGTCACCAAATTTCTCATGACCATATCTTGTAATGGACACTTAAGCCTGTCAAAAGAACTAAATCGAAATCCAACGATTATAGAAGTTACCTCACATTAGCGTTGTCTTCTTCATTGGCACCTATGGCGAGGAAAAAGCTTGTACCTAAACAATGATCAATGATTACCAAATTTCTCTCTCATATTGCTCCTCATAACCACTGAAAACTGTAAAAAAAATCGAACCAGAAATGTGATGATGATTGATCGTTGTTTAGGTACATTAAACCACATTAAGCTTTTTCACGTTAGGACTTATAAACCCCATGAGAACCGTGGGGAGTCAACCCACAGCTGCTCCGCTGCCCTGCTGAAAATGTGAAGCAGAAATGTCAGATAACGTCCATAATAATAGGACTTTGGGTTTGATTTTTTGATAGTTTTCAGTGGTTATGAGGAGCAATATGAGAGAGAAATTTTGTGATGTCTGATCGTTGTTTAGATACCTTAAACCATGTTAAGCTTTTTCCTTACATAGGCTCTAATGAAGCAGAAACGCTTAATGTCAGATAACGTCCATAATAATTGGACTTTGGGTTAAATTTTTTTTGTCAGTTTTCAGAGGTTATTGAGGAGCAATATGAGAGAGACATTTGGTAATCATTGATCATTGTTTACGTACGTTAAACCACGTTTTTATTCATTAGTAAGCTACTGGACAGTGTCTTTCAAAACATGACCTGCGCGAAAGAGGAAAAAAAAAAAAAAAAAAAAATGAATGCGTCATTGTACCCAGCACTTCTGGAAATGTACTTCCGAATGTGTCTCTGTCCCCAGCACATTTCAAACCAAAATGATGCCCATGCAGAAAGGGCTCTCTGATGGCAAGGTAAACTGGTGAAAATATTAAAAATATAGCATATGCTTCGACTATCGACCGAACCCTCCTTTCCAGCACCTTGGAGTAGACTTTACCGGGGAGGCTGAGAAGTGTGATACCCCTGTAATTGGCACACACCCTCTGGTCCCCCTTTTTGAAAAGGGGAACCACCACCCCGGTCTGCCACTCCTTAGGCACCGTCCCAGACTTCCACGCAATGTTGAAGAGGCGTGTCAACCAAGACAACCCCTCCACACCCAGAGCTTTAAGCATTTCCGGACGGATCTCATCAATCCCTGGAGCTTTGCCACTGTGGAGTTGTTTAACCACCTCAGCAACTTCCACCAGGGAAATTGACGACAATCCCCCATCATCCTCCAGCTCTGCCTCTACCATAGAGGGCGTATTAGTCGGATTTAGGAGTTCCTCAAAGTGCTCCTTCCACCGCCCTATTACCTCCTCAGTTGAGGTCAACAGCGTCCCATCCTTATTGTACACAGCTTGGATGGTTCCCCGCTTCCCCCTCCTGAGGTGGCGAACGGTTTTCCAGAAGCACCTTGGTGCCGACCGAAAGTCCTTCTCCATGTCTTCTCCGAACTTCTCCCACACCCGCTGCTTTGCCTCTTTCACGGCAGAGGCTGCAGCCCTTCGGGCCCTTCGGTACCTTGCAACTGCCTCCGGAGCCCTCCGGGATAACATATCCCGGAAAGACTCCTTCTTCAGTCGGACGGCTTCCCTGACCACCGGTGTCCACTACGGTGTTTGTGGGTTACCGCCCCTTGAGGCACCCAAGACCCTAAGACCACAGCTCTTCGCCGCAGCTTCAGCAATGGAAACTTTGAACATTGTCCACTCGGGTTCAATGCCCCCAGCCTCCACAGGGATGCACGAAAAGCTCCGCCGGAGGTGTGAGTTGAAAGTCTGTCGGACAGGGGCCTCCTCCAGACGTTCCCAATTTACCCGCACTACCCGTTTGGGCTTACCAGGTCTGTCCAGAGTCTTCCCCCACCCTCTGACCCAACTCACCACCAGATGGTGATCGGTTGACAGCTCCGCCCCTCTCTTCACCCGAGTGTCCAAAACATACAGCCTCAGATCAGATGAAACGATTATAAAATCGATCATTGACCTTTGGCCTAGGGTGCTCTGGTACCAGGTACACTTATGAGCATCCCTATGTTCGAACATGGTGTTTGTTATAGACAATCCATGACTAGCACAGAAGTCCAACAACAAACAACCACTCTGGTTTAGATCAGGGAGGCCGTTCCTCCCAATCACGCCTCTCCATGTGTCTCCATCATTGCCCACGTGCGCGTTGAAGTCCCCCAGCAGAACGATGGAGTCTCCCACTGGAGCCCCATACAGGACTCCATTCAAGGTCTCCAAGAAGGCCGAATACTCCGAACTCTTGTTTGGTGCATATGCACAAACAAGAGTCAGAGTTTTCCCCCCCACCAGCCGCAGGCGTAGGGAGGCGACCCTCTCGTCCACCGGGGTAAACTCCAACATAGCGGCGCTCAACCGGGGGCTTGTGAGTATCCCCACACCCGCCCGGCGCCTCACACCCTGGGCAACTCCGGAGAAGAAAAGAGTCCAACCCCTATCCAGGAGTACGGTTCCAGAACCGAGACTGTGCGTAGAGGTAAGCCCCACCAGATCTAACCGGTAGCGCTCCACCTCCCGCACCAGTTCCGGTTCCTTCCCCCACAGAGAGGTGACATTCCACGTCCCCAGAGCCAGCGTCTGCTGCCCGGGTCTGGTCCGTCGAGGCCCCTGACCTTCACTGCCACCCATGTGGCAATGCACCCGACCCCAGCGGTTCCTCCCACAGGTGGTGGGCCCATGGGCTGGAGAGATGGATGCCACGTAGCTTTTTCGGGCTGTGCCCGACCGGGCTCCGTGGCAAACCCGGCCACCAGACGCTCGCCAACGAGCCCTCCGTCTGGGCCTGGCTCCAGACGGGGGCCCCGGGCTTCCTCCGGGCAGGGTCACTCCATCCCTTCCTCGATCTCTCATAGGGTTTTTGAACCATTCTTTGTCTGGCCCCTCACCTGAGACCACTTTGCCTTGGGAGACCCTACCAGGAGCACAAGGCTCCAGACAACACAGCCCTCAAGTTCATAGGGACACACAAACCTCTCCACCACGATAAGGTGATGGTTCCCGGAGAGGTTGATAGTCGAACCTCAGGTTGAAGAGGAACAATGCGGATTCCGTCCTGGTCGTGGAACAACGGACCAGCTCTTTACTCTCGCAAGGATCCTGGAGGGAGCCTGGGAGTATGCCCAACCGGTCTACATGTGCTTTGTGGATCTGGAGAAGGCGTATGACCGGGTACCCCGGGAGATACTGTGGGAGGTGCTGGGGGAGTATGGGGTGAGGGGGTCCCTTCTCAGGGCCATCCAATCTCTGTACGACCAAAGCGAGAGCTGTGTCCGGGTTCTCGGCAGTAAGTCGGACTCGTTTCAAGTGAAAGTTGGCCTCCGCCAGGGCTGCGCTTTGTCACCAATTCTGTTCGTAGTATTTATGGACAGGATATCGAGGCGTAGTCGGGGTGGAGGGGGGTTGCAGTTCGGTGGGCTGGGGATCTCATCGCTGCTTTTTGCAGATGATGTGGTCCTGATGGCATCATCGGCCTGTGACCTTCAGCACTCACTGGATCGGTTCGCAGCCGAGTGTGAAGCGGCTGGGATGAGGATCAGCACCTCTAAATCGGAGGCCATGGTTCTCAGCAGGAAACCGATGGAGTGCCTTCTCCAGGTAGGGAATGAGTCCTTACCCCAAGTGAAGGAGTTCAAGTACCTTGGGGTCTTGTTCGCGAGTGAGGGGACAATGGAGCGGGAGATTGGCCGGAGAATCGGCGCAGCGGGTGCGGTATTGCATTCAATTTATCGCACCGTTGTGACGAAAAGAGAGCTGAGCCAGAAGGCAAAGCTCTCAATCTACCGGTCAGTTTTCCTTCCTACCCTCACCTATGGTCATGAAGGCTGGGTCATGACCGAAAGAACAAGATCCAGGGTACAAGCGGCCGAAATGGGTTTCCTCAGGAGGGTGGCTGGCGTCTCCCTTAGAGATAGGGTGAGAAGCTCAGTCATCCGTGAGGAGCTCAGAGTAGAGCCGCTGCTCTTTTGCATTGAAAGGAGCCAGTTGAGGTGGTTCGGGCATCTGGTAAGGATGCCCCCTGGGCGCCTCCCTAGGGAGGTGTTCCAGGCACGTCCAGCTGGGAGGAGGCCTCGGGGAAGACCCAGGACTAGGTGGAGGGATTATATCTCTAACCTCGCCTGGGAACGCCTCGGGATCCCCCAGTCGGAGCTGGTTAATGTGGCTCGGGAAAGGGAAGTTTGGGGTCCCCTGCTGGAGCTGCTACCCCCGTGACCCGATACCGGATAAGCGGACGAAGATGGATGGATGGCATATGCTTATTAAAGGGTAACTACCGTTTTTTTCAACCTGGATTGAACCCTATTTTCCTATGTTTTTTTTTTTATGTGTAAGTGACTGATGGGACCAACAATCTTTGAAATTGGTCCAGTATGAATAAGCATGAACGCTGTAACCGACAGCCTCAGACTGGGCTGCAATGTAACCATATGGGGCAAATCAGTTCAGCGTCTATTTGGTCTACTAAAAGTATTTTATTTTTCCACTGAAAGGCTCATATTATTATTCTTAACATTATGGAACGGATCCCTACAGAGATAGGCCTTTTTAAAACCTCTTTAAAGCAACACTATGTAGCTCGCGCTACCCGCCGCTTCGGTCCCCCTACATGTTGTCTCATTGGAACTACAGCTGCAGCTAAAAGTTACATAGTGTTGCTTTAAGACCTTTCTGTCTAACCAGAAACAGTTCTGAGGTCGCTTGCGCTAAACCCACCAGACTCCATTAAAAAAAAACCAATACTTTTAGCATGTATAGAGCCAACATATTTTCATTTCAGTGAAGTTAAATACAAGCTGCCACAATTACCATATTAACTTAAATTGTAGATTGTTTCACTGCTGCTGACTGCAGCAATCTTGCTTAATACTGGACCAATGTCAAAGATTGTTGTTCCCATCAGTCACGTAGACACAAAAACATAGGAAAATAGAGATCCAGGTTGAAAAAAAAAAAATGGTAGTTACCCTTTACACTACTTCTTAGGTGGTCCTTTTTTAGGTGGCTAAAACACATTTTGCTGGTACCCCGGTCCATAGCAATACATATCGCTCTATTCAAAGCCTCTACTCCTTTGACAAAAACAGTAATTTTACCTTGCAGAAGAGGGAGTTGCTAACGCTGCCTCGATCGGTTAGTTAGAACAAAAGTCACACAATAACAAACTTTTTCAGAGCCGACGTAATGCGGTGACCCCAGCAGTACATTGCTTAGCTTCCTGTGTGTTTCTCCAAACACGGGGCCGTGCCAACCATTGTACTTTATATAGTTACTTTGTATAGTTACTGTACTATATGGTACTGTACTCAATGTACTGTATTGAAGCAACGTCATCATACAGAAACCTATGTCAGATCAAGTGGGAAAAAGTGTTTGTCTTTGTCTATTCACCTGACCCAAATTTTATTAGATGGCAGCCTGCAAAACCACACCGTTCATTCCACCGTACAATTGATAAAGTGCAGACCTTCCCCTATTTGTTTTTCCCAGCATAGCCACAACCCTAGGAAAACGTAATACTATAGTTATGTCTAAGGGCTTCCAGAATTTAGGCTGCCCGTGCATATGAATCGGAGCTAAACACTCGGCTTGCCAGGCCACAGTGAAAGTGGATGGGCTTACCTGTAGTCCTTTGGTTCCGCTGCTCCCCTCCGTTCACACGACCAGATCACTCCGTGGTCCTGCGCTGGTCATCCTCACCACAGTGTTGACAGTTCAGTTGTAGACATTTAAGACATGGACAAGTAACATTAAAACAACTTAATGGGGGGAAAAGAGGATTCCTTCCTTCCACAGTCTCCTCAACATCCGCTTTTTTAAACTCTGCAGCTCTGTGATGCAGGTAGTGCATTTGACTTCTGAGGAGACTTACTGCTAGACAGCTAGATAATAAGATAAGTACTTTATTAGGCTTCTCCGCCCACTGTCATTGGATCTGTTGACTTAAGGTTAAATTGACTGCGTTTGTTCTGCTGATTTTGCCGGTTAGGTCAAAAGACAAAGTTTGGGTTACGGTTATATCTCGGAACTTACTAGGTCAAATCTATGTTTGTAAACTTTTATATGTGATGAATTATAAAGTTGATTATTGCTGCGTTTGGCCTTATATTTATTCACCACAATGTCACGTTGTAGCAGGGTTCTAATAACCGTGTGTTGACGCTTGCGCAATATGCCAGTTATGTCCGGTAACAGCTACATTATAGCATCTACCCCAATGGTAGGATTCAGCGAGGGACACGTTTAAGATGGTGTCACTATAGCGATCAGCTGAGACCAAAAAACTGGTACCAAAAAAGTTAATTGAGTCTAGCGGCGCCGTACCATACAGTGGAAACACGGCATATGAGGCAGGGAACAGTGCATGCACCTGTATTCTTGTTTCTGTCTGTAGAGGTACAAATAAGCTGCAGACTGTAACCACTGTTAGAGGACAGTTTTTTGCAGTTTGAATATCTTTATTCCAAGCATAAGTTATGATCCCAGTGGGAGTTGTGCCCCCAACCCTGCCAGAGTTAATGCATGGCTCAGCTATTGGGCCCTCAAAGTGAATATAGAGTGTTAGAAACTGTGACATGCATTCTGTATTCATTTTCTATAGCAGTCAAACTTGAGCTAAGATACATCATGTTAACTTTAATAGTTCTTGTGTTGTCTCCAAAACCTGTGGCAAATTCTAAAGACTAATCATAATCTAGGAAGACTCTCTAAGTAAGGACCTACATTGAGGTCCAAAGTAGACCTATTCTGAGGTATCAATGTGTTGGCAGGCTAAAAAGCTCCCAAGGCCTTTCATTATCTAATCACAATGTCCAGTTAAAGCTCTGGAGACTACTGGGACCAAATGCATAAAACTGTATGTACGCAAGACAAAAATGTGCTTACACGTTATTTTCCTGAGATTCATTAAAGGTACAATATGTAACATTTCTACATTAAATGTCTAAAAATGACTATACCTATGTTATGTTATATATTTTGTTGAGTTGTGTACTTACATTATCCTAAATGTTTCCAACAACGTTCAAACCCAGAGAAATCTGTTATTTTATTTTAATGACACTGTCTGTTTCATTTTGTCGCCTGTCAGTGGCGTCATATAACGTTTGACCCCTCTGGTTCCTTTAACTCCCGTCAAAACCATAGACTGTATATAAGAATGGACCAACAGATCCCGTTGCTCTGGGTGGAGACCAGCGAAGGCCAATAGAAGCACTTTTCCGGTGATGGCTAGCGTTACTGAGCAGCCTCCAACTGAGAGAAACGACGTAAATGTGCCGTGAGCAACGTGTCTGAAAGTTGGAAGTCTTCTGGTAGCTGTGCCAAAAGAAATCTCAATCATTCCCAATCTTGCAGAGATGGAGAGCGTAGGTATATTTAAGGAGATAATATAGGCACAGGCTAATTATTGCTAACTAAAATGCTAGTTAACATTAATAATTACAATTAAACAGCTAATGTGAGACGAAACTGCCTGCAAGCTTCTCCTGTACTATACGGTAATTCCTCTACTATGCGACAGTTAGTAGCGTGGTTATGACACAATAGTTAGCCTATTTTTACAAAAACGTCTGCTACGGAGCCATAACGTGAGATACAAGGTAATGGAGCCTTTTATACATTGTCGTGTTTCTTTAGAAAGAAACAATGGACAAATAGAGTCTTTAAACGCTTCAGATATAAAGTTATTCGCTGTCAAAGTGGCGCCAAAATGAATGGGAGTCAATGGAATGCCAACGGGAGGTGATGGCTTTGTAGCATTAAAATGGCGCCATAGGAGGTTCGCGGTCCCAGGAAAGGCTTACCCCCCCCCCCCTCAAAGGGGGTAAGGGTAAGGTCACGGCACTCAGATGATACGTTTGAGAGTAATTGTAAATCATACAATCTCACAGAAAGAATAACACTCAGTAACTATGCATTAACTATACATTTCAATATTGATTGATCCAGCTTAACATAATGTGCTACGTTGACAAGTAACGTTATTGTTAGCTCATGCTAATGCTCGGTGGGGAATGTTAACGTTATAAGGTTACAACGTTCAACACGTTCATGAATATTTTTAAGTATAATTGTTTTGATCAAGGTAAAGTTGCTGTTAAACAGCATTGGCCTAACCCACGAATACGTTCGCCAGCTAATGTTAGCTATCTGTATAGGTAGAAGACAAATCTAATGCTAATTTTGCCAGCTATCCTATCCTGTTTTTTCTGCCTCACTCCCTGCCGCTAGCGGACTAGTTCAGTCAGGATGGGAGTGGACAACAGCCCCCGAGGACACAACACATCCACAGTTAGCCAGACACTATTTTAAACTTACAGCAATCCGAACCCAGCCAGCACAAACTCCAGCACCGGTTGATAACGATGATAACGGCAGTAACAGAAAGTTTTATGTTCCATCAGGGAAACCGACCATATCACCCCAGGTGTCCGAGTCTGTCTGGCCGTGGTTTTGTGCTGAAATTCTCCCCCCTTTAGCGGTCTTCTTTACAGTTACATTTGACCCACAAATGGTGACTGGTCTGTGGACAAAAGGTGAAGGTGGGGAGAGTCCAAAAGCAACACCCGGTGTAGCTAGGTGTATCCTCGGCCGAGCCGCGGCCCCAAAGATACTCAGCAGTCAGCCCCAGCCATGAAGTAAGTCTCTCAGCATATCCTTGGCCGGTCCGGGGCCGCCGCTCGGCACCAGAGATATTGTTAGCTGCTGGCTAATGTTAGCTTGCTTCCTCGCTAACTGGTCAACTAGCTAGCTAACGTTAGCTACCAATACAAATCGAATCAAGAAAACGTAATTATGTGGGGGAAATGGCAGCTTATTTTATCAGAATGACATTAATAGATGTTACAAAATGTAACAAGGATAAAACTGTAATGGATAAACCTATCAGTGAACAGATCTATTTTAATCGGCAATTGTATTAAACTACAACTCCCATAATGCCACTACACAACGTCATCAAAAGTCCATGTTTACCAAGGGGGTAAGCGTCTCCTTGGACCGCGAAGACCATATGCCGCCATTTTTATGCTACAAAGCCATCACCTCCCGTTAGCATTCCATTGACTGCCATTCATTTTGGCGCCACTTTGACAGAGAATAACTTTACATCTGAAGCGTTTAAAGACTCTATTTGTCCATTGTTTATTTCTAAAGAAACACGACAATGTATAAAGGGCTCCATTACCTTGTACCTCACGTTATGGCTCCATAGCAGACGTTTTTGTAAAAGTAGGCTAACGATTGTGTCCACGCGACTTACCGTCGCATAGTAGAGGAATTACCGTATAGTACAGGAGAAGCGTGCAGGCAGTTTCGTCTCACATTAGCAATAATTAGCCTGTGCCTATGTTATCTCCTTACATATACCTACGCTCTCCGTCTCTGCAATATTCAGAATGATTGAGATTTCTCTTGGCACAGCTACCAGAAGACTTCCAACTTTCAGACAGGTTGCTCACGGCACATTTACGTCGTCTCTCTCAGTTGGAGTCTGCGCAGTAACCCTAGCCATCACCGGAAAAGTGCTTCTAATGGCCTTCACTGGTCTCCGTCCAGAGCAACGGGATCTGTTGGTCCATTATATATATGTCATTGGTGTTTACATCCATTGTTTTGATTGAGAGACCCCTAGCGGTAGAAAATTACATATTGTACGTTTAAGCCGCACGTACGCCTGATTCTGTTTTATAAATCTCAATCATTGTGGAACCCTAAGCCTCATGTTTCTTACTGGAATCATACATCATTGTAGTGATAACTTCCAACTCGCCAAAAAATACACTTAATGCCTTTTATTACATTTGTTCAAAGTCTTCACTACATATTATTAATTCTGGACAGACATGGATGTTACCTGCAAGGCATACAACCGCAAAGCGATAATTCTAGTTTTCACATTTTGCACTAATTCTGTCATATCCAGGCAAAGTGGAACTGAGTCTTCTGCTCTTCAATAGCAAAAACTCTTTCTTAGCCTTGTTTTTTATTTAGCTCATGTTATTGTCACTATGATGGATTGTGTAGTTCTCTACTACTATTACTAGTTTTTTTTGTAGTTTTCATGGCAGCAGTAGAAATTGCAGTCATTGTGTTATTCCTGTGTTGCTGCAAACAGACGGCATGGTAACTAACTGTCATTCTGCATTGCTGTTACGAACAGCATTCAACTGTGATGACTGCAGCCCAGACTTGTTGTTTTTGTCTCCAATTCTTAATCTGGATCTTCCATATTCAGCTGAAATCCTCTCTTCCTGTGATGGAGTGAGGGAAGGCAGCTGCAGGGAGAGCTGAAAACTTTAAGACCTCTGGGTATTTGCCTGAGTGACGGACCTCACCACAGGGTTGTTGTTGAGAGCCCGCTCTCTGTTCACTTACGCAAGACCTGGACGCTGCTGCCATTTGAACTGCTCAGCCACTGTGGCCAAGTAGCATTGTGTAACAAAAGGGAGGGAAAGACAGCAATTGAGTGAGAGAGTTAAAAGAATAACAAGTTCATCCAGCACTGTATTGTTTACAGCAACGCACAAGTCCTCTGTAAGATGATAGTCTTAACAGGAGTGCAGGAGGAGGGGGAGGAGGTTGTTTGGTGCTGGGCTGTGGTGTGGCTGCTCACATGCTGGATGAGAGTTTGTACAGTGTTGCTGGCTGTGCCGGTGCCTTGGGTTATGCAACAGGTTGGTCGAGGTGTGTGTGTGTGTGTGTGTGTGTGTGTGTGTGTGTGTGTGTGTGTGTGTGTGTGTGTGTGTGTGTGTGTGTGTGTGTGTGTGTGTGTGTGTGTGTGTGTGTGTGAGCCATGCTGTCTAATTGCCAGTGGAAGTGAGCCATCCCAGCAAGCATTCGACATCCTTCATCGTGCCAAGTTTAACGTCAGTCCAAATGAACATCAAACTTTTACAGGGGTACTATTATATATTAAAAGAGAACTCTACAGAGGGGTTTGAAGAGCATGTATCAGTTTGTGCCCTGTCACAGATCAGCAATTAAAATTTGCCTTTTTTTTTTTACTTTACCCATGAGCTTTCCGTAACCTTAACTATTGTTACCATGTGCAGATATTGTTGAAAGCATGCATTGGATGTTAAAAAAGGGGTTTGAGAATCATCCAATAATGGCATTCTTGTCTGGAGAGATTTTTTAACATTTACAATATTTTATTTACTGTTCTTGATTATAGGAATTATTAAAAACATATGATAATCTCAGTAGGATGTCATTATATAAAAAATTACTTAATAGTATAGATAACTACAATGGCACTTGGAAACCGCAGACATCTGCCAATGCCAATGGTGTCATAATGACAGGAAGTGCAGGGCCCAAAGGTGCTCATATGTCTTTGAGCTAGAGTCCAAGTCAGTCTGAAGTCTTTCAGCTAGAGTCCAAGTCAAGTCTTAAGTCTTTGATCTAATGTCCAAGTCTTAAGTCTCTCATGGTTATAATTAGTGTTGTATCAGCTGCTGCGTTCCATCCAGGCTGCTTAGAACACTGCATATATAAGGAATTCAAAGCATTTAATGTGTTATTATAACTCCTATCTATTAGCATACAATATCAGCTTTGATTAGTTGTTTGGTATATAACCAATGTAATTAGGCTATTGCCATATGACAGAAAACACAAATAATGCTTTATTTTAAGGGTTAATAACTGTATTTTGCCTCGTAACATGAGCATACAGTACAGTATACAGACCAAATATTGAGGTACTAAAAAAGAAAGGACTTGCTATCTCATTGCTGAATCATGACAGCCCTTGCCTCCTGTTGTGCAGGCTCTGTGGGCCCATAAGAACAAATACAAAAAAATGTTTACCTCTTAACACCATAATTAACATTCTCCCAATTAGTGCAAACTGCAAAACATCACATTGTAGCTAAATGCAAAACACTATTGCTGTCAAATGTGAGCTCTGATCCAGAATGCTGCAGCGCGTGTTCTGACAAGAACTAAGAAAAGAGATCATATTTCTCCTGTATTAGCTTCCCTGCATTGGCTTCCTGTAAAATCCAGGATTGAATTTAAAATATTTCTCCTGACCTACATAGCTCTTAATGGTCAGGCACCATCATATCTTAACCCTAGAAGTGCCGGAATTCCATAACTACTAGAATTGCCGTGAGAGGTCATTTTGACCCCCAGATTCCAAACTCAATAATCTCTCATGATAAATACCTAATTGCGATATTGATGCATGGACTGTTTTAGGAAATCTTTAAAAAAACGAAATAACCCCAAAATGTACATTTAAACAAGTTTAATTATACATTTGAGTAGTAGGCCTAATAGGCTACGTGTTTAAATAATTCATATCATAACCGTAATTATTTCATAGGCTACATTCATATCTGAAAAATATGGTATGGAAATTCATTCAGCATAACTCATAACAGGCAAATAACATTTAAAAGTATCTTATTTGAACGTGTATACCCTAAGCTAACCTGGCACTGCCTCCGTTTTGGTGTCTGCTGTGGTGCGCGGCACTGCTCGGACCGTGTGCCGCTTCCCTTTTTCCCTCCATAAACTCCGCTCTCAGCTCCTCTGCCAGTTGCTGCATGAACTTCCTCTGGGCAATTTCACTGATGGTGCACTCCATGGAGAGGACGTGTGCAATTGTTCCAACCAGTTCGAGGATGTATAAAGTTACATGAACACAGTGTTTCCTTTAGGATTTTTTTTTTAGCAGTGGGGGCAGGTCTGTCGGAACCCACGGTTTTGTTTTTAATCTTTTGCGTGGTTGAAGATGCATCTTGGTTGCTTAGCAATATTCATAGTCTCTGTCAGAGAAACGTAACTAGCGGTCTCGAGTAACAAGTGTGGGCATCACCGATGGGCCGAAGGCAAAGCCAGAGTCTGTAACGTAGGCTACTACGGCGTGGATGGACTCAGTTCTGAATCAGAAGAAAAGCACCGGGCGCTCACTCTGTGAAAGGCGTGGTACACGTAGATGGCCGGTAGCTGTCTACGTGTTCATATAACTTTATACATGCTACAACTGGCTGGAATCGTTGCACACATCCTCTCCAAGGAGTGCACCAGCTGTAAAATGTCCCGGAGGAAGTTCATACAGCAACTGGCAAAGTAGCTGAGAGCGGAGTTTATGGAGGAAAAAGGGCAGCGGCACATGGTCCGAACAGCGCTACGCACCACAGCAGACACCAAAACAGAGGCAGTGCCAGGTTAGGTTATAAATGTTCAAATAACATACTTGTAATTGTTATTTGGCTGTGAATTATGTTGAATGAATTTCCCCCAATATGTTTTGGGACATGAATGTATGAAATAATCACGGTTTAGCCAACTATGCCATGATATGATATCAAGGGCGTTGTAGTGAATCAACAGCCACGTGCAATTTAGCTAGCAGGTGAAAGGTGAAACAAAAAATGTGCAAGAACTATAGACGAATACAGGCTTAAATGAACTGACAACATAAGTTATACAACTTACAGTTCTCAAGGATGCACACATGCCATCTCAACCGGGTCCTCCTGACAGCCTGTCTCTTTTTTCTCTTTCTCCCTTTTCTCCAAGTGGCATGCGTGTGCACTCCCGTTGTGAAGCGCTATTTTCCGATGGCTTTCTAACAAACAATCACTGCTGATAGACGGCTTTTTGCACATTTCTGATTTCTACCATGGCGGGAGAAATCTAACCGTGGTGGACCGCCACTTGCCAATCAACATAGAGGAAACACTGGAACACTGGAGCCACCGGCCATCTACGTGTCCTACACCTTTCACTGAGCGAGCACCCAGTGCTTGCCTTCTGATTCAGAACAGAGTCCATCCATATCCTATTTATTGTAGTAGCCTACGTTACCGACTATGGCTTTGCCTTCGGCCTATTGGTGATGCCCCCACTTGTTATTCGAGACCGCTTGTGACGTTTCTCTGACAGAGACGATGATACTTACTAAGCAACCAATAAGCAAAAGTTTAAAAACAATACCGCGCAAATCCGAGCGGTCAATATGACACTGTCCACACATTTAAGAGTAAACTTAAAACTCTCCTCTCTGATAAAGCTTATAGTTAGGGAGTGAGGAGTTGCAGTGTTCGCCTATACCGGCGGGGGAGGGTGTATAGCTTCAGACACGGCACCCCTTCTCTTCTTCTCTTCATAGTCGTCAGATTCATCTACCAACCATTATAGAACTGGCTCAGGTTTGCTTTGGACCAGCTCTTAGTTATGCTGTTATAGTTTTAGACTGCCAGGGGACTTCCTTTGACACACTGATCTTCTCTCTACTATCTCTTTCCATCTGTGTGCACTCATGCCCCAGAAATTCGTGTTACTAACTTAGCTCTGGGGAGCTTATTCCCCGGAGTCCTTATGTTTTCTGGCCTCGCAGTTTTCCTTGGATTAGTGTGGCTCCTAAATCATGGTTGCAGCTGCCACCGTGGTCCTGCTTGGTGCCCTGCTACACCCTGCTATGCCCTGCAGTGCTCTGCTACGCCATGAACTACTACAACTACTATTTCTAGTCATAGTTCCATTATCTTATTGTGACTATAATTGCCACTGTTCATCGGAACCGGCACCGTCAGACAACCGCCCACCAAGAGCCTGGGTCTGTCTGAGGTTTCTGCATAAAAGGAAGTTTTTCCTCGCCACTGTTCCACTTAATGCTTGCTCTTGGGGGAATTACTGGAATTGTTGCGTCTTTGTAAATTATAGAGTGTGGTCTAGACCAATCTGTAAAGTGTCTTGAGATAACTGTTGTTATGATTTGATACTATAAATAAAATAGAGATGTACGGTAATCTCACCAGTATAAATTAGTTAGTTCAGAGTACTGAAACCTTTTTTGTTTCAATTTATGCACTGGTGAAAATCATTTTGGAGACAGCTTTGAACAGTTTGAAAATATGGAAATCATGATTTTGTAGGAGGATTTGGTGGCACCTGTGAATGACTTTTCTTGGGCCCATGTACACACAGGGTATATGTAAATCTGCACCCTTCTATATCTGTAGATGCATATGTCATGCCTAAATAATCCCATTACACAGTGCATAAAGAGCATGTATCTGTGTTGTGGATATGTGTGTGTATCTGTTGCTGCTGTTGTATTTTTAGTTCCCAGGGATTATGTGCATAGTTGTTTTCAATTTACTATTGGCAGGTGAGTGTCTGGGCGAAGTTGTCTGCAGGGAACCAGACAGGCAGAAGCTCACATTCTCTCACTATAGATGCTTTTCTTTTTCTCTCTTGCGCTCAGTTTCTTATCTTATCAGGCTTTTCTTTTACTCTGTCACTCCGACACCTCCTACCCTCCTCTGTCTGTAGCCGTCTGTTCCTATCTGCTGCACTCTTTATCATTATTTTAAATTAAAGACAACTTAAAGACTCTTTACACCAATTACGTTTAATCTGCTTTTCAATCAGGTTTTAGAAAAAAACATAGCACCATCACAGCTGCACTGAAGGTGGTGAATGACATTTCTGTTGCACGTGAAGCAACACTGTGTATCACTGTTTATTGATTTGTCCAAAGCCTTTGAAACAGTAGATCATGATGTTTTAAAATGTAGACTTCTCAATACAGGACTATCGGTGCAAGCAGTCTCTTGGTTCCAAAACTACTTCAGTGATTGGACTCAGTGCATTAAATATGACGGTCTTCGTTCCAATAATTTACCCATCCTCAAGGGTGTACCACATGGTTCTGTAGTAGGCCTACTTTTATTCACCATTTACATAAATAATCTGAATCAAAATGTCTCACGTGCTAATTTTCATTTTTATGCTGATGATACCTTGATATACTGCTTTGCACCAACTCTTAAACAGTCTATTGAAAACTTGCAAAATGTTTTTATTGTCATCCAAAATACCCTTCTTCAGCTAAAACTGAGATAAAAAAAACTTGTATTTACTGGCTCCAGAAATAGACCCCAAAATGTCCCCTCTGTGGTCACTCTTGATGGTAGTGAAATACAGGTGGTTACGTCTTACAAATACCTGGGCATTGTAATTGATGACTCCCTCACCTTTAAGCTTTACCTGGTAAAAAAGCTGAGGCTAAAGTTGGGTTTTTGTTTTTGAAATAAGTTGTGTTTCTCTTTCAATGTAAAAAAGTGTCTTGTGGCTGCTACTTTTTTATCTATTCTGGACTATGGTGATTTTTTGTATATGCATGCCTCTGTTCAGTGTCTTCATATGGTTGACTCAGCCTGTTATGCTTCCTTGAGGTTCATTACCAACTGCAAAGCTCGGACTCACCACTGTGAGTTGTACTCTCGGGTAGGATGGCCTGCTCTGGCGACCCGTAGGCTCTGTCACTGGTATAACTTTATTTATAAGGTGATGCTTATATTTGTTCTCTTGTCACGTGGAAAAGTGCTGGTTGGCACTTACGTTCTCAGGACATAATTTTGCTTTTTCACACACAGAACAGGGTAAAAAGGCTTTTGTGTACTTTTGCCCCCTCTGCATTGAATATGCTGCAGAATGACTTGAAACGAAATTAATTAATCTCGGAAAATGCTTTTACACTGGCAATTTCCTTCAACATGGAGCAGGATGGACAGCAAAGAATAGGAAGAGCTTGTTAAAAGGGATCTGCCAGAGAGGTGGCCATGGGCACCAACAGAGAGGCCAGAGAGGTGGGCATGGACAACAACAGAGGCCAGAGAGGTTAATATAAATACTGTAAAAACTAATTTGGCCAAATAATTGTAGAGGATGACTTCATTGATCACAACTTGATTACACATAGGATAGATATTATGTAGGGCTGTCAGCATTAACGCGTTAAACACGATGCGATTAAGAGCCGAGCATAACACTTTAATTTTTATTAATGGCATGCTGGCATTTATTAATTTATTTTACACTTACACTTACACTCGGCTTCGCGTCGTGCCTAACAGGCTACTATTTTGACCCTTTGCCGCACCGTTACTTATCATCAAGCTGCGGTACTTCCTGCTGCTGCAGGCTGCAGGCATGATGGAGAAAGAGAGCAGCAACACAGTTCTGAATGGCGCTTTTTATTTTTCCAAAACACAGCCTGTATGACACGGAGAAAGCAGCCAAACTGGAACTGCTGCAAGGTGCTGCAAACGCTGTCTCATTAACCGGTGATCACAGGACGTCAGTGAGTAATCAAAATAATTTAGGAGTTACTAAACACTATATTGACTCTGGTAATGATAGGGATTTTTAATTTTTTAGTTAGGTACTTGATTTGTACTTTGGTAATGGAATTGTGCAATACTGACAGATTCACACATTTTTCTTTTTGTTTACAGTAAATCAATACAAATCTTGAAGTAAAGTTCATAAAGTAACTTTCTTTGCATTCATTTGATTCCCAATCAAGGTACATTGGTAATAATTGCTTTCCATTGTTAATATGTACTTAAAGACGGTTCTTAAATGCAAAATAATAGAATTTTAATCATGTGATAAAATATGCGATTAATCGCGATTAACTATAGGAATTCAGCGATTAATCACGATTACATTTTTTTTATCATTTGACAGCCCTAATATTATGGAAACGATTCTCTAAAAATGGGTAAGTGCATTACCTAATATGAAAACTGTAATATTTTACACTACTGTAGCATATTACTTTTAGCACTTCTAACAGCAATTTGAAACCTGTATCTTGCATTGTTTGTTACTTTATTCACTAGTAGTTAAAAAAAAAAAAAAAATATATATATATATATATATATATATATATATATATATATATATATATATATATATATATATATATATATATATATAATTATGTTGTGTTTTGGTTTTGGTTTGGTTTTAAACCATATGTTCTCATGACATTTCACAAAAAAACATATTGTGAATGAATGGTTGTGTGGTGAGGGATGTTTACAATCCAAATGAATGCAAAATTGGCAAGTTTTGAATGAAAGACTGACACACACACCCTGTGTTACAAGGGTGATGATTTTGGAGTTGTGTACTAAGAGTTATGAAAGTTAGCTTTGCTGTTGTCAATTCTCAGCACTATAATCTTTGCTAACATCAGCAAAATGTGTTTTGCCCAAAGATGGTATTTCTAACTTGCCGTGCTTCAGTGGAAGGACACTTCATCACTGCGATAAGTGGACACAGCTTTATTTTTGTCAAAACTTCCATCTGGCAGCTATTTATAACGAAACTTGCTGTTCAGCGGAGCTGTTCATCATTTGCAGAGCCGCACGTATCACACAAAGTGTAAGCATCCGCGCTGCGATAATGGGAAGAGTTTGGGGTAAAACTTGATCAAATGATTACTTTGCCTAAAAAATATGCATGCATTAACTTTGACAGCCCTACAATATATATATATATATATATATATATATATATATATATATATATATATATATATATATATATATATATATATATATATATATAGTGTGGCTAATCTTGACATTATGCCCCAGGCACTTGGTGTAGCTAACGTTAGAGGTTAGCAATATAACTACACTCTATTGTTTTTAGTGTGGCTTTAATTGGTAGCCTCTGAGAAGTGCCCATTGCCGTACTTTAACATACCTTCATTGAATCGCCTGAAAGTGACGCCAGAGGTCTGTACTACGAAGAAAGATTTGGCGTTAATGGTGTAACTTCAGGTTCAACCCAGGGTTTTGTGTATCACGACTGTGGATCACTTGTTACCAGGTTCAATCGCCGTGGTAACTTATGCTGAACACCTAACCTGCTCACAAGCAGGTTGGAGATTAGAGATCAACCGGTGTAAAAGCCCCGCCTACTGACCAATCAACACTCGATTGATAACGGCGTCACCGTTCTTAGAAGATCAGGTGGAGCTCGGTGGCGGAGAGAGAGGGTGCGCTGATAAAAGTTAAAACATTTAGAGACCGACAACCCCGTTAACATTCCCTGATGGGTATTTTTATGAAAGATATAGATTTTCAGCGGAGGGAATTGTATATCTTTGTCGGCTTGTTGAGCCGTGTGTTGCCAACGCGCACATCGGTTTGAATTATGTTTTTGTATTTTTTGATTGCTCTCATGATCACTTCCCACTGCCAGGGTTGCAACTGGAATAACAGGCTAAAGCAACGACAGTTTATGGAAAGCACAAGTGTAATTATGGTCAGATCTTTTGCCTGACTGATGGGCTATTGATAAGCATTTTGATTTACTCATAACAATGTCGGCTATTTTTTTGCCAGCTATCCTCCTGTTTTAAAACAGTGTCTGTGTTCTTCATATTTATGTAGAATTATAGTTTGTAAATAAGAAGTTATGTAAAATATGGCTGCTCTGGTAGATGTTTGCGATTGGTCATGCTGCTCAAACACCGCCTCTTTTATGTGAACGTGCGCGTCGCTGGATTGGGAAACCCTGGGTTGATTGGACTAGTTGTTAACCAGCTTATGCGGGGCCGCGGTTGTTAGGTTAGGTGAAGCCGGGGAACTGAAATAAATCCAGGGCGTGTTAATCCTGATTTGTAGTACAAGCCTCATGTTGCTACGGTATAACCATACAGACCTCTAAACATATCGGACTGCTCGGTTAACTCAGTATTCTGCCTTTTTATGAAGGGGAATTTCATTTTAACAAAAAGTGGAGTCTCATGTTTAATTTTTAAAACGCACTGCAGTGCAAACTCTGTTGTCTAACATTAATTACCAAACTATGTGACCATGTCCAAGATGAGATGGATTAGAATTATTGCTAAAATAGCGCAAGTCCGATCAACAAATTCATCTCTTTATTTATAATTTAGTAACTGCTTGATGGAAAATCAGACTTCATCTGTCTTTGGGTGCATATCTGTGGTGATGTGTGTTCAAACTGACATTGATTTTTTTTTCCAGGTGTCTAAAACACATCTAGCTGCTGGCCCCATGTTGTGTTTATGGTCTCACCCCTTTTTCTATACAGAATTAAGCCAACTGAAGTGACTTTGCTCAGCTTTGTGAAGCCCGCTGAATGCTGCTTGCGGCTTTGACTTTAGTGATTGGGCTGCTCCCTTCTGTTTGACGAGAAAGGGTTTCAACCCAGAATTGCTGCTTGCGGCTATATTTATCATTTGTCATCTTCTGCTGTGGCTTAAATTGCCGTGAGCTGGAATAAGTTAGAAACATGAAACTTGTCACCATAACTGGAAATGATGTGCAAGTGCTTCTCAATAAATATACTGTAAGTCCAATTGGCCCCATGGTGGTGCTGTTATTAACGGCCAAAATCGGAAAAGCCACAGCTCTCAGACCGTAAGTCTGATTTGCTTGAAATGTCTCACACTTATCCAGCTCAATGTGCTCTACATAAAAAAACGCTTGGATAATTAAAGCCTGCCATGATGTTTTTTTTTTTTTGCTGCTAATATATTGTAATGTGAAAAAACGGTATTATAAATAAACTTTTGTCAATTCTGATTCTATCAACACCAAAAACATTATACAGCCTTGCGGGACTAAGATACATAGCCTGTTTACACTCAGTATATACCAAACCGCTAATCAAAGCTGATACTCTATGCTAATAGATAAAGGAGTCATATAACATATTACTTCCTTTGAATTCCATATCTATGCTGTGTTCTAAGCAGCCTGGATGGAACGCAGACTTGACCTGGACTCAGGCTCATAGACTTGTAAACATCATTGGCGTGAAGCAGAGGGACTGTAGGCTCTGTGCTTCCGCTGGCGGATTCGGGCAAACACTTTTTTGTTGTATGTATCATAGCATCATATTTTCGGTTTCTCTTTTTCAATGATGAGATTAGATTTCTACCGCCTGCTGGCATGGAGAGTTATTTCCTCTCACGCATGCTCAGAACCTACGTGCTAGTTCGCCATCGACTGTAGTCTTTGCTGTATGTTCACAAGACGTGAGGAGACAATGCCATAGTTGGCCTTACACACTACTAGTTATCTGCTGTCTGCTTGGTGTGTCAGCATCTTTATTTGTCTGGGTGGAGTGGATAGGTGTCAGATATCAAAATTGCAAAAATTTAAAAAGTTTGAATGCATCCAATAAACATTATAAATGTATTCGAAATTAGATTGTTCAGATTGGGAGTTGGTTGGAGACACATTTTAGCCAGGGAAGGTGAGTAGGAGAGTGACATGAGTGAGAATCCATGAAAAAGGTTTTGTCTCACTTGTAGTCCATCCATGGGAGTCATCGTTGTGTTTGTGGATATTTAGACACACATGAAGTTTAAATGAAAGCATAAAAAAAAATCACATTTGGATATCAAATAAATACAATCCATGTAACTTAACAGTGACATTGGAATCTTTTCTTTCCAAGCATTACTAGACCTTTCACATGCATCTCCAGATCACAGGATGCAGATTGTCTCATTATTCCAGAGATCAATAGGCTATCTTTTGGTGGCTAAGCATGTTATACTGTAATCAACTGTAATAGATTACCATGCTTAATCAGGAAGACTCCATTTTTAAATGTAGACTGAAAACATACGTACCGTATTGGTCTGAATATAAGACTTTTTTTTTTTTGTTTCTTCCTGGAAATACATCTGAAAAAGTGGGGTCGTCTTATATTTGGGGTCTAGACTTTTTTATGTTAATACACCCACAACAACAGATGTCACCAACTACACGAGTAAAACGCCTGTTGCCCTCCTAACTAAAGCGAGTCACCGTCACTTACAGCTAGGTAGTGCCAGGGCTTGAGTCATGGAGAGACACAGCAATCGTTACCAACAAAGTCTCAGCTGGACTGTGTGTGTCGTCTTATAATCAGGATCATCTTATATTCGGACCAGTACGGTATTTTCTTACAATTGAATTGTATGATTGCTGCTAATTTTATTCAACCTTGTACTGTATTTAGGATTTGATATATTTAGCAAATTGTAATTATTTAACCTTTTTATTTAACCAGAAAGTCAAGGGGGAACTGGTCAAAAACAATTAAAAATAGAACATGTCAAAAACAGACAAGAGGCCATAAAATTACTATGTAGTTTTTATGTTATGTTCTTTCATTTTTGTGTTTGAGACGCTAAGGTATTTTCACTCTAAATAAACTTACTCTCTTTTACCCTTTTCTTTTCTTTTGTATGACTTACAGAAGTGAGACATACTCAAAGTAGGTCAAATAGTTTTCCCTAAAGTCAGTCGTAGCATGTCAGCCCTGCAGACCAATATTTAGACCTTGTTTTTATTTTCAAATTGTAAAAGTAATTGAGAAAGTAAACCGTTGCATCCAGTAATAAATCTGAGTAATGGGGAATTTTCAGAACAGAAATAGTCACTGCACCATGCCTACACTGTGTAAAATATCACACAAGACACCCAATAATATCATGTGTGTGAGAAGAAAGTTATCATAACAATGATGATATTGGTGCCAGAACCCACTACCAGTGCTGAGACACGTGCGCACATGTGGATTTCTTCATGCCAATACATCTGCAAATGCCGTCACAGCTGAATTCCCAACAGCTTGGGATCACAGCGTAATTATTTTCACAGCAAATGTTTTCCTTTATGTATTCCCACACTTTGAATCTGTTATTGTTCAGCTCATGGATAGAGCTTAATAATATGGCTGCCACCTGTTCAGGTCATGAAAGAGAACAGAGGTTTGGAAACTAAAATTCAAAATGGTAAAACCCCTTTCATGGCTTAGAATTAGGAAAATCAGCTGAAGTGGAGTATTAAAGCTGCCTAAATCCTCACAAACCGACTCCAAATGAAACAGTTTTAGCTCAAATATTTTTTTTCCTGTCTTTAAGGTCAGATGTTTGCCCACTGCAGGATCCTACTCTGCCCCGACCAAGACTATAATGACCCTTTCATGTTGCAACCTCCAACTCCCTGATGGTGCGTAAAGTTCTCTGCAAAGTTGAGTCCAGCCACAGCATACATCAGAACCCATTAAAGCTGCACTCTGAGTTCCTACATGGTTTCAGTGCAATTTCATTTTTGTCTCAAATCGTAGGCATCTCTCCTTGATCCACTAGCTGCCTGCCCCCTGAACACACTGTGAAAAAAGCCTGGTCTCGGGAGACAACATAGGGGTCGTAAACGTCAAACAAACACTAGGGGCACAGGCTGTGCACCTAAATACAACAAACCACTCCAGCCAATCACAGACAAGATGGTTGGGGGAGGGGGTGGGGGTTAGTTACAGTTAGTCAGTTAGTCATGACAGTTATGGAAACATGGGGGGTGGGGCAAGCTTGCTCTGTTTTGTTTGAAATTTACTTGGAATGTCAACAGAAGTGACCATGCAATGAACTCGTAGTGCACCTTTTTAAGTCCAGCTCAGTGTGGAAACCCAAGGGGGGTTGGTCAGCTGCAACCTGCAACTGACACATCCACAACACCAGCCAGCAGTCACCCATTAACACACAGATGGCAGAGGCTACCATGCAAGGTGTAATCTCACATTGTCAGACCTCCACAGCGCTGTGTAGTAAATTCTAATTAAATATTTGCTACCTGCAAAAGAAAACGCCACATACAACAGTGTTTCTGCTATAAACATTTCTGAGCGGCGCCGCTTATAGATTGTTGCCGCCGCTACTGCTTCAGCGTTTTATGAAATGTCATGAAGTCATAATTACGCGACTTTGCTGAGCTGTTTGCTTCACTGAACTCAAGCGAACGGTCGTCCGCTCTCTCTCCCCTTTAAGTGTGTGCAACTGGAACAGTAACAAACAGTGATTAAAGCCGCGCTCATGTGACAGCTACAGTAGCTTGCAAGGTTATAATTGTTAACGAAAACGAACAAAATAATGAAAACTAGGTGGGGAAAAAACATTGTCGTTAATAAAAACGAGGCATTACAAAAAAGCGATAACTAAACTAAAACCGGCGACCCGATAGCTGCTGGTTAGTACATATGCAGGAACACCAAAAGCGGGAGGAAGCGTGTGTTAATATGTGTATTGAAACTGGGATGTCTACACAACTGTGTGACTCGATTGACTTCAAAAAGTTTGCCACTTTACTCAAACCAAAGTTCAAAACACCTGTTCATGTCTGTCTTCTTTAGTCTGTTGGCTATTTAGGTTTTTTCCTGGAACAGCAGCGTCTTGTGTAGACTGTTTACATATTTATGACCATATGTAGACTACGTTTTATGTACTGGTGTTACTGTTGAATACATTTTGAATACATATTTCTAAAACTGTATGATGTTTTTGTTGAGTTATTATTACACAATACTTCTGACCTTTTTGAATATTGCCCCCAACAAATAACCCATATTACAAAAAAAGACTACAACTAATAAAAACTAAACTAAAACTAAGCATTTTCAAAAAAATAAAAACTAAACTAAACTAGCAAACCCGCTTTAAAAACTAATTATAACTAAACTGAATTTGAAAACAAAAAGTCAAAACGAAATAAAAATAAAAAATAATGAAAAATGCAAAACTATAATAACCTTGGTAGCTTGAGAAATAGCGTTATGGACACTGAATTTGATGAATTTACTGTTTATCAGACCTGAGATGAGAAGCTAATGTTAGCGAACCCTGCGGTCCCTCTGCCTTTGACGCACCGCTGCAGGAGATGTTGTATTCCCCCGACACGCTATATTAACGTTACTGTTTAAGACTTTTTCCAGGTTGGTGGGGATGTATACCGCTCAAAACCAACATGAAAAAAAAACGTTGTAATGTTCCCTTTTTGTTTTGTAGCTAAACAGTATGTAAAATAAGCGGAGATGTTAAATCTTTGCTGGATTTTTCCTTAGCAGTTGTTGACTAAAAAATAAGCCCAATGACTGCAACGTTATTGATCATACTTTGGCACAATGTTTAGTAATGACACTAGTAGTGTTCATAGTTACGGAAAATGTGATCAAAGATGCACATTGCATAACAGTATATCTTGGAATGTAATTGTAAAAGATATGATTCTTTTGAGAAACGATTGCAAAGGTTCTGTTACTGTGGACAAACCCCCAGGTTGTCTAGTCCCCCAGTACTCAGAGCTCCAGATTTCCTTCTCCTGTTTCCGCTCGCAGTTGATGCTTGTAAAGTGGAAGTACGGGCTGTTCTGCTTCAAGCAGGAGAGGATGGTTGTGAAAAACCAGTGGCCTACTTCTCGAAAAAGCTTAATGCCAGGATCAGACTTCCCCTTTTTTGTCTTTAATGGACGAAGAGTGGCAACACTGACTGATTATTGCGTGCTGTCGTCAAAATCACGCGCAAGTTCATAGGTCGGAGCAAGTTCATAGGTCGGAGCAAGTTCATAGGTCAACACTTTGGAGGAGCGACAGCTTGGCTCGCCAACTCTCAAAAACAGTTAGAAATAAAGACTTTTTTCTTAAAATAAGAGATCCTTTTTCAAATGAGCCGCCATTAAGGTCGGTTTTTGAAAACCCACTAGCAGACAGCCAAACGTGAAGCTTTCATCAAATCAGGTGCAGCCATCGCAGTTGTAGGAAGGTGTATCCTGTTTTCTTTGCTTGTCAGTGAAGAGAAACTGATAACTGCTAGTGTCAAGCCCACTAGTGTGCAATGTTAGGAGCAGGGTGATCCCTGCCGTGAAAATAAAGCCTATATGGGGACTGTGTGTGTCTTTCCTCTGTCTCGTTGCTCAACCGCACAGCAGCAGTAGCGTCTGTCCTTCTTTTCACCATGTTTACATATGTGTCCCAAAGAGCATGCTCTCATCTTCATTGGTGGCAAGCACTCTCCTATTGGTCAACCTCAAGGAACACATCGTAGAATATGACACACTAGGCAGAAAAATACAAAAAAATTACCCTGCAGAGATCTGAGGAGCAGTTAACCATAGTCCAAATCGACCGGAGTTTAAAATTCCAACACAAAAAAGAGAGGAAGGTAACGGACATCCAGCCGAAAAAGGACATCCGGTGGAATTACGGCGGCACCAGAGCAATCCCGGAAGTGGAACATGGTGGATATAGACTAGAAATACATTAATGAGAAAATCAGGAATACGTTGAGTAAGCCAGTCTTATTAAGGAGAGCTTTTAGGGTAAATTATGAAATTCAACCTTGTTTGAGGTTTTTTTCCTGGAGCTTTAAGTGGGCTTAGTGTATTTGTATCTTAAATTAAGAAAATGTGATATGAAAAAAGAAATTGTATATAAGTGTTATTGCATCTTAGTCTACTGTCAAGTATTGTTTTGTTTATGGGGGAGTAATGTCACAGCACAATCTACCTATTGGTTGCCAGGCTGAGGTGGGTGTGGCTTACCTGTGTCACAGAGCTGTAGGAGTTTAAAAAGTGGAAGTTAAGGACAGACTGAGAGGACAGTTGGAGGAGAAAAGACATCTGTTGCTGAGTGTGGAGACGAAGAGTTCTTTTTCCCCCCAACAAGTTGTGTTAATGTTATTTGTCCGCGTCTCCAAATGTCCTCAAATGAACTGTCAATGGAGTATCGAGGCTGAACAGCGCCTGACCGTGGAGTGAGTTGCCGGAACAGCAACGAGAGGTAGGCCATTCCGCCTTTACCTTTAGCCTGGCAGCCGAGTGTTTAGCTCTGTAGTTTCAAATGCACAGGTGGTCAAAACTCTGGACGCCCCTGGCCTAGGCGTAACAATAGTATCAAGTTTTCCCAGGGTTGTGGTTATGATCTGACAATAGCAAATCTCATTAGGTCCCCACCACACTAGGACGCTGTAAATACAAATGTAGGACACTTTTGACCAATCAAAAATATTTTCTGTCTGGGGGTTGCAATATTAAATATGTAAACAACTTTATTTAAACAAATATATATCTGTGGTTGAACTGGTTACAACTGGTAATAGGTGTCACAAGTAGACCTTGCCTTGTTTTGAGGGTCGCAAGGGAAGCCACAAATGTTGGTAACTAGCTCAAAGTATTAACATGAAGCCTCAGAGCCAAAGAGCTAGCAGGGGCACATACAGTAGATGGTTGTGGTATCCATGTTCTCAATATGTAACAGCTATTTCAACCAACAGAAGACAATCACTCATAAACTCTCTTTAACTTGTGTTATGTCCACATACCACATGTTTTAGTGCTTTGCTATTGGTATTTGAGGTAATGGGAGTGATGAGTAATGAAGTGACTGATTATAGGAATCGGGGGCCCTGTGACAGCTCTCTTGTGACATCAGCTTTACTCTCAGAGGGAGTAACTGTTTGAAAGAACAGCATCCGTGTGTGTGTGTGTGTGTGTGTGCGTGTGTGCGTGCGTGCGTGCGTGATATGACATCACTGGCCTCACTACTGTCTTAGTCAATGTGATGGAGTGAAACACACATACACACACACCACAACGGCGCCAGTTGTGGTGGATCATTTTCATGTCAAGCTTGGATAAATCGGTGGTAATGTGGACTGACTGCTATATACCACTGCCTGCAGGCAGTTATGCAGTGATTTGCTTATGGCCCACAATGTCAACCAACCTCTGGAATTTCCCTGCAAATTTCCTTTTACTAGAATACCCAAATGTATTTCAACTGGCAGTCCACTTACCCTGTCTGTGAGGATTTAACTGTGTTTACTGAGCATTATTTGTGGATATATGACAAGTACTACTTTGTGGTAAAGCGTTACAAATAAATATTTCAACATTTGAGAGATACACTTATCCTAGCAAAGACAAAAGACTTGAAGCAGGGGAAAATGTCTAGCCTGGTATTGTCCAAAGTTTAAAGATACACATAACACCTCTAAAGCTCACTGATTAAAGTCCATGACACCAACCCAACATCAAAGAACTACTGGCGAGCCAGAGTTTTCTCCTCTTAACATCACCTATGTCTTGTCGACACAATTGCACTTGAGCAGACCGCAAAGACTACAGCGGACGGCCAGCTAGTATGTACATTCTGCACCTGCGTGAGAGGAAATAACTCTCCATATCAGCAGGTGGCAGTAGTCCTTATTCATCATTTGATGGGAAATTGGACATAAAAACGCAATTGCAATTGTCACAGGTTGCCATAGCCGTAAACAAGCAGTAATGTTTTTAGCTACAATGGAGGTAAATGGCTAACGATTTGAACAGCATAAATATGTGGTAAGACTTCAAGGTGCGGGAGCTGCAGCCGGCTAACGTTACTGAATGAGAGAGGCATCTGCTGTACACAGAACCAGGTCACAAACAAATTGACCCAGGCACTGGGTTTGAATTGACAAAAGAAGGATTGAGCACAGGTCAGAAAACCCTGGTTCAACCCTGCTCATTGGTGTGAATGATGTATAGGCTACTTCTGTTTCTTTTTATTTGAACAACCACATTACTTTTTAGGAGACTGCCTGAAAGTGTGCTCTGTTATCCCCATGTTTAGGATTAATTACGTTGAGTCTACAACGACACAGAGTTCTTGGAGAGAGGCACTGGGATGTTTTGGGGGAGGCTATAATGGCATGCTTATCACCTTTAAGTGAACTGATGTCAACACTTGACTATTTGTCAGGGTTGGACTTTACCTGAAGCCAGTTGAGGCTGTTAGGCTCTACTGTGAGCTTGGCAAAACCACATATTGGCTTGTCCGTGCAGTCCAGCTCCAATGTGGTGGAGATTCCTCCCTGATCACAGTCAATAGTCCTAGTCAATATATTCATACCAGTCATATTTGTATACTTGTCAGACTACACAGAATATTTGAGTGAGATATGAGTGAACTGAAACATCTCTCACTCTACCTTAAAGCTCTTCTAACCTACCAAAAGAGTTTTATTTCATTCATTGTCTGTGTTTTAATGCAGTTTGTGATTGATAATTTCTATTTAGTATCAAAATATTGGTATTAGCCTTCAAGAAAGCAGTCCAACTCAAGCACTGGGCTTTATTGGTTTATGTCCATCAGGACTAGTAGACGCGCGAGTGTGTGTCTGCCATCCACAGCCTGTGTCAGCATGGCGTCTGCTCAATGCGTCCAGTGTTGTGTCAAAGCACAGCAGACTCATTCATGAGGCTCTGCAGCAGTTTGTGTAAACAGTTCACCTTTAGCTGGTCCTCCAGGAAGGAGCTGGAAGTGTGACTTTCTCTGTTGACGAATGGGAGGAAACAAGAAAAAGCATTGTTAGTCTTGGCTCATCTGCCTCAGCTGCTCACACTGCATACTGTTCAGTGTTGGCCACTGATCAGCACCAGAAGGAGCTGAGCGATTAAACACGTTCATGTGTACTTGATCAAATAATTGCTTTAGAGTTCATTTAGGTCACAATCTGACCATAGAGTAGTGCTGTAAGAATAGTTTGTGATCAGGTTTTGTGCTGACAGTATCTGCAACTGCAGTTGCTTAGGGTTTTGTTGATCTGCTTGCGGTAGTAACATTTATACAACAGGTAGTGCTGACAGTAGTTTAAAGGTCCTATACTTTAAAAAGGGAGTTCCATGTCTTTTTTTATTATCAAGCAGGTCGAGGTGCTATACTGTAAAAGTATAAAACGCTCAATTCACAGAGAAATGCACACAGCCCATGTTCAGAAACGGTGCCTTTAAAGCATGTTCTAATAGAAACCCACATTACAAGTATAACCTAAAACTGAGCATAATATGTGACCTTTAAGGTGGATGTCTGACATTTTGGTTAGTAAGAGGACCCCACTTCTTTTTTTTTTTTTTTTTTTTTTTTAAAGCTCGTGTTTTCCTTTTAGAGAATAAGTACCCTTTTCGATAACCCTTCCTTTTATACCCCCTAATTACCTATTATTTACCTGTTAATTGCATGGTAATAATATTACATTATTAGGTAACTGCCACTGGTAATAATTAGGTAACTATAGAGAAACTACAGCTGAATTACAAGGTAAAACCTTAAGTATTACTCGTCAATTCAACATAGTACCACGTTGTTCTGACCAGTTTAGGATGGTATAAACTCAGATAAAATTGTGCACTTCCTTACAAAAAAGGCAACTAATCCTTAGAAATACCCCCTCAATTACCTAGCAATAAAAAGGTACCAATTTAGTTATCCAGGGTTTATTTTGTAACAGCCTGAGTTGTATTGTGAACTTTAATTTAGATAGTACTTTCCAATTAATTACTTAGTTTTTGATAAAGTTATTGTTCATTGCTATATGAGCTTAATTTAGAAAATATGAAACATTACATCAGTACTCACCTGGTAACACTCATTGTGTGGACAGTTTATGTCTTGGGTAGTCACGATAGAACATCTTCCTAAGTACTGGGTATGTTCCTGTAGATGTGTTCACAATTTACTCAGTACGTAAGCGGAAACTGGACTGTAATAGGAAGTCTTGTTTGTTTCCAGGTTGTTACCAGGATATTACCATACAAATTATAATAGATTACTCCCTTGGTTTGTTCAGGCAATACCAACTTGTACCATATAGGTTCCACAACGTAACTATAAAAACATGAACACTTAGCCATAAAATAAGATGAAACTGGACTTTAAAAGGAAGCCTTGTTTGTTTCCAGGTTATTACCATATAACTTGTAATGTAACCTCCCTTTCCAATCCTGAGGAGCACCTGTACACCCTGTACAACTGAGACAAGAGCTTGAAAAACAGCACCCTCCTCAGCCTTTACCTCCACAGCTAAATCTGTTGCCTCAGCAGCACCCACCTCAGAACCCACCAGCATGCCAGGGACCACTTGCATTATCAACCCCAGAGAGAGATGTGGAAAAGATATCAAAGCAATGTACTAAACTGAAAAAAGAAAAGGTGACAATGACACATGGTCAGACTTAAAATGCAAATTCCAAAGTCAAAAAGAAAATCTGAAAAAATAAGGAAGAGTTAAGAGATGCTGAACTGAAAAAATAAATTTGTGAGAACTACAAGCCAAGGGGGGCCAAGAAATGTGCAGCAGTGAAAAAAGAGCAGGTGACTGAATTCCTGTGTAGAGATGAGAACAACAAACCTCTACCTGGAAAGAAAAACACCATAATGGGAAAAAAAAAAAAAAGTTTAAAGACAAGTCCTTCTCAAACCTCTGAAATACAGTACAATACAGAAGCAGAAAGGGAAGTCTTACCGTCTTATACATGGGTATCAGTCACTTGACTTTTATGTTGTCGCCGCCATCTTTTGGACCATTGCACTGCCTGTCCTCAGTGAAAGTAAACAATGTCTCACCGGAAAATAGCGCACCTCACCGCCGACGAAAAGCAATGGTATTTACAACAAAATAGATACTTTCCATATCTACTCTCAAGTAATGATACTGCTGAGAAGTTGCCAAATTTGACGTTTCCTGATATTTACATCTACCTTATCCACAGTCCCTCAAGGCATTTAAAGGTACAGAAGCTTACCGCTACTTCACTTTAGGATGGATAAATGATCCTGAAGTTTATCATCTGGTGATAAAAAAACAGTTCTTGATCACAGGAAGGGTAAGTGGCTGTTTGATAATTAATTGATATTAGCATTACAGCATACAGCGTGTTGTCTGTTCAATGAACTAGCTACCATTATCGTTAGCTAACGTTAAAGGAGAATTCCGGTCAATTTCAACACGTAGCTAGGTTGTTTGTGGTCACGGAGTGAGTCAGTAGCGAGAAAAACGAAAATAATCTGTTTCCTACACCGAGTTATGCTCCTGCTACAGTTCGCACACAGGCGGCTGAAACGGGGCAGGTTTTAAACGTGATTTAAGCATGATCTTAACATGTTCGAGATGTCATTACAAGTGCCTGGCCATGTCAACTGATTCCTTCCGAGTGAACACAGTGAATATGACTGCAGTAGATGTGAAAGAAATGCATAAAAGTTATGCTAATTCAGTTGTTGTGCTCCGTCAGGTCAGCGGTAGTTGGTGGTCTAGTTACCCCAGAATAGGTGACTGGGTGCTGGGTATAGAGCACTGCGAGCCGCTGGTCATTTCGGTGGACATAACCCCAGCAATTAGTGACCATCGCTTTTTGGTGGAAAAAATACGTTTTGGAATATTGGATTGTATTGTATTGAGTTCGACTTGTGTGGACTTCACAGGAACTAAACAGAGGTACAGTGAGGCAAAAAAGTATTTAGTCAGCCACCAATTGTGAAAGTTCTCCCACTTAAAAAGGGAGAAATGGGAGAGGCCTGTAATTTTCATCATAGGTACACTTCAACTATGAGAGACAAAATGAGAAAAAAAAAATCTAGAAAATCACATTGTGGGATTTTTAATGAATTTCTTGGTAAATTCTTTGGTAAAATAAGTATTTGGTCACCTACAAACAAGCAAGATTTCTGGCTCTCACAGACCTGTAACTTCTTCTTTAAGAGGCTCCTCTGTCCTCCACTCGTTACCTGTATTAATGGTACCTGTTTGAACTTGTTATCAGTATAAAAGACACCTGTCCACAACCTCAGTCACACTCCAAACTCCACTATGGCCAAGACCAAAGAGCTGTCAAAGGGCACCAGAAACAAAATTATAGACCTGCACCAGGCTGGGAAGACTGAATCTGCAATAGGTAAGCAGCTTGGTGTGAAGAAATCAACTGTGGGAGCAATTATAAGAAAATGGAAGACATACAAGACCACTGATAATCTCCCTCGATCCGGTGCTCCACGCAAGATCTCACCCTGTGGGGTCAAAATGATCACAAGAACGGTGAGCAAAAATCCCAGAACCACACAGGGGGGCCTAGTGAATGACCTGCAGAGAGCTGGGACCAAAGTAACAAAGGCTACCATCAGTAACACACTACGTCGCCAGGGACTCAGTGCCAGACGTGTCCCCCTGCTTAAGCCAGTACATGTCTAGGCCCGTCTGAGGTTTGCTAGAGAGCATTTGGATGATCCAGAAGAGGATTGGGAGAATGTCATATGGTCAGATGAAACCAAAATAGAACTTTTTTGTAAAAACTCCACTCGTCATGTTTGGAGGAGAAAGAATGCTGAGTTGTATCCAAAGAACACCATACCTACTGTGAAGCATGGGGGTGGAAACGTTAGCAAAACTTGTATGCATTTCTTTCACATCCACTGCAGTCATATTCAATGTGTTCACTCGGAAGGAATCAGTTCACATGGCCAGGCACTAGTATGACATCTCAAACATGTTAAGATGCAATTTTAAAACCTGCCCATTTCAGCTGCCTGGGTGTGAACTGTAGCAGGAGCATAACTCTGTGTAGGCAATACCGATTTTTGTTGTTTTTCTTGTTACTGACTCACTCCGTGACCACAAACAACATAGCTGTGTTGAAATCGACCAGAATTCTCCTTTTAAATTGCCAATAATGTCGGTAAAGCACACCATATCTTGTAATAGTATGTTACAACGCTTACCAAAAATATAACCAGTTACCAGGACACATCAATAAACGTAGTTTAGCTTACTACTTTTATAACATTACATGTCCTAATCCTTAACTACATGTTTTAGTCTAGCAAGCTAACCTGTTGCCTCTTGCCATTGCTTTTGAAATTTGCAGGTGAAGCATTCACAAAGCCTCATTGTGACCCCAAAGCACCCCTGGATCACAGTACATGAAGATGGGACTATTCTTATGGCTCATTGCACCTGTAAGGCAGGCTTAGGAGAGGTATGCTCTCATGCATCAGCTCAGATGTATTCTGTGTTGGCTGCTGTGGATATCAGGGATGGGCAGGCTTGCACCCAGAAGCCCTATGCATGGGCCCAGCCAAGTTTGGAGTCTGTCTGAGATGTCCAATATGCAGAGATCCGTAACATCAGTTTCTCCCAAAAACGAGAGCCCCATCATGTTTAAGGCCCTAGCTTAACTGATATTAGACCATCAGATGAAAAATGCAGGATGTTTTTTTGAGATGCTTCATCACAGTGAAACACAAGAGTCTAGGCCAAAAAAAGTGCCATTCTTTCTGTAATTGAGGGCCACTCCCACAGGTACACAGTGGTGAAATGTAACTTAGTACATTTACTCAAGTACTGCACTTAGGAACAATTTAGAGATATTTGTACATCGCTTGAGTACTTTAATTCCATGCTTTTTTTTTATACTTTATTACATTTCAGAGGGAAATATTGTACTTTTTACTATACTACAGTAACTTGACAGCATTAGATGCTAGTTACTTTGCAGATTTAAAAAAAAATGAACAAATACTTTTTTTTATTACATTTCTACAAGTTAAATGTATAGTGTGCATGATTTTTTTTTAAAGTAAAAACGTAAGTACTTTGACCTGTCACAACATATCTACTCTGTGGTATTGCTATTTTTACACAAGTCAAATATCTTAGTACATCTTACACCACAGCAGGTACACTCCAAAGGTGATGCAGCTGGACTTGCCACCTCCTCTGTCAACCTTATATTCAAGCGCCTGGCTTGAGATGGACTTGCCAACACTACTGGTTGAGAGTACCAAGGTTTGTCATAGCCTACATCTAACCAGAGCCCGTCTACGGAGAGCCTGTTCACTCCCTTTTTAGCCCCTTTGTACCGAATTTGGTTGCAGTTCCACCAGAGTTCCACTGGGGGTGATCGCAGGCGAGTGCAAAATGAAGCTAGACGGCTAAATTTGTCTCTTTTGCCAGATTGTCGTTGAGAAATTTCAGATTTGATTGTAGTTTTTGCAAGTTCAACATGGATTATAGGTCGAAAGTTGAATTACTTATGTCCTTTCGATTTCTTACAGGTTGAGTCATTGTTGCCCATAACACGCTAGCATTCTGCTAATGAATGCTGATTGGTCAGTGAAGGACTGATTACGACTAGAGATCCCGCTTGATGGCATCCGAGGTGGAACCAGAATGTCAGAGTGAATATTTCGGCATGGTCTTTAAAACATTAGCAAACCTCTTTCTAGCACGTATTGACAGGGAGAGCCTTACCTGTCAGTTTTGTTGAATGCCCAAAAGGCTTTTTAGAACAAAAAATCTAAAAGCCAAAATCTAATACCCAGCAGTGTGCATTTTCTTAGCCTCCCCTTTCGAATGCAACATTCAAATTACTAGACAAAAAATGATATCCTGAGAAAAATTTTGAGGGGTATGGCACCATAGACCTCCATTCATTCTGCACTTGCCTGTGAGCGCCCTTATATGGAACCACAGCTAGGGTATGGTTTGATCAGAGGGCAGGAAGAGTCAAAGCATCAGTATTCTTTGAGGCAGCCAAAGCAAACAGACCAGTATCCTTGATCAAAAGAAGTTTTCACAGAGTTCAATGCAGGTACACTATCTAGAGCTGCTTTTTGCTCTTGAGAGAAGTCTCTTGTTTTGAATCTACAGAAATGCATATTAAACTCATTTGCTTTATCCCTCTCATTTATCACATTAATACACCTCTTAGTTGGTACCATGTTTGTCATGGGTTTTACAGAGTCCCAATGTTTCTTATTGTTCATAGCCAAGCAGTGGGATTCAAAATGTTCCCTCTCCTTACATCTAGCTGTCCTTAATTTGTGATTAAGTTCTTTCTGCATAATTTTCATACTTACAAGGTCCCCTCTCTTGAATGCTATTTTCTTCTGTACAATGCACTCTTTGATTTCCTTGGAAATGTAAGATTTGTTATTTGGGTATTTAGTGAATCATTTTTTGGGTATCACGTCATCTTTCCAACAGTTAATGTAATCAGTGATAGTATTTGTGGCCTCCTCTAACTCCTGGCTATAATAGTGTTCCCAGTTGGTACAGGAGAAACAGCCTTTCAATGCCATCATTATCTCATATATACAGTTTTAACCTGTGGTTTGCTGTTTTTAAGCAGGGACTTGTACATGGGGATTAAGTGGACGGCGTTGTGATGAGAAGATCCTAGAGGGGGTTTAACCTTAGCAGTGTACGCATTCTTTACATTACCATAGCATTCGTCAAGAATATTTTTACCTCTGGTATTACAATCCACATATTTCTTAAACCCTGGTAAAGCAGGCTCAAGTTTACAATGATTAAAATCACCTAAAATAAAGCAGGGGGCTTCAGGAGTGTGTTTCTTTTTTTTCTTCTTTTTATTGCCTGTGAACACAGTCTGCTATAGCAGTAGCTGCATTTGCAGCATTTCCACTGGGCGGGATGTAAACAGTGCATAATATGATGTTGCCGAATTCGCGTGGGAGATAAAAGGGTCTTAGGCTTAAACATGTCAGCTCAATGTCGGGGTTGCAGACCGACTCTCGACGTGAACTGTGAACACCACTTGTTGTTGACATAAACTCAGGTACCGCCACCTTTGCTCTTGCCAGAATCCTCGGTCCTGTCAGAATGCACCAGGGAAAAGCCGTCCAAAGAGACGAGCGAGTCAGGCATGTCCTCCAGCAGGCATGATTCACAGTATTCGTGTAGCAATCTGGTGTTGACTTTGAGCTCCTCAACTTTGCTCTTCAGCAAGCAGACATTGCAGAGAATCATGGAGGGCAGCGGTGGTCTGTGTGCTCTTCTCCGAAGTCTCCATCGTACTCCGGCGCGTTTCCCCCTCTTCCGTGTCCGTCCACTGCAACCTGCCGTCAGACTTTTGGCAAGCAGGGTAGCTGAGGGGCAGGCGTGTGACTGGGCCGCAGGAGCTGGTCCCGGGTGTAGCTCAGGAGCGCGGTCGGCATAGTGCCCCGGCCCGTTGGCGTGGAGTAGCATACAAGCCAATCAATTGGGATCAAAAGCAGTCCTCTCAGTAAAAGCAGCATTGTGTTGCACTTGGGCACCGTGTTGGGACAAAAACACCAAAAGTTCATAAGAAGCCACATCCAACAACACAAAACGAACAATAACAATGAGGCAACAGCACGAGGTAGCCCGAGTCGCAGCAGAGCAGCTGCGACTATGTTACCTAATATCGATATATTTTCAACCTTATACTGATATTTCCAAACGAGATATCGGATTAGACAATACAGTTTGTCGATATAGTTTAAGGTTACGTTATACGACCCATTTTCTCTCCAACCCATGCCTGAGTTTGCCTCTCTTCTCACTCTCACGCAACCCTGCCCCCACTTATACACAAGCTCTCCTGCAACAGCAATGGTCCACACTGATGACATTTGTCTACATTTTTAATAGTTACTTCCACAGCTGTATATTTTCTTAAGCATGATAGGAAAACCTGTATTTGTACCAATGTTTCCACTGGTAACTTTGTGTTGTGGCGACTGCCATGGTGAAAAACAAGGCGAAAACACGGATGAATAATAGCGTGTGAATCAGTGCCCGCTGGACCTGGGCGAGAGATGTGACCCATGGCCAGATTATCATAGTTTATAAAAATGCAATCACAAGACGTTTGTAACGACAATGTCCTGTCAATGCGCATTCAATCCGCGCTGGACTCGTTCATATGAGTCAGCCATCCCTCTGTGAGTAGAGAATCCAGTCCGCAGTGTAGTTCAGACCCTTCACTGATAAAGCAGAGAATTGTACAGTAACAATCGACTTTATAGTCAAAGAAAGTCTCTCTCTCTCTCTCTCTCTCTCTCTCTCTCTCTCTCTCTCTCTCTCTCTCTCTCTCTCTCTCTCTCTCTCTCTCTCTCTCTCTCTCTCTCTCTCTCTCTCTCTCTCTCTCTCTCTCTCTCTCTCTCTCTTTCTCTCTCTCTCTCTCTCTCTCTCTCTCTCTCTCTCTCTCTCTCTCTCCTAACAGGGAAGGAAACCCTGTCTTTGCATTTTATTTTGATGGCAGTAGGTTTTAATAAAAGTACTTGTGACATCTCACATGTGGCTTTGACTTACAGCTAAACATTTAGCCCACTAAATGTGGGCTAAAATACTGAGCTACACATCGGCATTTAGCTGAAACAGAACGAGATGTGATTTTTGGTCCATTTCGCCCAGCCCTACTTGAGTCTACATATAGCAATGAGATCGGTGGCATGATCCGAGGTAGCAATCCCATTCAAATTACAACTTTTTTTTGCTGATATTAGAACGTAATACATATGGGAGTATGACTGAAAATATTCCACACGACCAGGTTTTAGTTCTCTCCAAATATCCCTCAAATTCAACTCTTTAATAAAATGATGAAACTTCCCTACTCTAAGTGTGAGATTTATCTATGCCTTTCAACCAATCCTTTTATGGATGCAGTAGGCAATTTAACTGCCTGTCAGAATGTAGGGAAGGGTAGGACCCAAATGCAGGTTCAAAATAGAGATTTAATTAAATGAGAAAAAACACTAAGGCAACCCACGACACGAAACACAGAAAAACACATATTATACACACATAAAACAGGCCTGGAGACAGGGAGGCCGAATTCCCTTGCTGTAGCCTGCCAACGGACCTCCATAAGGTGCCTAGCGAAGGCAGGATCATCCTTATGAAGACCGTAAAAAAAATCCATCAAAGATTTTCCCACAGAATCCATGGGGTGAAAAATCGGCACAAACCTGACAACCGCTGGGTCCATCTTTGGTGGGATTCTACTGTCAGAATGTAGGGAAGGGTAGGATCCAAATGCAGTTCAAAATAGAGATTTAATTAAATGAGAAAAAACACTAAGGCAACCCACGACACAAAACACAGAAAAACACACTAACAGAAAAACAAGAATCCCACAACAGACAAGGGGAAACAGAGAGACTAAATACACAGGGTAATGAACACTAACAAGGGACAGGTGATACAAACAGGTGGAACACATCAGGGCGGGGCAAAACAATCAAACAAGGCGGGAAACCAACAAAGACAGGAAGAAGCTAGACAAGACAAGGGAGACCAGACAGACTACAAAATAAAACAGGAAACAGAACATAGTACCAAAACCCTGACACTGCCCTGCTATGATGCAATTGCCAGTAAGTGTTGAGAGAGTATAAAACAGATCCCTGAAGAACTTTTGGTCATCATTATTGGGAGCGTATTTATTAACGTGTCTACTCTGGATCATTGACTCTTTCTCGAAATTTTCAGGTTATAGGGTAAATTGTTCCAAGTCAGAAGCTTTCCTTTAACAGCTCAGTGCCCCGTAACAGCCTTCCAATCAGGTGCATTTCAGTGGCCACAGCAAGGTGTTGTGTATCTGATTAAATTATTCCCTCCCCAGTTAAAAGACCTAGTTAATTTAGATCCATTATTTAATAAAATCTCTTGTGATGTTAATAGATGGGGCGACTCTCAATCTATAGCCAGGGAAGGTCAAATGTTATAAAAATGGTTTGTGTTCCTATGCTGAATTAACGCATCCTATCTCTTCCTCTGGAAGTTCCCCTGTCATATTTTAAATGGTTTGACAGGATAACAAAGACATTTATATGGAATGGTAAAATAACCTGGCTACATTTTAATAAATTACAAAGACCGATTGATAGAGCAGGTTTGGGTCTACCAAAGATGTTGTATTAAATATTAAAACTATGTCAATGTGAAGGTGCGCCTCATTCAGTTCAAAATAATGCATTGTTTCTATTGGACTCCCTCCAGATTGTTTGTTTGAAATTGGTCTGAAAGAGACACCAAATTGTTGGAAATGTAAGACAGAGTATGGCCAATTACTTCATGACTTACGGTCCTTTGATAAGGTCCAGGAATTTTGGGATACATGTTAACCTATGTCGGATTGCAGGTACCCAGGTTCCATTCAGCCTAAGATTATTTGTTCTGGGAGATGATCAATCCTAAGAAAGATTGATAAGCACATAAGAAGCTGGGTCTATACTAGTTTAATAATAGTCAGACAGATTATTTTTGAATGGATGGAAGAATGAAGGGGTGCCGTTAATCAGCAGTGGGCTTGTGAGATGACTAGGGTGGCAGTGTTTGAAAAAATTTCATATAAACAGTTTGCCAGATTGGATGTATATACTAGAAAATGGGGAAAGTACCTGAACTTTCTGGAGGGCTCCTAAGAAGCTTTGTGCTGGGGTGAGACGTGTATGATGGACTTATGGTGTTGTCATTTATACAGGAACATGTTTATTTGGTGTATTGTCCATGTTGTTACTATTTCGTTGAATCATCTGGAATATTGTAGTTACTGTGTCATCTTTTCTTGATTTTTGTCTGAGCGGATGATGATGGAAGGGGGGGGGGGGGGGGGGGGATTTGTTCATGTTGGGAGTTGTATGTTTTTATTTATTTATTATTTTTATTGTTAATCACAAGAAAAAATTTAATTTTTGGCAGTAGAGACATTGGAATGTCTAAAAAATATAAGGATTCTGTCAATATTTTTGCCATGCTTGTATGATGAAAACTCGTAAAGCTGTTAATGTGAATACATGAAATATTTATTTTTATTCTGCTGAGCTACAGCATCGGAGCTCTCGACTCCAGAGGATTAACTAGAGTACAATTTCTCATGTTCTCTTTTGTGATAATTCAGTATTTTAGCCATGCTAGCAGTATGGCTTTAGGGATATTGGTAAGTCTATCAGTACACACTTTGATTCAGACTGAAATGTCTAAACAAGTATGGGATGAATTACCATGAAATTTGGTTCTGACATTATTGTTCTCCCCATGATGAACTGAAATAAATTTGGTGATCCTCTGACATTCCATCTGACACTCTAATCAGGTCAAATTAGATTTTTTCCAATTTTTTGGTTTTTGACCAAATAACTACAAAACTGATGTACTTTAGTGCTAATAATAAACAATTGTTAGCATGGTAACAAACAAATCTAAAATAATTAAAAATGACCTGCTAAACTGTCACTGTGAGCACTGTACCGAATTACAGCATCATATAACCTTTTGTATGGCCATAGACCCCTTTCAGACCACAGATGTTCGACCTGCATTGGACCCTTTAATATTATGAAGTTGGCACCCTGTTGCTCACTGTTAGCAGAGACTTCAGTCTGCACTACAAGTCATACACTTTACTGATAAACCACAAAATTACACTGAATTACATCACACAATAACCACATAAAAGGGTTTCAGTTTCAACTTCCTGTCTGTCCATATACATGCTTCCTCCCACATTCAAGGAGGCCTGGTCAGGGTCATAAAGGAAGGGTAGACTAATGCGTGTTGACCCATTCAGATAGCCCCGTGACGTGGGGTTATAGTCTTGTTACTTAACGCTTGATTTCTGTTTTGTATATCAACTTTGTCGACACGCAAAAAGGATCATTTCACACCTGAAATTGCCTGTAGGTATGTGTTGGGATAGGCTCCAGCACCCCTTAACTTTCAGTAGTTCAGGGAGTAGGTGGCTAGAAAAATAAGTCTTAGTTTTAGGAAGATTTAGGGTTGTTCAGACACTAAAAACTTCTGGATAGAGCAAAGGTGTTGCAGCTCTCAACAAAAAAAGCTGTCCTCATTGCAGAGTAGCCAGGTTTGTACATTGTGAGCGTTCTGAGCAGAACTAGGACATTCATGGAATTGTTGGTGACTGACATGCTAGGAAGCCAGCAGAATACTACATATAAATGGACACTACTGGAGTTGTTGGGTAATATTGGGCAAATTTATTAGTGTAAACCGTAGTGCTTAATGTTAAGGGGAAACCTTATAAGGCTAGAAATGAGAAAGACAATCTGGAGACAGCCATGTTGAAACAAACCAGCAGATAAGGTATTTCACAGGGGGCTGTGAAATGTTTGAGAGTTGGCTGGACAAATAGTCAGAAGTTAAAGCAGACAGTAAAGCCTTCTGTAGGCTTCATTCTTCTGCTGTCTAGTCACTTACTTAGATACGCCAGATCCACCAAGGATATAACTTTTTCTCATCAAGCAAATAAAAGGGATTCCCACTGGCTTGCTCAGAGCTCCCATCAAGTAAATGCCATACAGTACAGACAGGTGAGAAATGCGATTAATCATATGCTTTAACGTCACCAGATCTTAGCTCAGGATGATACAAGTCTGCATTATACCCACACTTTTTCCATTCACATGGACTATAGCATGTACATATTAGGAGAGCTGGATATGTTATAACAATATAGCTGAAAAACGATTAAAAAATATACACATTCCTGTGCCCAAAAGAATGGGTGCTGAATAAGAGAAATAACACTGAAAGAAATAGATCAACACACCAAGTAGCTCTCAAATTTTAATCGAGTACCAAGCTCTTCCTCAGACTTTTTTTCTATCAAGAACAATATGGCTGCCCTTTCATTTGTACATAACTTGCTCCCCCAGCAGAAAAGCCCGTGCAGGCACCCAGTCAACCATTAGAAGTTTGATCAAAAGTTCACATTATACCTGTCACCCAACTGACACTGTTTGCATTACTACATACAAATATTGCTGGAATCACCATACCTTACTACTCTCCAATGTCTATCAATGATACATTATCATTAACCCACTTCAAAATACAATAAAAGAAAACTTCAGATCTTGTCTCATTATCAGATTTAGACCTTTTTCTCTCTGTGTCAACAACAATTGTGTTGATTACTGTCTGCTCCTCAATGTCAAATCTACGTAGGCTAAACGTTGGCATGTGTGCCAAACCTGTGATAGAGGCCCTGAGCCTCTGCCTCTTTAGCTGCAGACTGTTGTATGTCCAGGTGCTGGAATCCTTTCCCGTGAAATACAGTCACACTTCACACTGTTTAGTTGTCAGCATTTTAACCGTGTTTAAGCCAGCTAATGTTGCTAGCTAACGGTAGGCTAACGTTACCTGCTGTGTAATGTTAGCTGGCATCAAGCCTTTGGCCATTTAAAAATTGCATCGCGATTCATTTTTTTTATCTCAACCAATTGTAATCTTTACACATTTAAATCCATTTTAACCGTTTCACGATGCATCGTTACATCCCTATCATGTGATCTCAACACTTCTTTTTAGCTTTGGTGACACACTGCCTACTCTGCCTTCCCTGACCGCACATGACTGGTTGAACCATATTTTTTTGGTAATACGCCTGGACTAATCAGTCCCTCCAGGATTTCGCGATGTCTCAATCGCAACAATTCACGCAACTTTAACCAATCACCGTGAATTTTGTGTGATTCGCAATTTTGACCAATCACCGCAACTTTTCCACAAATTTGACCAATAACTGGAGTTTCCCGTGACTTCAACCAATCCCGTCAGTCCCATGTTCCAGACTTTGTATCAGTATGTGACTCTGAGAGCCACTGACCAAGCGGGAGTGAGAACGTGTTGATGTAACAGTTACGTCGCCAAATTCATTTCCTTGTTTCTGATATGAAGACGAGACGTGTGTCACTCGAACATCTCACATTTACCAACAAAACGTACAGCGAAAGACCGTGCAAAACATTTCAGACCATCCTGCCAACCTGTATACATTTTAACATCAATGTAGCTGTAACGATTTTTCACTCTAAAGTTGCTGAAAGCTGGTGCTGTTTTAATCATGTCAGCTCTCTGCAGCGGGCGGGGCTGCTGCTCAGTTCCCCCTGCGACTGACGCGCACACACACAAACACACATGGTGGATTCATTCAATAAATTATTTTTTGTCTTAAATTCACCAGCCATTTTCATATTATACCAACATTTGCAGCATCTTGAGCGTTTTTGGTAAGGTTACTAGGGAAACTCAGCCCAGAGTAGTTTTATTCTAGTTTCCTTTTTATTTTTAAAGAACTTTATTTTGCAACTTTCACTGTCTCTCGCAACTTCATTGCAACAAAAATACAAAAGACATCGCAACTTTTATCGCAATTTTTTACAAAAGCTCCCGTGAAATCGGGCATTTTGGGCCGCAACAATCTCAAAAAAAGGCCGCAAAATCCTGGAGGGACTGACTATATATATATATATATATATGTATATGTATATATATATATATGTATATGTATATATATATATATATATATATATATATATATATATATATATATATATATATATATATATGTATATATATATATATATATGTATATATATATATATATATGTATATATATATATATATATATATATATATATATATATATATATATATATACATATATATATATATATATACATATATGTATATATATATATATATATGTATATATATATATATATATATATATATATATATATATATATATATATATATATATATATATATATATATATATGTATATACCTTAGCATGATGTTATTATTTCCTACTGGTTGTTGATTGTTGTAATTGATTGTTTTTGCTTTAGTGAGAGTTACAGTGAACCAACTTTCTCCCTCTTTAGTTCTTTTACAGATTATATATGGGCACAGGTGTGAGGTCCACATCATTCCTTACTGTTATTTTGATCCAATAATGTATCCCCATTTCAGTGTAGATCACTCCAGAAAAAGGGCATTAACTAAATGTCTCAATGTCAAGTTAAACACAATAACCAGTCTCACATCAGTCTCTCCTCTCTTTGTCTGCCAAACACACACATATCCTAAATCAGCCATTCTCTCACCTTTTTTGTAGATGTTATATCTCCTACACACTTCAATCCTTACTTCAGGCGGCTGACGTTTGATGTGTCTTCCATGGAAAAGAATGCCTCCAACCTGGTGAAGGCGGAGCTCAGAATCTTCCGTCTTCAAAACCATGGGGCCCGAGTGTCTGAGCAGCGCATCGAACTCTACCAGGTACACACACTTTCCTCTGGGCTGACATCAGGAGCTGGCTAACAAGCTGACTTTATTTTTACTTTAAAGTGGAAATCCTTAAAATGTGTGTCCTGGTTCATTTGGCGACACCCTAATTTACTAGAGGTAACAGCTAATTTGGTTAATACCACAGGTCGCAGAATACTTCGACCAAAAACAAATTATTGTTGTCAGGCAATAATTGGCCTTTTTACATCATTTTGTGAGCAACCATGGTCTGATTTTATGCATCCCACGGCATGAGTCGTTGAACAGCGAAAGTGAAAGTAGATGGTTACCTCAATGAGACGTTGGAGGTGTGCAGCCTGTCGCCTGCAGCTGCTCATCTAACCGCTTACTGTGGCTGCTCTTTCTTGTTCCATAAGTCCCTGCAATATTTCAAACTGATCAGCTGTCAAAAATTACCCTTGTCTTGTTTTGTATGCATTTTGATCAATGATAGTGGTCTGTGTCAAGCTCACTGACAAACACATTGCATTTCCTGTGACTACTACTATAATAAAAGTCAACTCGTTTCGCCATTCACAGTAAATGCTTTTAATGTGAAGCTGCACCAGTACGACATGTTTGATTTGCATTAGCAGTAACTTAATACAGCATTTTTTGACGCCACACACATTCAGTTTGTAATTCGGAAAATATGTAAACATTGCAATACTTTCGTCAGCGGGCCATATGCTCAATCACTAGTGTGTTACTTCATTCAGCAATAGATAGTGACCTTAACAGACATTTATTTAAATGAAAATCTTCAAGATTGACACTATGAAAGTCATAATTATATTAAGATTCCCATATTGTTCCATGTCCAACTGAAAGAGACGGACGGTATAACAGAGCATTTCAGACAAAGGGTGAATACAGGTATATTCAGACAGACAGTAAGAGAAAAATAAGTGTTTTCTAAACATGTTCTAGTATAATTCAAAAATACAAGTATGAACCAAAAAATAGCACATAATGGGACCTTTTAAAGATGACATTTGCACATTGTTAATATTCAATTGTTATATTGAATTTTTCATTTTAAAGCATACATATGGCAATACTCTAATGCATAGGTCTTCAATGTTTTTTAAGCCAAGGACCCCTTAACTGAAAGAGAGACGGATCAGGGACCCCCTACCACATACAGTGAGGAAAATAAGTATTTGAACACCCTGCTATTTTGCAGGTTCTCCCACTTGGAAATCATGGAGGGGTCTGAAATTGTCATCGTAGGTGCATGTCCACTGTGAGAGACATAATCTAAAAACAAAAATCCAGAAATCACAATGTATGATTTTTTAACTATTTATTTGTATGATACAGCTGCAAATAAGTATTTGAACACCTGAGAAAATCAATGTTAATATTTGGTACAGTAGCCTTTGTTTGCAATTACAGAGGTCAAACGTTTCCTGTAGTTTTTCACCAGGTTTGCACACACTGCAGGAGGGAGTTTGGCCCACTCCTCCACACAGATCTTCTCTAGATCAGTCAGGTTTCTGGGCTGTCGCTGAGAAACACGGAGTTTGAGCTCCCTCCAAAGATTCTCTATTGGGTTTAGGTCTGGAGACTGGCTAGGCCACGCCAGAACCTTGATATGCTTCTTACAGAGCCACTCCTTGGTTATCCTGGCTGTGTGCTTCGGGTCATTGTCATGTTGGAAGACCCAGCCTCGACCCATCTTCAATGCTCTAACTGAGGGAAGGAGGTTGTTCCCCAAAATCTCACAATACATGGCCCCGGTCATCCTCTCCTTAATACAGTGCAGTCGCCCTGTCCCATGTGCAGAAAAACACCCCCAAAGCATGATGCTACCACCCCCATGCTTCACAGTAGGGATGGTGTTCTTGGGGTGGTACTCATCATTCTTCTTCCTCCAAACACGGTTAGTGGAATTATGACCAAAAAGTTCTATTTTGGTCTCATCTGACCACATGACTTTCTCCCATGACTCCTCTGGATCATCCAAATGGTCATTGGCAAATTTAAGACGGGCCTTGACATGTGCTGGTTTAAGCAGGGGAACCTTCCGTGCCATGCATGATTTCAAACCATGACGTCTTAGTGTATTACCAACAGTAACCTTGGAAACGGTGGTCCCAGCTCTTTTCAGGTCATTGACCAGCTCCTCCCGTGTAGTCCTGGGTTGATTTCTCACCTTTCTTAGGATCATTGAGACCCCACGAGGTGAGATCTTGCATGTAGCCCCAGTCCGAGGGAGATTGACAGTCATGTTTAGCTTCTTCCATTTTCTAATGATTGCTCCAACAGTGGACCTTTTTTCACCAAGCTGCTTGGCAATTTCCCCGTAGCCCTTTCCAGCCTTGTGGAGGTGTACAATTTTGTCTCTAGTGTCTTTGGACAGCTCTTTGGTCTTGACCATGTTAGTAGTTGGATTCTTACTGATTGTATGGGGTGGACAGGTGTCTTTATGCAGCTAACGACCTCAAACAGATACATCTAATTTAGGATAATAAATGGAGTGGAGGTGGACATTTTAAAGGCAGACTAACAGGTCTTTGAGGGTCAGAATTCTAGCTGATAGACAGGTGTTCAAATACTTATTTGCAGCTGTATCATACAAATAAATAGTTAAAAAATCATACATTGTGATTTCTGGATTTTTGTTTTTAGATTATGTCTCTCACAGTGGACATGCACCTACGATGACAATTTCAGACCCCTCCATGATTTCCAAGTGGGAGAACCTGCAAAATAGCAGGGTGTTCAAATACTTATTTTCCTCACTGTATATTGTATAAAATTGAGTTGCATATTAATCTGGTCCTACAATAACTTTTAGGGCAACCTAAAGCATTTTTAGATACCTTTTTTTGCATAGCATACTAAGCTATTCAAATAGCCTAATAATTGTTGGCATGATTTTATAAATCATGTTTTAATGTTAAACACATGTGGAACAGTCAGTCCTTTGGGATGAACTGTATCTTTGGATGGCTACCTTAGTGACTACATTACCTATTGGCCAGTAAGCCTATCATCAGTGGGGATTTATATTTGCTAATAATATGTTGGAATCATGTTAAGACTTTTTTAATTTTTAATTAAAAATTAACAATTATTTGGAGACCCCCTGGAGTGACTCTGAGAACCTGTTGAAGATCCCTGCTGTTGAAGATCCCTGCTCTAATGTGATGAAAGTCCAGTCGACTAGTCGCTGACATTATTTTCAGTCATTAGCCTAATGAAATCACAAGAGGTTGCAAGGAGCTTTGTATTTTCTCCTCCTGTGATTTGACCTCCTGTGATTTTAACAGTATTTTATCAACCTTTATATCAACCCTTGTATTGGTTTTCTTAAGAAGTCTTTCTAGCATTTTGCAACCTGTCCAGTTCATCAGCAAGTGCTTTTCCAGTGATCTTAATTATCGTTACCCATTTTTCAGTTTGTGCTTCAACACCACTACTCACACTACTGGGTTTCCCAGCAGTAACTTTATGCACACCAGGCCCGGTAATTATGTCCGACGCTGCATGTAATGTAATTGTAGTGTGACTCATACCTCCTATGTTGGGCTTTGTGTCAGAGACAGACTGGGACCAAAAATCGGCCCTGGCATTCTGGCCCAGACCGGCCCACCACATAAGATCACAAATACCACCCATCCTTGCGCTCCCCTGAATATGTATAGCAACTCCTACTCCTGAAATCTACTAACGCCATGTAATGAGTAAGCAAAAATCAGTGAGAGTTGACACATTAAATACTTCAAAAAAGTGACATTTATTAATACAATAAAACAGTATACTCCTCATTAGTGTTGGGCAAGTTTCTTGCAAAATACTTTATTTTTGGGGCATTTCTAGACCTTTATTGACAGGACAGCTAAAGAAATGAAAGGGGCAAAGGGCCGCAGGTTGGAGTCGAACCCTGCCCGCTGCCTCAAGGAGTAAACCTCTACATATGGGCGCCCGCTCTACCAACTGAGCTATCCGGGCATCCCCAAAATACGTTATTGATTACTAGTTACGGTCATTTGAGAGTGATTAGTTATAATATTACTGTCTCTGAATTGTAATGCTTTACATTACTTTTGCGTTACTTTTGCCAAAATAAAAGCAGAAGTATGTCTTGGCAGGTAGCTTGTGAATTTCACCACGGGATCAACAAAGTCTCATCTTTATCCACTATATACATCATAATGTATTCATATTATTTTGTTTTATTAATCTGAATCTGCAAAGTAACTAAAGCTATAAAATAAATAGTTAAGTAAATCATACAATAGCCTACTTGACTCTGAATTGTGGTGGACTAGAAGTAGGAGAAAATGAAAATACTCCACCTTACAATTGAATCGAAGTAGCCTACTGTATAATTACTTTTCACCGCTGATAAAATGTAATGATATTACATGTAACAGTACTGATTCCTGACATGTTATCTGTCAGTTGCTCGGGCACATTGCTGTCGGCACTGACTGGACACAAGTGTCCCTAGCTTGCCGTCTCTGGTTCTGGCTCTGACCACGGGAACAGTGACGGGACAGCTTGCTTCAATGCAGCGTACACAACTCCGGAAAATAATGTCCATGTTGCAAATGTATCTGTCTCTGCAGTCATTTCAACCAACAAATCCAGCAACAGGAAATAATACTCGCAGACTCTTTTATTATTTTTTTTTTTATTTTATTTTTTTTTTTTTCTGTGCCGAAATGTTTTGCAGTGTGAATTCTTAAAAAAGAATGTGAAGGAAGGTCTGCAAGAAGACTATCATGCATGTATATGTGGCAGTGTGTGGTGATTGCACAATTTAAAATTTCACAATTTTACATTACTCAGTCACAGCAGTAAAGAGGCATAGCGCAAACCCAACCCCACATATTTGCATCTTTATTCACAAATACCGATTAGTTTTGGTATTGCAGGAGGACCTGACAACAGCCATGCTAAACCAGATAAATAGCTATGCAGGTTTAAGCATAATTTATTTGGAGACAAACTTTGCATTTTGGAAGATGGCCTGCATTCTGAACCGGGATGTCTGCGGTCCACACACACACACACACACACACACACACACACACACACACACACACTGACCATAGTCAGCGTACATGGCTGTGGTGAAGTTAGGATGACAACTAACGTTATAGCTTAGTAATTGTAATTAAACCTTTGAGTAACAAGGGCCTTCTGAAGTTCACCCCTTTGGTCTAGACCGACATGTGTCCACAACTATGAGATGTATACCAATTAAATGTTGTACAGACATAAATGGTTCATAAAAAATTAATCCTATTGATTTTGGTAATCCCCTGACTTTACATCTAGCGCCACCAGCAGGTCAAAGTTGTCACTTATCCTGCATAATATCTCAAAATCTACTAGATCAATTGGTGGAAATTGTTGTACAGATATTCACATCTTGTCTCCTACTAATCGATATATGTTTATTTTAACTTTGACCACAATCTTTCTTTAACCCTTGTGTTGTCTTCTGGTCGACCATGCACTTTTTTTTTACCCATTTTCTGACATTTTTGTCACTTTTTTTCCTCACTTTTTTCAATGTTTTTGTCACATTTTTCCATGTTTTCGATGCTATTTTTCACAAACACCAACTTTTCATGGAATTCATGGTCAATAAATCTCATTTATAGGAGATTATACCTCATTTTTAAATGATGAATGATTTTGACTAATATTAGAGGAATGTATGTTGGTGGAGAATTGCTGAAATCGTGTTTATGTCAAAATGCCATACAATTGTAATACCCACAATTCAATGAAAGTAGTAATCGAGTACTTACAATTGTACTTAATTTCTTGAGTAGTTTGGTTAAAAAGAAACCCATATTTCTGATATAGAAGTTTTGAGAACGGGTCAAATTTGACCGGAGGACAACATGAGGGTTAACATAAACAAAGCTGTGCAGTTGCCTAATAACCCTAATCAAGCCTTAATCACAGAACTGGCAGATCAGAAAACACTCATGGGGCATTTTGGAATGCAATCACATGTTATCCATTATGTTCTCAAGGTCGGAGAACTTGTTGGACAAGATTGTGTTGCGTAGAACTTTGGGTATTTCTCTTTAGCCACTGTGACTACTGCAAGCACCTTAGTGGAGTTTTTTGGTGCTTGACTATGTGGCAGCATTCTCAACTGTCAAAACGAATAAAACATAAGAATTTTAAATAAATAGCTCTGAAAACAAAATTTCTGTTTCACAACTTTGAACTTTCATGCCTCTGTTTTGTACATAGATTTTAGGACACAGAGACCTGACGTCCCCAACACAGCGATATATAGACAGCAAGGTGGTACAAATGCGAACGGAGGGAGAGTGGCTGTCCTTTGATGTGACAGAGGCAGTGAGTGAATGGCTGAACCACAGAGGTGAGTGCATATTCCTCCCATCACTGTAGCACGTTGACCATTTATTGCATGTTTCCCCTTGTTGTGACTTTTGTTTCTTCACAGACAGAAACAGTGGATTCAAGATCAGCCTGCACTGCCCATGCTGCACATTTGTACCATCAAATAACTACATTATTCCCAACAAGAGTGAGGAGCTGGAGGCACGGTTTGCAGGTTATTTGATTCAGAATTGTTTTAAAGAATGTACAACGATAAGTCTGGTGTTATTTATTATTGTACTATTGTCAACTAATCCCATGAAAACAACAATACCAACAATGTGTTAGTTCATCTCCTAATATCAATCAATCAGTTTTGTTTCTCACATGAAATCGTATGAGGTACGATTCCAGGGAAATGTTATCCCATCAGCTACATAAACTTGTGCATCATAAAGGAGAATTTGGCCATCGGAAACACAGAAAAAGTGTTACTCTGATGTTTACATTGGAAACTTTTTTTCAAAAATTCAAAAATTTGAATTTATTAAAAGGATAGCCCCTTCAGATGTTGCATCTCATTTTCGAGGGGGTCCTATAAACACATACAAATAGAACAGTGTTACATAACAAACATACACTACAAATACACAGATACAGACAGCTTGCTCAGCCTCTCTCACCCACACCCCCAGCTGTTACACAAAATATAAATTAAATACAATAATAACGTGGATAATAAATCAATTAAAACAATTAAAGAACAATTGAAGCAGTTTGTCTACAGCACAACTAAACAGAAGTCTTAAGTATACACAGTTAGAAACTGTTTGTTTTAAGATGAGAAAATAAAGATGTCCCGAAGCAAATGTATGTAGTAATAGATCTCAGCAACACAGGAAGATTGTTCCAATCAGAAGGAGCTTTATAGTTGAATGATCTGCATTCAACTTCTTTGAGAATTCGAGGGACAAAGAAAAAGGGATATTGCATATGTCTGAGTGGATATCAAGATCTACATGTAACCAAAAACTGTTTCAAGTAGGAAGGACAGTTGAAATCAATACATTTAAAGATGAACTGAACCCAGTGAAATTACCTTCTAGATATAGGCTTTAGCCAGTGATTCATAAATAAAACAATGGTGAGGTTTGTATGGACACCAAAAATCAATCTACACAGTGAATTAAAAATAATTCTTCTTCAATAAGAGTATATTGTTATAAAACTAGTTTTGAAACAAATTAAAGTCATCTGTAAGGACTTCTGGGTTTGTAATACATCAGAGTTTGAAGTGTAAATAACAGTATCATCAGCATAAAGATAAACATGACAGTTAAAGCATTTTTGAGGTAAGTCATTAATAAAAATAGAAAAAAATGAGGGTTCCAAGGTGACAATTACATAGTCAGACTGAAAACCTTGAAAAACAACACACTGGTGTCTATTGTGAAGATGGGCATTAAACCAGAGGAGAGCATTTTGATTTAAACCAATTGAGTACTGCCTATCCAGAAGGAGATAGTGATTGACCATATCAAAAGCATTAGTGAGTTGGCTTTTATCAAAGGATGAGAACACATCATTCGTGAGTTTTAGGAGAGCAGTGGTGGTAGAGAAATTTGGTCTAAAACCTGATAGATGGAGATAAAATATTGAACTGATTGTTGTAATGTGATAATTGATTAACCGCTTGTGTTGACTTCGGGTCACATTTACCCGTTTTAAATTTTTGTTTTATATCAAAAAATATTGGACGTAGAAATAAGTGCTGAAAATGTGTAGAAGAAAATTTTTTAAATTTAAAACGTTGGAAAAAGCAAAAACAAATTGTGGAAAAAAGGCGTCATAAATGTCAGAAAAAATGTGTTTTCAAGGTTGAAACAAAGACAACACAAGGGTTAAAAATAAGTTTCTCAAAGATTTTAGCAATGGTACAGCTAATAGAAATAGGTTGATAATTATTTTACATCAGACGGGTCTCCATTTTTGAAAAGAGGGATAACTCTGGTACATTTTCATATGGAGGGAATTATGCATTTAGACAGAGACATATGAGAAGAGGACACATTATTACATTTGCAGCAAGTTAAAAAAATGGCTTCTAAACCATCTGGACCAGCACTAGTTCTTTCTTTTAACTCACATATAGCACTAAAAACATCAATAGGCAAACATTAGGTACGCTCTGTGCTGTGGGCGTCAACCTAGCTTGACATCGCTGTAACTCTATTCCAACCACATGATTGGTTCAGCATAGCGCTATTCTCATTATCACTGGCTGTTTGTGTTGTCTGTCAAATCGTGAATAGAATACGTTCTATCGACATTGTGTTGACCATCTCTTAAATTTCTATTGAGGAAAATTTATTTCGCGAAGCAGTTCGCTCTACATTACCTAACAGATCCAACAGATTTAGAAGCTCAAGAGGTTGTTCTCCCCAAAGAAATAAAACATGACAGGCACGATATCTATTGTCCTCATCACAATTTTACAGGCTTACACACTGACCGACAATCAAAAACACTGCCTTACAACACTGCCATTTCTGCAACCGCCCCGTCACAAAAATCTGCAAATTTCACACAAGGCTTGAGTCTGCAGTAGCCAAATTTAACAGCTCTAATGTCACCTACCTATCTGTCAAAGAACAATAAATCCACATTAGCTCCCACATTTCGTGTGGTCCCTTTTAACCACAGACAGTCACGCTACCTGCCAACTAAATTATCCACTAACATCAATGGTTATTTTTTCGATCCTACAACTCTGTCTGCAATTGTATTAATACAGAGTGGCTACTCTGCTAGCCAAGCTGTACACACCTCTAACTTAGGGTGACCAGACGTCCCGGTCTGACTTTGGGTTAGACAGTTTTCAGTGGTTATAAGGAGCAATATGAGAGAGAAATTTGGTGATCACTGATTGTTGTTTAGGTACATTAAACCACGTTAAGCTTTTTCACGTTAGGACTTAAATAAAGTACATGAGAACCGTGGAGAGTCAATCTGCAGCCGCTCCACTGTCCTGCTGAAAATGTGAAGCAGACACTCGTCACACGCGCCAATTTTTGTTTTTGACACCTGTGCATAATTTTACAGTAGGCTTTCAGCCAACAAATTGATTCTTGAGCAAATTCACTCCTCTAACAAATATATGGAATGAATGTTTCCATTCGTTCATGCCTTTAGTCTCTTTACTTTGATCAATGTGATCAGATTAAATATTAAAAGTATTCACATACAGTAGTATGCCGCTCATTGATCTCTTTTATGTTTCCAGGTATTGATGACAGCTTCGTCCATGGTGTTGACCTGAAGGCGTTTAAGAATCGGCGACACAGCACTCAGGCTCCACACCTTCTTCTCATGCTGCTGCCTTCATACCGGCTGGAGTCCCATTCCCAGCACACAAACCAACGATCCAAGAGAGCCCTGGACACAGCCTACTGCTCCAAGTACTAACTGGAATTCACACTCTTAGTCTCATTACACACACATCAGTTGAGATTCTCCCCTCTGTGAGTTTTCCTTATACGGTGACCTGAAATCTGCCTCAGGTATCAGGAATCATGGTGAAATCAAAGTATTCTGTGCTGAGAGTAGCGGTTTTTATGTATTGATAAGCAGCCAAATGCTCTCATGTCACATAATTTGCACATAAACTGTATGGACAGATAATCCAGCGACAGTTATTATGAGCTTTACTTCATGGCAACAGTTTGTTTAAATTGTTAGGGTGGTGCTTTTTTTGCATTGAATTGACGTCAGTTGCTTTGTGTGGCACTTCAAATGGTCATATGAATTTGTAACTTGTGAAGCACAATGCACATTGGGTGGCAGCATGAAGATATTTTCGAGAGATGTGTATTTCTATAGAGATGGAGATAGATGATGCGTTAATGGCCCATCAGTGATAACAAAAGGATACAGACACTCTCGGGCGTCGGACTTGGTGGTTATTTCTTGGTGCTAGTGTTAAGGAGCTGGTAACACAGAGGAATTGCATTACTATAGCTTTCCATAGAGAACATTATGCCTATAGACACAGATAGACTGTGCCCTTTTGTTGTGTCAAAACTTTGGTGCTAAAACAATCTCATACGAATTTGCAACTTGTGAAACACACACAAATAAATGCAGAGATATTTGCATCTGTAAATCTGTGTCGTATCTGTGCGTCTAATTTGTGACTTTTGAAACACAATGCACAAATGAATGCAAAGCGATTTGTATCTGTAAATGTGTATTTGTGTCTCTAACTCGTGTTTCAGCATTTGTTAATCAAATCAAAAAAGTGTGGTTGTAAATCAAACACACTTTGTGTGGATTCTTTTGAGACCGTTTTTCCATGTTTATCTGCGCCAATTCAGCTGCGCCAAGCTCATAGGGAGTGGGTCCAAGAGGATTTTTTGTATGTCACAACATGATACGTATGTGTACCAATTTTTGTTACTCTACGTGAAAGTTAAAGGAGGGGGCTTCAACTTTGAAAACTGTTAGGGGGCGCTGGCGAGCCATTTTTTTTGCGCTTAGTCACAAAACCCTTTAAAAAAGTATATTTTCACCAGGCCAAATGCAACCGCCAATTTTGGTGAGTTTTTGAGTATGTTTAGGCCCTCAAAAGGTGATTCATTTATCAAAATAAAAATAAGAATTAAAGGTGCTAGCAGCATTTGACCTCTGCGTGCGTCTGGGTTACTGGCGGATGCCACTCCCTGCGGCCGTGCATTTGGGCCAATGTCGGACACTACAAACCGTCTCCAATAAAAAAGGAACTCTGCTGAGTTCAATGATACCTTACACAAGAGTCTACGTCAAACGACTGCCGTTGGTGCTCGGGCCCTAATTAGAACTGCAAGCAATTATGACGGGGTCCAAGCCTCCCCGACAAGAGTGTGTAACCTAAAGCTCGACAGCAAACGTCAGGAAATATCGCAATGCTTCGAACATCAACAAATATGGCAATGTGTGAGCCGGTCTTAAGTATAAACCCTATCCCTAACTTCCCATTTGTATTGATTTTATTGATGCATGGTGCATATGTAAAGGCACCAATGTAATTTGGTGACGTAGTCGGTGCTCAGGCCCTAATAAATGTCTTAAATCTATCTATTGTCAGCATTTTTTAGTTAGGTGAATAACATTCAGTGATCTTCAGTGAGATTAAGATTTCTGTAATTTATCTTGTCTTGAGTTTTTGGGAGAGGACTTTAAGCTGCTTCCTACTTTTCCAAGACAGCAGCAGAAGGAGGGTCATTAACAACAACAAAAAAGATGTGGCTGAACACATGTGGGAGGTGCAACATTTTCAATCAACTATTGAACCTATGATCTCTAACCCACTCATTCTCTTGAGCAGTGTGTGAGTGAGTGAAAGGAGGGACAGCCCAGAACGCTGTTGTAGGGCAAGACACACATAAAAGCACATTCTACAACATTACCTTACATTTGTAATGTATTAGGCTACATCTATCTAATAAAGCAGGATGCACGTGTGTGTGTGTGTGTGTGTGTGTGTGTGTGTGTGTGTGTGTGTGTGTGTGTGTGTGTGTGTGTGTGTGTGTGTGTGTGTGTGTGTGTGTGTGTGTGTGTGTGTTCGTGTGTGTTCGTGTGTTCTTGTTTAACTACAGTCATGGGGTCCAAAAACCGGGAATACAGTATACTTGTGGGGTCCGGACAGCCTTGTGGGGCCAAAATGCTGGACCCCACAAGGTTAAAGGGCTGTTTGAGGGTTATGACTTGGTTTTAGGATTATGGTTAGAATTAGGTTATGGTTAGGGTGAGGGTAAGGGTTAAGGTTAGGCATTTAGTGGTGATGGTTAAGGTTAGGGTAAGGGGCTAGGGAATGCATTATGTCAATGACGGGTCCCCACAAAGATAGTGAGACACACTCTGTGTGTGTGTGTGTGTGTGTGTGTGTGTGTGTGTGTGTGTGTGTGTGTGTGTGTGTGTGTGTGTGTGTGTGTGTGTTTTTTAAATATCTCATGAGCCCTTCATCACATCTACTTCACATTTGGTTTCCTGGGTACCCAATAAACTTGGGGTTTGGATTTTGGAGCAATTTGGACAGCATTGGATATACAGTGCTGCCAACAAAATATTGGGTTTGAGTCTGGTTTGGGCAATTTCGTTGCATCCTGGCTTGGTTATTTGTAGATGGCATTGGGTCTAGCTTACCTGGTAGGGCGTGTGCTCCATGTAGGTTAAGTTCTTGGCAGCAGCCTGGTTTCAAATGGTTTTGAATCCAACCCACAGCCCTTTGCTGTGTGTTATCCCCTCTTCTTCTCCCCCCATTTCCTGTTTATCTATGCTATCTAATAAATAATAGATATACTTAAATATTATTTATTTATATTTCTCAATATCTATAATGAACTGTGTACACCAAAGTCAGACTACTGCAACATGATTCACCTCTCCCCTTCATCTCTTTGTAGGAACGTTCAGGACAACTGCTGCTTACGGTCACTCTACATTGATTTTAAGAAGGACCTGGGCTGGAGGTGGATCCACGAGCCCAAGGGCTATGAGGCCAACTTTTGTGCCGGGGCCTGTCCATATCTTTGGAGCGCCGACACCCAGCATTCCAAGGTACTGTATAGATAATTGTACTTTATTGAGCCCAAACTGGGAAATTCTTAAAATAGAAAGAATTTCTCATAACTTCGCAAAATTTGAGGCAAAGGTTAAAGAATTTGTGGGATTAGAGTTGGTAAGGTCAGTAACTTGAACATTAATGTTTTGTTCTACTTTACTTAAGGTCATATTTTCTTCATGGAATAGCTCTAATTCTTGTGTTTTAGGTGTTAGGCCTGTATAACACCATTAACCCTGAAGCATCTGCATCGCCCTGCTGCGTCTCTCAGGACTTGGAGCCCCTCACCATCCTCTACTACATTGGAAAGACCCCCAAAATAGAGCAGCTCTCCAACATGAAGGTCAAGTCCTGCAAGTGCAGCTAAAAGCGCTTACAAGCCAGCACAAACACTCTCTCCTTCCTTCACACAAACATAGACATACACACACACACACACACACACACACACACACACACACACGTACAACTGTATTTTCTCTGACATTACATTATGTTCACGGCAGTGTTTTCACACCGGCACTTTGGGGTGGTGTGCTGGAGAATGGAGGTACAGACCGAGTCAATGCATACACAACATATAGAACAGTGTCGTCATGATACCAGAAACTTGACTTTGATACCAATGCTGAGTACCATAGCTACAGTGTTGCATTGCATAGGTTGACACTGCCTAATCACAAGCAGACTGGGGCTTGTGTACAGCGAATGTCATGGAGAACACAAGAGTCTTTAGTTTGTTGTGTAATATGTTGCTTTCCAAGCATTAGGAGCTGTTGGCTGTCCAATATCAACATGCAGCTTTTTTTTCACCTATTCAACCATCTCCAAGAGGAGTGCCAGTGTAGTTATTTGGTGCTACACAAGTCTGAATGACAATGTTCTTATGTAGCCAAGCAAACCAAGACAGCAAAAAATAAGAATGCCCTCACATTTAATAGCTTTATGTGCAGCTGAAAACCATGAAATAATGAAGTAGAGGGTTTGAGATGTTCATCACTGCTGTCTTTAAGTGAAATAGTTAGATATTTTGCTCCTGGCAACAGTTTATAAACCATATTAAATAAAATGGGATCCAGTTCATGATGTGAAAAATTGGTTGATGCCAAGCAGCAACTGCGTGATGAATCCAGTGAAATGCCTTAAAGGTAGCGTTGGTAAAGTTGGAAAGCTAGCAAGATTTGAAAGTAGCATCTCCTCGGGGCTCCTTTCAATCCCTCTGCATTTGAATTCAGGACTTTTACTGTGCGGTATTAATAGTTTTAATATTAGCCTTTGAGTACTTTTTCTACCACTGCCAATATCAACATTCCCAGTTAGAGAAAGGGTGAAAGTAAAGCAAGACAGCATTTGACTGCAGCCCCCAAATCACTAAATCCACCCCTGAAAAACACACCAAGTTGCAGCTACTTGTGGCCAGAAACACACTCAGCAGAGGTATTCATTTCCAAAAAGGCATATTAGTTGCTTGCTTTCACATCAGTACAGCAGTTATAAAGTAATCTAAAAACATGATTCATTAGGCATTTTGCCTGCGGTAACGTTATTAGGGTTCTGCAATGGCACTTTTCCTGCAACATATCTTCTCATGTTTGTTGACTCCAGGAAAATGAAGAAGAGTTTGAGTGTAATGTTAGTGTACCCAGCATCGTGATCAGAAACACACACACGGTGAAATTCACAGGGGTGGCTGTGAATCAGAGGTAGAGTAGGTCACCCCTTAACCACAAGATTTGCGGTTCAATCCTAGGCTCCTCCGGCCACATGTCGAAGTGTCCCTGAGCAAGACACTGAACCCCAAGTTGCTCCCCAGATTCTGTATGTAGCTGTCCACTGCCTCTAATACTTAGGATAGGTTAAATGCAGGGATTTAATTTCACTACATTGTATTGTATGATTGTATGTGAAGAATAATAAAGTTTCTCACTTGGCGGAGATATTAATTTTTTAAGAGGTGTATAGGTCACTAGTGGCCCGCTGCAGACGGCATGCTTGACAAAGTCCGCTGAGCCATGAAGCCCAGCAGAGCCCTGAGGCCGCTGTTTGCATGTTTATTAGGAGTTTATTAATATTATATGTGTCCAAATTGCACCAAATCTGACACAAAGCACACCATTAGGTCTCCAGCAATACATACGCCAAGTGTGAAGTAAGATAAGATAAACCTTTATCGTCATTGCACAGAGATCCATACAATGAAATTGTGAGTGCCACAATAAGATTGACAATAAATAGATAAAAACAAGAATAATTTAAGACATAAAAATACTTAGGACGGGACAGGAAAAGTAAATCGGATGAACAGTTCTGGAGATATGGAAAGGACAGACAGACAGAGATCCCCTGCTTTAGAGTTTGATATTTACATGCAATTGTTTGTTTTTTTCAAATTTAAAATGTCTAGCTTAGTACATATCTGGGTCACAATTCTTCTTTGACCACATTTTAAGATTTCAGTGCTAGTTGCTTTGGTGACACCCCTGGTGTTTATTTTGAATTCCCGGTCTTCTCCAGTGCACACTGGAGTGCACTGCCTAGAGGTGACTCTGAAACAAATTTCAGCTGGCAGAACACATTTGATGAAAATATATAATGTTTGTAAAGTAATCTTTAGCAGTGGTATCAAAGTCATTCCAAAATGTGGCTTATTGTGGCCCCACTGCACAGGACACATACATGCTACACATGTATGATACATACATACATACATACATACATACATATGGCTTTTGTACAGGTATGTCCCTGTTCGCAATTTAAAGGCCCTGTCAACATGCATCACCTCACACAATTGTCACATTGAGATATAAGATTAAGGCAAACACTGGAAGTATAAGTGATAAGTGTCTACATGTGAAATAAGTCCTGAAAATAACACAGCCCCACCCCTGACATATACCCCCCACTTCACTCCCCTCTGCCCACAACTCACCCCTACACAGTTTTCACAGTCACAGCAAAGCATGTACTCATTTGTGTGTGTTCTTGTTTGCTATCCTTTTGTAGGTTTTCTGAATCAAGTATGAAACTTGCATGCACTGACTACAAAAACTAGACCCCATTTGTCAAAAAACGGAATTATCCCTTTAATGTTATGGACACACAGATTCTTGCTGTCGTATCTAGAATAACTTGGGTAAAGTCAATGATGTCTCATCTAGTGTTTTATGGCTATACATACTATTGTTTGCTGTTGAAAAATTACAGGCTTTCCACACATAGAGAAAAGCCTTAGAATTACGGCGGTGTCATCTCATAGCCACAGATTCAGTCCACACTAGATATGAAAGGTCTGGGTTCAAAGAAGGGATATGCTGTCTTCTGGTAAGTAATGATGGAGCTTTGTTTGGAGAAATGTTGTTGATTAGTGTGATGAAAGATTATAGAATGTATAAATGAAGAATAAATATGACCTTCAAAAAAGGCTCCTAGAACCAAAAATATTACAGCCACCTCTGTTGCTCTGTAGTAGTGGTTTGTAGTGTCATCAGTTTGTTGTCTGCCTGCCAACGTCAAACATTTATTTCACCCATAAATTTGCAAAGTCTGTCTGTCTGTCATTGTCTTTTTGTTTCTTTAATAAAAACAAACTGCACTGAAGCTGTTTTAATTATACTATTTTAAAGTACCTAGTTTTCTTCAGAACTCCCCCCGTTATCAAATGAAGAGTGGCCTGTCCCTTTGTGCCAGTGGACCTGCTGAGTAGCAGAAAACAAAGAGTTAGGCACCAACTTCGTCACAAAGGAGCTGTTATTTTCTATTTGTTGTTATTTTGATGATGATGATGATGATGATGATCATGATGATGATGATATTGTGACCCACTATGCTGTATTGTAACACAGTGTTGTTGTGGTGCTTTAGTGGTAAATAAATTATTTAACTTTCAAGGGAATGCAATGTTATCTGCTGATTTGTTTGTCTAAAGTAATATTTAATCTGACGGCTGCAGCGTGTCCTCTCTGGAAACTTGAATCCCTCCTTTACTTGTTGAGTTCTGTATTTGGAAAGCCACAAAAACAAATAAGAGGCTCATGTTTCCATCATTTTTGCAATGCAATTTGGTTCATAACATGATATATGATCAAAGGATGATACTCTTGTCGCAGTCAAACAAAACAGATGGTATTTTGCAGCACTGGATACAAAAGGAGGAGATGCAGATGCTAATGTCAAACTTCAAACTGTTAATCTATAATGTGGGCATGGCTTTCAGTGGGTATACACTGGTGTGGGGACGATGGAGGATGCTGGAGGCAATCAGTGCCGATCTCAGAGCAGTTCTCTCTCCTAGTCCTGCTGCTGTCGCTGCTGCTACTGCTTGTGCTTCCCTTATTGTTGGTGACTCCCTAGTGCGTCATGTGGCTATGAAGGGAGGTGAGACCAGGTGCCTCCAAGGGGCTACAGTGGCAGACATTAACATCATGTCACCCCACATGCTGTCCCTCAAGTCGAGTCTCTGGTTGTACACATCTTAAATGTTGAAATGTTGAATACTCTTTGAGGCTAACAGGACCTCTGATAAGAACTTTAATATATCAGGAGCACTGCCCTTTTCTACTACTAAGGGGACATGACGTTTTAAGTGTAGCCATCTTTGCCAGCTTCACCTCTGGTTGAAGGGTAACTGAACATACTGGACTATTCCTTATATTACCATATTTATTTATTTTACAACAAACAAGCACTGTTCAAATGGTATGGGGTTCATCTTTACAGGGCTGGGTCCTAATTACTCAAACATGCTACAAACGTTACAATCTCTCAAGTGGGAGCTAGCCACCTTTGTGCCAATAAATATGTCTGTGTCTCACTCCCCTTCTGATTGATATCAATAAGGTTCCAGCCTCCCATTTTGTCAGGTTTTGGCGCCTCCTCAGTCCTTCGCCCTCAAGTCCAGGCTCGAGCAGTCACATCTATTACATGTATCGGATTTGTGAAACAATACATCGCTTCCTTTTTCATTCCTACTACAATCACTGCTACATACCATTATTCAAATTATACTGTTACTGCATCTAATGCATTTGGTAAAAATATACTCATAATAATTGTGTCCTGGATTTTATGGCGAATATTTAAGTAAATATCAAATAGAAATTGTAGGGAACCAGGCCTCGTGAAGCCACTGCGTCCAGCTGGCCACCGTCTCCAATGCGTGGTCCACTGCCCTGGTGACGAAGCCCGTGACTGTCACTGCACCAGCGCTTTCACTGCCTCACGTCTTTCCGTTTTTGCCAGTTTGCTCCCTGGCCATGATGGACAACAAACACATCGGCCTACGTCATCCGTATAAAAGTCACTTTTTTGACTTAATGTTGGCGCACGTTCCTTTGTTTTGCATGCGTTTCATCGCTTTAGATGCGTGTTTTAGAACAAACAATTGCCACTCAATAAATTGTTGTCCAAGAGTTGAAACTTTAAGTTGGATACCTGCAGGGTAAATTGAGACAGCTAGCTAGACTATCTGTCCAGTCTGAGTTTTCTTTCGCACGACTAATTTGCAGAGGATCTGTACGGAGTTTAGCACCGCCCATGACGATTCCAATTGGTTTAAAGAAATTCCATTAAACCAGGCACATTTTCCTCCCATCCCCGAATGCTATGTGGAGTAGCCAGACCCTCCTTCAGGCGCGCTTTGAAGGAGGGTCTGGCAAAGCGAGACAATCATACATGTAACCACGGTCATAAAACTGTAACCTTGCTGTGCACACAGCTGAACCAAATAGGCCACATTTAAAGCAACACTAAAGCACTTTTCCTGCTTCGGTCCCCCTACAGCTTGGAAGCGGAAATGTCCATTACCACTGTCGTAATGTCTCATTATGTCTCATTCGAACTACAGATATGCTACCCAATCTGGCAAACTTGCATAATGTAATGTAATGGACAATTCCACTTCCAACCTGTAACGGGACCGAAGTGGGAAAAGTGCTTTAGTGTTGCTTTAAATAAACTTTTCTTACCCCCAGCGTCACACGCTGGTTGCCAATGAAATGGCTCCAACATTGGCATAGACGTTGGAAGTAGGGGTACGGAGGGTGTGGCAGCACCAATCTTTTTTTATTTTTATTTTTTTAAAGGAACACGGCGACTTATTGGGACTTTAGCTTATTTACCGTAACCCCCAGAGTTAGACAAGTCGATACATACCCTTCTCGTGTCCGTGCGTGTTGTAGCGGTGTCTGACGGTTCCACCGGTAGCTTAGCCCAGCACAGAACATGCAGGTAACTGGTTCCAACTAGCCTACTGCTCCGAATAAGTGACAAAATAACGCAAACATTTTCCTATTTACATGTTGTGATTTGTAGAGTCACAGCGTGTACAAAAAACAACGTAACATGAGACGCAGCCATCTTCTAACCGTAAACAAACTGGAAACTATATTCTATGTAAATAGGAACATGTTGGAGTTATTTTGTCACTTATTGGGAGCAGTAGGCTAGTTGGAACCAGTTACCTCCAGGATCTGGGCTAGGCTAAGCTACCGGTGGAACCGTCAGACAGCGTTACAACACGCATGGACATGAGAAGGGTATGTATGGACTTGTCTTACTCTGGGGGTTACGGTGAATAAGCTAAACTCCCAATATGTCGGCGTGTTCCTTTTAAGAATTGACTTTCATACAACATAAATAATATATGCTTTCATAGTCTAATGATTGTCAAATTGTTTTGACATGTGCACATGCACTTTTTTTTATTAATATAAAGGGTTTTGTTAAATTTTCATGATTGATATGAACAGAACTTTCCATCAGTGTCTCATTTAAGTCTAGCCGCTACTACATTCATTTTTGATTCTATTAAAAATACTTTTGATGAACAAGTTGCGATTCACTACGCATGAACATTTTACAATCACTATTGCTACATTTACACGTGGCCGGCTATTTTCATAAACGGACATTTCAACCTCTCCGTTTTCAAATATAACATCGTGCACAGCTGTCAGTTTTCAGAAAAGTGTTCGTTTACATGTACCCGTGTATATATGCCATCAGTGCCGTCAAGATAATGCCAAACCTGTAGGTGGCAGGGTGTAACGAAAAGCTGAAGCCCACATTAGCCAATCAGAATCCCGAAAATAGCAACAACAGCAACCAATCACTTCCTCTTTCTCTCTCTCGGCTGCCTAAACCTCCGTTTGTCTCAGTTTACATGCAAACGTGCAAACAAAGTTTGAGTTTTTAGAAATAATCGTTTTCTGTGATAAAAACAGGGTTTTCGTGTAAATGAGAGGCCAAACCGCAGGAAAATATCTGCGTCTTCCCTTTGTGTAAACGGGGCATATATCTCCGGCTTCAAACCAATGTGAGTGACGAGACAAGGGCCTGTCTGTCAGTCCTGTTGTTGTGCCAAAAACAGACTGCCTGCCGAAATACGACTGCACGCCGCTAGATGGCAATATTGGTCAGTCTAAATAGTTATGTGCACCAATATTAACCAGGTCATTTTTTAAGGGCTTCAGCCCCGAATGTTTTTATTGTAACCCCGAATGTCATTAGCTTAGTTGTTGTAGACAACACAAAGTTTAAGTTCTATATGGTTCAGGCTCAAACACACGGAGCTCTGGAGCAAACCCGTGAATCACTTTGTGTCCGTTCTGTAAAAAATAAAGATGAGCAGCCCGGCTGTACAGTAGCAGCTTCAGATTATTTGTCTCATTCAGAGACCAGAGACCCAAACGGGGGTGTCTGTGTCTGTCAGACTCAGATACTACCATATCAGCAGAGCAATGACGTAAGGCACAGCATACTATATGGCAGGTATTTATTTTTTTGAGACTAGATAGGCGAAAAGAAGTACAGAAGTAAATTGGGTGATATGAGTG